>CM034151.1:164175881-164536740 GCA_019776745.2 Taxus chinensis | reverse complement strand
GATTCCATGGATCTCCGATAGGCAATCTTTACAGTGGCTGAGTATGAGAGCACATTTATGGATCTACTCTAGTATGTTGATTACATGTAGGATGAGCAAAGTACAGATCCACATGTTCATCTGGGGCTTGAATCTAGACATTGGAGGTGCAGTGTGGATCCATTGTCCACAAACATTATCTGAGGCTATCGAGAAGGCCTATATAGCATAGGAGACTTAGGGAAAGACCCAACAGGCTAGAGACCAAATCTAGAGCCGCATACAACTGATGCAGGATATCAGATTGAGGGGCTGAATACCTCTCCCTTGTGGTGGACAGGGTTCAGTACAATCATCTTTTAAACCATAGCATTAGTAGTAGCAGCAATCCTGTCCGCCTCATAAACCTCCACAGAGGTTTGATGCACAGAGAGGTCAGAGTATGGGGTCTCCTCCTAGGGGTCCCATCATGACACAAGGTTCTTAGAGAGCTCACTCATCAAGAGCTCACTAGCAGAGACCTCAGAAAATTGTAGCCAGATCATCAGGATCCACACCATATACCTCTAGAGTACTCACTGGACCTACTACATAGGGGATAGGATTAGACGGTTGTTTTGGTTGTGGTGTTATTGGACATTTTTGGAGAGACTGCCCACAGAACCCTAATAACAAGGGTAAGAAACATATCTCAAAGCCTATTATTGGTGATATGGGGCACAGTCATAGGATGTACGCAGCGGTCGAGAACTACTAGGTAGAGCATCAGAGTACATTTATTAAGACCACAGGTAGGATTGGTGGTATTCCTACCTCCATTTTGTTTGATTATGGTTCTTCTGATTATTTCATTGCATCATCCCTGGTAGAGCGATGCAGGCTAGTGGTAGTTAGGCAGGGTCATAGTTTAGATGTTAAGATGGCTTCTGGAGCCAAGATCTCTGTAGAGTCCTTAGTTAACGAGTGTGTGGTGTATTTGGGACCTTTTACCAGTAGCTCAAATCTTCGTATCCTTCCGTTGGGATCTTATGGAGTCATCTTGGGCATGGACTGGTTGTCTACTCACAGGGCTAGAGTGGATTATTACCATAAGATTATATCTTGTGCTGATGATTTGGGAGTTGAGTTGGTGATTTCAGGGGTTAAGAGACCCATTTCTATTTGCACCATCTCTGCTATGCAACTTAAGAGGTGTGTGCGATGGGGTTATCTGATGTATGTTGTTATATTTAGTGACATATTAGAGGATGGGACTAGTGAACCATCTCTACATGATCACCCCATTTATAGAGAGCTTGTAGATGTCTTTCCTAGGGAGCTATTGGGGTTACCACCCCTACGTGAGATTGATTTTCATATAGATCTAATTCTGGGAGCAAATATTATCTCACGAGAACCTCATCAGATGACCACCCTAAAGCTTTGCGAGCTCAAGTTGCAGCTGGAGGGCCTCCTTGAGAAAGGCCTTATTCATCCTAGTGTATCCCTTTAGGGTGCACCGGTGATTTTTGTGAAGAAGAAGGATGGATCCTTGTGGTTTTGTATTAATCACCTCCAGTTGAACAAAGTAACGATTAGGAATTGCTATCCCCTTCCAGGCATTGATGATTTGTTTGATCATATGAAGGGAGCCAGAAATTTCTCTAAGATAGACCTTAATTCAGGATACCATCAGCTGAGGATTTCGGAGGTGAACATTCATAAGACCACCTTCCGTATGAGATATGGCCACTATGAGTTCACAGTAGTGCCTTTTGGTTTGACTAATGCCCCCATAGTATTTATGAATTTGATGAATGGGGTATTTATGACCTTCTTAGATCGTATCATGCTCATCTTCCTTGATGACATTTTGATTTGCTTATGTACACATGAGGAGCATGAGGGGCACCTTCACCAGGTTCTTCAGTGTCTTTGGGAGCATAAGCTTTATGGGAACTTGGAGAAGTGTGCATTGTTTTAGACAAAGCTTTAGTATTTGGGTCATATCATTTTTGGGGAAGGTATTACCATTTATCCTTCCAAGATTAGTGCCATTGTGAATTGGCCAACACCCACTACTATGACTGAGGTGCGTAGTTTCATGGGATTATTAGGTTACTATAGGATATTTGTTCAAGACTTCTCTCAGATTGCACACCCCATCACTTCCCTTCAGAGGAAAGGGAAGAAGTTTTTTTGGTCAGATAGTTGTGAGAAAGCCTTTAGGACACTGAAGGAATGTCTCACTACATCACCTATTCTTGTAGTTCTAGATCCACAAGGTGAGTTTTTCATTTGCACGGATGCTTCTTTAGCAGGACTTGGAGGTGTGTTGATGCAAGAGGGAAAAGTAGTGGTTTTTGAGTCTTGCAAACTCAAATATTATGAAATTAATTATCTGACTCATGATCTTGAGCTTGCGGCAGTTCTGCATGCATTAGTTCAATGGAGGTACTTTCTTCTTGGTCAAAGATTCACACTCAAGACTGATCATTTGAGTCTTCTCCACCTCTTCATGCAGCCCAATCTCAATGCTCGTCAGTGGCATTGGATGGAGTTACTTTGTGAGTATGATATGGAGATATAGCATGTGAAGGGGAAGGAGAATGTGGTGGTAGACACTCTCAGCAAATGAAGACATGTGGCTATGGCCTCCTCAATGAGCATAGATTTGCGGAGTAGGATTCTTTAGTAGCTTCCTCTTGACAGCTTCTACATTGCAGTTTGAGTAGAGATCGAGTCTCACAGACCCCTCGAGGGGAATTTTGATGGTTTCTCACTAGAGGAAGATGGCCTTCTCAAGCACAGAGGTCATATTTATGTTCCTAGATATAGAGGATTGAGGCAGGGCATATTGATAGAGACACACCATGCACCTTATTCAGCCCATCCTGGGGTGAAGAAGATGCATGCTACTTTGAGACAGTTATATCATTGGAGAGGGCTTCACAGAGATGTGGCTTGATTTGTGTCATACTATTTAAAGTGCCAGGAAAGTGAAGGCTGAGCATCAGTATCCAACTAGCCTTCTCTTTCCTCATGCTAGACCAGAATGGAAATGGGACACTATTTCCATGGACTTCATTGTTGGACTATTGATGTCGAGATATCACCACAATGCCTTCATGGTCACGGTTGATAAATTGATAAAAGTGGCTCACTTTTCTCTAGTGAAGACCACTTATATAGCTAGTGCAGTAGCACAGGTATATTTGGATGAGATTGTCAAGTTGTATGGGATTCTTTGGAAGATCATTTGTGACCACGATCATGTGTATACTTCCCATTTCTGGACTACCATGCAACATGCCCTCGGGACGAGAATCAACTTCAGCACAACATATCACCCTGAGATAGATGGATAGATTGAGTGGGTGAATCAGATTTTAGAGGACATGCTCAAGATGTATGTGAGGGACTAGCAGTCTAGATGGGAGGAGTACCTGTACTTAGTGGATTTTCCCTACAATAATAGTTTTCAGAGTTCTATTGGAATGGCTCCTTTACAGGATTTGTATGGCAGGGAGTGCAGGACACCTCTTAGTTGAGACAAGTTAGAGGACAGGGTTTCTCTTGGACCAACTTTGTTGTAGAACATGGAGCAATAGGTGGTTTTGATCAAACAAAGATTACATGAGGCACAAGACAGGCAGAAGAAGTACGTAGATTAGCATAGGACTGAACATAGTTTTTATGTGGGCATGAAGGTTTTCCTTCGTGTCAAGACACATAAGAGCCCTATCTATTATGGAAAAGGTTCTAAGTTAGCTCCTAGATTCATTGGTCCTTTTGAGATCTTGGAGCGTATCTGCCCCTTGGCCTATTATCTAGTGTTACCACCTAGGTTGTCTCGCATACATGATGTGTTTCATGTTTCATTTCTTAGGATATGTGTTGCAGATCCTTCTCATGTGTTAGATTGGACATCATTGTAGGTGTAGGATAAGAGGTAGGTGATGGTGGAGTCTGTTCGTATCCTAGATCACAGGACCTTGTGACTTTGAGGTAGAGTGGTTAATCAGGTCTGGGTGTAGTGGGACAGATATGATGAGACTGCATCTAAATGCGAGCATGCTACTTTGCTACGAGTTCAATTTCCACATTTGTTCGAGTGACTTCCAAGAGGAAGTCGATTCTAAGGGGAGGGGGATGTAGTGCCCATTTCCCTTTGACACCTTTTTGATACCAATCATGATACTACTGATTATATTATGGACATGATTATGGACTTTAGTATAGTATGATGTTAGATGTTAGATCATGGATTATTGTTGACTTGATTCAGATGTGTGATGATTATTAGAGACATGTTTATATGTTAACATGATGATATATTGTTTGACATGGTTATATTATGGATGTTGTTCAGACTTGTGATATTTGGATATTGTGAGTAGACCAACAAATGGAAATTATTGGATGATGATATAGTTGTTGATAAAACTATAAATGATATTGTTAGATTGTCTTGATGTTGTTGTGATTCATATATCTAGATCATTTTGGAAATTATATTTATATTATTTTGGATGTTTTGATATTCCCACAAGGCTGAAGGAGGTATTTGTGTTTTACAGGTTAAAATATCACAACAAACATCAGGGGATTGGAGACCAACCACATTGGAATTCTAGATGAATTCAACAAGGTCACCATGGAAACTTTTACTGTTTGTGTGTGGTTGTTTTGTTAGGGGTTCCCATGGGGGGAACCACCTTTAAATGTGACCAAGGGGTTATGTGTATTTATTTATTTGAACCTTTTGTTTAATGTTGTATGCGTTTATTTTGTGATGCATTTACAACTTTCTTTATTTATTAAATGTTGTATTAATATTGTGGGTAAGCATGTTGTTAATATTAATTAATTAAAATATATAATGAGAAATTAATTAATAGATTTTTTGGCCTTGATTTAAAGTGTTGTAAGAGATGTGTAAGTGATGTGTAAGTTAACTTTTGAGTGTGATACACTCCACCTTCTTGGAAATTCGAATTTGTCCTTGGAGGCTGATTTTGGAGGCTTGTTGGACAAGTTAAACTTGTCTCATACCTCTTAAATTTATTTACCAACCATACCTATGGTTGGAGAGTTGAAATTTGAATTTTATAATGCTTTTTGAGAAGGCAATTTGTAGGTTTTAATTGCAATTTTCTTACATGATTTAATTTCAGTACTTTGAGGTGTGGGTTGGATTTGAGTGTGTAAGTAAATTGTCATTTTATTCACCAACCTATTTATTATGCATTGGACAATGAAGTTGAATTTTGGGGTTGGAGTTGAGGATGTGCGATGTGACATCATACATGGACCCACCTCATCTTCTTCCCTTCCCTCTTCTATTAAATTCAAAGTCCTTTCCTTGTTTTACGAGTGCTTAATTTTGGAGACTTCATTCTTGGGCGAATCCCTTGTTTTTTTGGGAGCTCTTGCTTTGAAGGGTTTTTTTGAGGATTGTTGCATGATTGTGCTTGGCTATTTTGGATTGCTTGCATTGGGATAAAGCTTGCTGATTTGGAACTTGGAACAACTCCATCATGGAGAGGTAGGAGCTTGGCTCTTGAAATGCTCTCTTTTGTTTATGCAAATGTTATTTTTTTGTGAATTTTTTGGCATGTTTGTGGGTTGTTGGGTAGATGGCCTAAGTATGGTGTAGGAGAACACTATGGGGTTCATTTTGTGGGAGGCACAAGGGTTTTGGGGAGGTATAAGGGTGGAGGGAGTTGGGATTTTGGTTCCACCTTACAAAGAAATAGCTTGCATTTCTTTACTTATTATGGGGTGCCATAAGAGGTTGGGGAGGCATAAGGAAATGTGAGGAATAAGGGGTACTTGGGGGAGGCATAAGGGTATGTCAGGGATTTGATATACTATATTTTGGCGGTTTGAAATTAGGTGGTGATACTCATTTCCCCTTTGGGAGGCATAAGTAGAATCCCCCATAGTTTCTTCCTCCTTTGGCTTACTTGATGAAGACTTAGAATTTTTTGTGATGTTTTAATGTATTTGTAAACTACAATCTATTTTGGACTATATTTTTTATTGTGAAAATGTTGTGTGTGTGTGTTTTTGGAGTCCTTTTATTGCCATGAGTTGGAACACATATTTTATTGTGTTGTGGTTGGGGCTCAGGGGCCAATGAAGAAGGATGAATTCTCCTCTTCATTGAATTTCTTGGCTGGGTGGAGAGTGTTACCTTTCCCCTACTCTTGTTGTGATCAAATTTGGAAAAATGAGAAGTATGCATGTTGCTGTTCTGGAGCTGAGATGAAGACAATTTGATAGTCCCTTGTGAAATGAAATCTTATTGTAACCTTTCCCACTTGAAGTGGATGAACTTGTACATGTTTTGTAATGGAAAGATGTTGTATTGGTTATGAAAGTGTAAATTGAAATGTGAAAGAGACATACTCTGCTTTGTTCCTTGGACAACAAGAAATTATGTTCTATATGATGAAATTGAAGAATAATAGAAGGAAGTTGTAAAGTTGTCTTTTGGAATAATTAAAGGATTGCATAACCTTTCCCAAATTACATCATTATATTGAATTTAATCATCTAGATGTGAGTTGTAATCTCTATTTGAAAGGAAGAAATGTGTATAAAGGAAGTGTAAAACTTTGTCCTTTGAAATATGTGAAAATTAGAAATTAGAGATGTATTTTATTTTTTAAATAATTTGAATTGAATCAAATAAATGTATTATATTAGAATTGGAACATATTATAATACTTGGAAGAAGAAAATGGCAAATAAACCTGTTATCCAAAATTCACCCCCAAGGTAAATTTTGATAACATGCATCAAATTCTTTAGTTCCAAGCAATTATATTGATTCAAGGCAAAGCATCATGTTGCTGGGGTCCCCTCTAATTTTTTCTAACTCCCCTAGCCAAGAAAGAAAGAGCAAGCTCTGAAAAAATGTGAAAAGGTTGCAGAAGATAGGCTCGGGCCAGGGAAAATCACGAAAAATGGTTAAGTCTTAGTCTTCGGGACAGCCGGGGACAAAAGTACGCAAGGGACACGTGGGACGCGAAAGTGTGAAATGGGCAAAGGTTTGTCTGGGACAGCTGGGACAAAAGTACGCGAGGGACGCATGGGACGCGAAAGCGCGAAATGGGCGAAGGTTCGTCCGGGACAGCCGGGACAAAAGTACGCGAGGGACGCGTGGGACGGGAAAGCGCGAAATGGGCGAAGGTTCGTCCGGGACAGCCGGGACAAAAGTACGCGAGGAACGCATGGGACGCGAAAGCGTGAAATGGGTGAAGACAGAAGAGGAAAAGTCAACGTTTGACCTGCGAAACTTTAAACGGCCATAACTTTTGACTTCGAGCTCCGATTTTCACAAAATTGGACTTTCTGGAACGAGCACGACGTCCTCTACGCCACATATTTTTAATGAGGGTAGATATATTTAATTAAGAGAAACATATTCGGCTCCAGTCAGTTAATGTTCATTCCCGTCAAATGACAAAAAACGCCTGCCAGACCCAAAATAGCTGCCCGCACTCAGAAGGCCATAACTTTTGCATTTCTCAACGAAATTACACAAAATTGGTACCATTGGAATCGTGGTTCCGAGTCCGATGCACATTTATCAAGAAATTCTAGATTTGATTAGAAATTAATTGATTTTTTTAAGAAAAAGTGGCCAGGTTCAGAACAGTGTTTTATTTGGTAGCTGGGAGTGCAATTAAGAGGCATGGTCATCATTCTTTCTCTACTGCAGCACATGGGACAGTATGGGGAGCCTTTTGAAAGTAATGTATAATCATTTTACTCAATTTAATTCCTCTTACAGGTGGTTGAAGGACATATTTCAGATTTCCATTTTCCCTTCTCTTTTCCTTCTCTTTTTTCTATAAATTGGAGTGTTGGGCTCATTGTAGAGGGGAGAGTTTTTGGGTAGCAAAGCTCTGCCAAAATTTCTTTGTGAATCCAGTGTGTTGCAGGCCCTTGTAGTGGACTCCTTGCATGGTGATCCAGGCCCTTATCTTGTAATAGACTGAACTGTGCATACCAGGAAGCAATAAAATACAAAGTTTGTGGATGTATCTTCCCCTGCTGTGTTTTCTTGCATTCTTCTTTCCCCTTTTATCTTTCTACAAGAATATTGTGTCTATTATTATGTTCTTGCAGGAATTCACTAACATTGTGTATGCTTGGAATATTGTTGTGAATGCATTTTGCTAGATTATGGTGAACTGTCATCACCTCTTCTAGTGTGCACTTTCCCTCTGTATTTCACACATTTGGAGATTACGCTCACACCCTCTTTTCTGGTGTATCACCGCTTTAGTGTAGGCTTTCATTTTATGTATTCTCTCTCCCTGGTCCCTTGGAAATTTAGATTAGAATAGTTAGCTTATCTTGCATTAGAGTAGATTGTGGCAGGTAGTTTAGGAGCAAGAACCAGCTTTCTCTGGAGGTCTGTCTCAAGTAGAAAGTCCCACAACTTGGAGATAGTACCCATGTTATCCAATCACATTGTGAGTTCAAATACATGCACAGAGGTGCTGTGATTCGGGGATAACAAAACCCTTTAAAATTTGATCTCTTTTTTGTATTTTTTTCAAACTAGAAAATATATAATTCAAAATGCATAGACTGAATCTGTAACAATGAAATAACAAAATAAACGATTAAATTTAAGTAGTTTGCCCTAAAAAAATCCAATTAGACAAAAACACTTAAAGGAAATCTTTCAAAACCTGGCAACACCAAGTTCAAAGCTTTCACAGTCATTTTTCTGTCAAGAAATGTAAATGTTCAAATTGCAAATCAATTAGACAAATTGAATCTTGAAATATTTCGTAAATCTAGGTAAGAACAATTCTCCATGTCTATTTGACATATTGAGAGAGGAATAAGATCAAATTGAACAAATCTCGGAAATTAAAATTTACTAGTTTGCACTGCAAAATCCTGTAGACCATTTTCATGAAATTGGCTCCATAAAATTTATCAACTTCAAAATTTAATGATTCCTGAGTAAAGAGGAAATCAATAGCTTTCCATAAAGTCCTTGTTTTCACAAAACTGAGCTCTCTATAAAACATTATGGCCTTTTGAAGTTTTTCTTCACTTGACGTAAAAAACAATTGGGAAAAATTGACTTGGCGGGCCCGCGGGTCCAAATTTTCCCCTTAGCACTTCAGAAAATTTTTGGGAAAATTTTCCTAATTTTCCCCGCCACCCTGCTGACTTGCAGCCAATCAAAGGCTTCCACGTGGCACAACGAGGTGTTTGCGAAGGGGCGGACCCCTTTTTAAGCTTAGCATTTTGGAAAATTTTGGGAAAATTTTCCTAAGTTTCTCCACTAACCCACAGCCAATCTAGAGCTACCACGTGGCATCGTGAGGCATCGGTGGAGGCATGGGTGCATTTTATCCATTTTTCCCTTTGGGGCATTAAAAATCTTTTATCCCCATCACCCCGCTTTGCCCGCGTTGGCTTAGGAGGCGCCACGTGTACCTTGCAGACTCACGAGAGTGCAGGTGCAAAAGTGACTTTTCACCCTGCGTGGAAAATTTACAAAATGTCTCCTGCCACCCCACTGACCTGACTCTTTCTCTAAGGAATTTTTATCCCCACGGCCCGCAGAACCGCCACTGGGGTAAATTTTCTCCCCTGGGCCCGCACGCCCGTTCTTGGGGAAAATATTCACCCCAAGGCTCGTCGGCCCATAACTTGAAAAATATGAGGAGTTAGGAATTATTTATATCCATGGAAAGGTGAGAAAATTTCCTAACCAATGGGAATGAATTAGGGAAATTTTTAATGCATTAATTTTGAGAAAAACCAAGTTGAATCTTTATGCCTGTTAGAGAGTGGATATGGTGAGGAATTACCCTCTGACCCTAATTGAACCCTGTAACCCTAAATTTTTAACATTTTCACCTCTAATAATTGTGAATGAAATAAAATTATACTCTTGTGGATTAGAATTGATCTCAAACTTGTTAGTTACAGTTGTTTTCTTGTAACCTGGTTGTAGACTCTTTTAAACAAAATATATATATTCTATAATTTTCCCAACTAATCCTAGGTTGTTCTTGGGTCTCAATTGGGTTGTTTTAATGGGAATCACACATTTAGTGATGGATTGTAAGTTTTGGATTAAGAATACTAATAATCAAACTTCGTGGTGGAAGAATGTTGATTCTAGCCATTTGGTTGTAAACAGTCACTTAGATTCTAAGTAAGAGGAGGGATCTGATGAGGAAGAAGTAGAGGATCCTGTGAATGAGATAACCACCCCTTCTCCTACCCTTGTAGAGAAGGATCCTTCTCCTAGCTCTGGTGCTTCTTCCCTTCCCCCTTCTTCAGGAATCCTCAATCAAGTGGGTGAAAATAATCTTGAAATTTGTATACCAATTTACCCAAATGAAAATGTTAATCCAAATAATGGTAATGATTGGTCTACTATAAATAGAAGAAAGAAATGGAAGGTTAATGAATCCCTTAAGATATGTCTTTTCTCCCATGGGAATAAGTCTCATGGTTAGTGTTCCTTCTACTTTTGTTTCTGTTGTTAGGTGGACTTATGTTGTTTGTTTCTCTATGCCACTAGTATAGGCTGCCCTTCATGTTCCTCAACATTATATCATATGCCTCCACTTTCTCTCATTGTAATGGTGTAGGGTCCCCTCAACCCTTATTTTACCCTTAATAAAAAAAACTTAATTAAACATTCTCATGTGTTACAAAGAATATGAATTTCCTTGGTGTGATCAAACTTCAAGAAAACAAAAGATATATATATATATATATATATATATATATATGAAATTCAACAAGTTGTTGAAATATAATAACTATGGTAGGGAAATAACTATACTGTGATCAAAGAATGTTTTTTGGGAAAACAAAAACTACCTTGTATCTAAATCTCCCTTAATCCTAAGATTTTCTTTTAGTCATCACGTTAGATTCACTTATGTAGCAAGGGTAAATTTTAAACTTTGAATACGCATGTGAGAAGAATGTTCTTAACAAATTATAACAAGATAATTAAGTGCTTTTTATGCATTTGAATTATGCCTAATAATTATGTAAGTTATGGAAATTTTTGTAAAGGATAAAAATCCAACTTAAAATGGTCGAACTATAAATTAAATGTGGAATGAACTTATCAATCTGTAGGCGGAAAAAGGAGAAAAATATCCTTGCATAATAATGTTCTTGGAATGTTAATCGTAACTAAGATGCAATTAAAGAAATGATGTGTTGTGGGTTTTCCAATCCTTGAGTCCTTTTTTTGTGGTTGGGTTATTGCTAGTATTCGTTCCTTGAGGAAAGTGTGGCATAGACATGTATATGATGTTGTCATGTGTCTATGTGAGTCAATGATCTATGGTAAGTGTCGTATGTGTTGTTGAGTTTTCCTTACTTGGATCCCTTGTGGTGTTTTGTAGTGAGCAATGTAAGTCAAAAAAAATATCCCAGTATTTTACTGTTATATTTATGTGTGTAAAATTTGGGCGTTGTATTTTTGAGATATTTTTGGTTTTATTCGTCACATATTGAAAATATCTCATGCCAATAATACTTCTACATTTTTATTCGTACAAGTTCTCAATATAATCTTAACAAATATTGTCGATGTTTATATAATTGGTATTGAATTTTAGAATCAATAGTAAATTTTTTTTAATGGAATCAAATACTTTTAACTTACAAAAATAATGTTATGGAATCCTTTGGGGTTACCTCTTTTCAACAACACTAAAATGTGGCTTTGTGTCAATTGATGAGTTCATAGGCATTATGAAGTAGAAATCCATCACATTTGTGTTTCTTTAGTATAAGTGCACTCTTTATACTAGCACCCACATCATCATGCTCCCCATTTCCATTTCAAATATCACAACTATTCACAAATTTTGTACGTTATGCTTAAAATGCATATGGCATAACCAATTGATTTCCTATGAGTAATTAAAGAAGCTTACACATCCATCTGAACAAACCCAATGTTCATTAAATTTGATATGAAACTCTTCAATAAATTTGAAGAACGTTTCAAATCAATGAGATGAATAAAATATCTCATTCCTTGTTTTGTCATTGATATGCATATGAACCTATTTCATAGTCACTTTATCATTAATTGTACTTTAAATCTCAATGTCAACATCTTATTGTGCACTCCTATAAGACACATTAAAAATAATGCCTTATATACATTAGTAATAATCAAAAGGAAAGGAAGAGTCGTATATAATAACCCTATGATATATAACATTTTTTTTAGATAGGGTAAAAGGGTTTAGTTTTTTAGGTGACAAAAAAACCTAAATACACATGGATAAAATATATAGCAAAGAAGATCAAATGAAGAGACCTCTACCAGTGGTCGAACCACAACAAACACATCAAATAAAGGAACAACAACCCTATACAAGCCGAAAGCAATGAAACAAAGCACAACATGGTCCAAATTGAAACATGAGAGAATTCAACACCCATGGTAACATCAAACAACAAGGATGATTACCTATGAGGCACCCATCCATGGGATCTCAAGTGAATTTGAAGACGAGCGGTAAGATACCTTCCTTTATTTTTTCTATTTATAACTATCCACCCCTCACTTTTGTTAGGATTCAATTTTTCATTTGAATGAATTATAACCAAAACCTCTAAGTGCTCAATGTTCTCAACAATTGATTTTTTCAACAAAATGTATTTTTTAGTGATTTTAGAAGTCGTACATAAAGGGGATAACTTATCCAAAGTGGGTTATGGTATGCCCATTTCACCGTCTCCCACCCCAAGAGAGGGATCAAGAATACCTATAGGCATCTAAGTTGCACCTTCATCAGTCTTTGAATCCTCCAAGGAATAATAAATATCATTTTCCACAACTAACATATTAGGTTGGGCATCCTTCAACCAATAAAATTTCCCATTCGCCTTATGCTTCACACTGTTGTAGTCAATACCTAAGTGAAAAATACCGAAACATTTCATACATTTGAAGGGTATCCCTTCATAATCCAAAGCTTGAGAACAAATTTTGTCTAGCACATTAAGTTCCATTGAGGCCAGTAGATTACCTCAGGTATCAAGATATACAAAAATAGGAACATACATGGTGTGGGTATACAATTTAGATTTGGAATCGATGTCCAAAAATTTACCCAAAGTGTTTCCAATCTCAATCAAATTTTCTTCACCCCAAAATTACAGCGAGAGAAGAGGCAATCAAACCCATACTAGTTTAACATTGAATGTCTCGGTGAGTGGATTGAATGAAGGTAACCTCAGTTACATGGCAAGAGATGGCTCAAGAGTTCCCAAAACATAGAAATTTTTTTATCTCTATCTTCTATCAAGTTAAAAACCACAATAAAAAAGTGTCTGGCGCAGTGGTAAATATCCACTCGACCTAGCAATAGGGGACACCATTCGGAGGATATCCATGAATGTATTTGAGGGATCCCTAGCCATATATGTATAAATCTAAAGATCAATCCTTTCCTAGTAAATTTTCCTTTAGCTTTAACAACCTATGCACCAAAGGTAACAAACGGAGCTTTGCTAGCTACATTGAAGGTTTTAGCCCTCTATCTAGAAGTTGCAATAACATAGGACCATTGCGAAAGGTGGTTCACCCAAAATCCTTCAAACAGGAGACTCATTTCCCTTCACTTGCACAGGAACCACAATATGTGTCATCAATGAAGGAGAAGAAGATGAATCGAGCATAGATTCCATAATTAATTTCGACAGGGAACCACTACAGACCATCACCTTTGAGGGAGAACCAAGAATGGTGCTTACCACTCCAAAAAGGGAGAACTAGTAGCATCGAGATTCAAACAAGTATTATGCATTCCACCAAAAAAGGGGAGGGCTTGGTATAGGTTTTGAGCCACCTACAATACTTTCTAAGTTATCCCCATGTGGGCTAGAAGAGAGACACTCACATCTACTAACAGGGTCTCCAAAGATAGGGGACGCAGATCAACCACGCGGGGGCTAGGAGACCCAACTCCATCTACTCCACACCCACTAGAAACACCAAAAAACTTATTGCGACCACCACACAACTCTTCGCCACCAGAAGAGACAAGATGAGTAACACTCTAGAGAAAGATTCCAATTAAGAAGGAGGAAGGGGAGACGTCGCTGCCGCCTGAGACGGGCTCACTAGAGTGAAAACCACCACCATTATGCACTCAAACCCGAGCCCCACCACCAAAAACACCATATTGGTTTTTCCCATCACCACCACACAAATCACAGTTAGGGTTAGGGTTTTCGTCAAGAGAAAAATCATAGAGGACTCGGGTAAGGAGTGTCATCCTAGGCATGCATGACTATATTATGATATATAACATTTTTAGGTGATACTAAGATAATAAAATGACATATCTCATATAATTTTGAGATGATGGCATACTCTAATACTCCCGCTCCCTCCCCATACACACACACAACATAAAACCAATTACATAATTATTTATTTTAGTTGAAATATTTAATCCCTTGATTGCAAGGCTTCATCTTCCTTCACACCCTTTTGAGATATATTCCTAGAAAAATTATTTTTCTCTTGTTTTATATGAATATTGAAAATGGAGAAAAATGTTTTGAGAATTTTTGTCATGTCGTATATTTTATTTATTTCCTATATTTCAATCTAAACAAATTATTTGATATTTATGTTTTGATAATGTATGGAAGAAATAAATGAGAAGAATGGTTTATGTGGTGACTTTTCAATTTTTAATATATTTACATGTATTAATCATTTTTTTTCAAAACTCGATGTTTACCATAGATTTTTTAAAATACTAATAATTACACCATAAGTGTGCAATGAAAATGTCGATAGGTGGGCATGATGAGGGATACATGTTTAGAAAATGATTGTGGTTAAAATTATCAATACAATTAGAATCAATAATGCATGTAATGATCTTCTTGAGGTGTTACATGGGGTCCCTGGTTTTATGAATAAAGAATTATTAATAATTTTCTATGGTAGCTATGGGTCTCTATGGAATCTCTAGTTCCATGTTGTTGGTGCACCTTCCTGAATTTCCCATTGAATTTTGGGATGATGAGGTTCTTTTGGGGATTATAAAATTTTGTGAAAAACTATTGTTAATTGATCCCACCACTCTAGTTAGGACCATAATAGTGTGTCCCAGATTATTTCTTAGTGTGGATCAAGGCAAATACCTCCCTTAATCCATGCGCATAATCTCCTCAACTAGATCTAGAGTCCAGATGACCACTTATGAATAATACCTTATGTATTGATACAATTGTCATTTGGATAGTCATGGGACACCTAAATGCGAGGTCCCTCTAATGATTTGGTAGGCCAAATGATTTGGGGATTATTCTATACATGTGGTGTCAGGTTTTGGGGATTACACATGTGCTGGTAGTCTTGATTCAACTTTTCATTCTTGAAATTCCCCTATTGTTTCCAATCTGGAGTCTAGCTTTGATGGTGACACCAACATGGCTAGTGGAAGGGTGTTCCCTAATAAATCTTCAAATAAATATATAGATTATGATGTTGTTGGCTTTGATGAGGACATTGAAGCCTCTGAAGATTATGAGAGGTATGTGGAAGATGACGAAGACAATAACGCTTCCGATTCAATAGGTGAATGGTTTCCTGGAATCTTCAGGGGATCCAATGGAATTAGTTTTGAGTTGGTTGTGGTTAGAAGAGGAACATAAGACACGAGTGAGGGTAAACTTGGACACACATACTAAAAATTTTCTTGGCTCTAGCCAGAAATCCTCGACAGGGAAGTAAACAATGACGGAGAAATAAGTGATGGAGGAATCTTTTGAGGAGAGGAGATGGAAGTGGACCTTCGAGAACTTCTCGAAAAGTGGGTTATAAATTTTTCTACCCACCAATAATTTGGCTTGCTCTGAGATTTATCTTGATACCCTCAAGATTTTTTATTTCTAGGAGGGTGAGTATTATCATGAATATTTCAATTCGACATATGTTATTAGTGAATCTAATGAATTGGATGAAGGGTGGAATATGGTGTGGTATAAAAAATATAAATACAAGAATATCATTCCACTTTGAGGTAGAATCACTTAGAGCAGACATAAAAACTATATAAATATTCTTCTCCCATGATTCTATGATGTTTTGATGTCTCCAAGATTGGTATTCCTTCTTATTTTGTTATTCCTTCACTGCGATCTTGGTGTTTTCAGTTTCCTTTATTTTTATTATGCTTCATTATTCTCATCTGGATATGGCCTTTTTTTTCTTAGTAAGATCCCAGTCACAAAACCTTTTGCCATTAATAAAAATAATAATTTGTGTAATGATGTTGCAAATTTTATTCCTTTAACAATAAGCCATGTATATCAATGTACATTATTCACAATTTTCTACATAGTGTGTTTATATTGTCTTATTATAATGTGTATATTGAAGATATTACCCAAAAATTCTATTCCTTCAGTAACATCTAACATAGTAACATCAATGTACATTGTTTAAAATTTTCTAAACAGTTCTTTGATATTGTCTTATTGTAATGTGTATATTGAAGTTTCCATCTCTTGTAATGATATTGCCTTGATATAATTTGTGTGTATATTACCTAAAAAAATCATTGAATATTGTGTTGCTACATCAAATAAGGAAAAGATAATGATAGAAAAAGCATTTGAATATTTTGACAAATAAGTTTGTGAATATTTTTTTGTTGTATATTTATATCCTATTTCAAATCTCTTGTATTGGCATACATTAAGAGTATGCTAGAAAAGGGAAGGATAGATGTTGGGAAGATAATAGAACCCTACGATTTCGTGTCCAATGAATTAATTGTTAACACCAAGATAGATTTTGGAGTTAAATATTAACGAATCATGCATTATGGACAAGTCATTGAAGATTGTCTATGGAAATTTACATGGTCATTTTATCACCCATCTACATGTGTTAGAACCCATTCCAATATTCACTTGGCAATGACATGGGTATTGATGAATTTTCATCATGCTCAATAGAGCCTGGAATAATATGTCAACTTAATACCCATGGTTTTTTATTCATAGGGATATAGAAATAAGTTTAAAAAACTCTCCTACTCCAACAACTCTTCACATTACCTAGGATCCTCTAACCAATCAATGTGAAAGATCCCCTCCTATCCCTATAGAATAGAAGTACCACTTTTACTTCTATCATCTAATGGATCTTCTCATTTTGTTTCTATGAAATAGGATAACTTGATTGGAATGGGGCTTTTGGATGAAGATAAATCATGTCATGTCACACTATGTTCAAGAGTGATAGATTAAACTGATTTAAATTCGTTGGTTTTAATTAACAGTATTGATACACATCTTGACTATGAAATGCAATGCAAGCCATACTTTACACTTGTAATTGAAGTAATTATATCCATATTATTGACATTGGTGTTAAGCCATGTTGCTTATACCAACTAGTTATATAATGGGATTGTGCTAAACATGCACAAGTATGTAACGAGAAGGGAACTATTGCAAACCCAATCTAGTCTAGTGTTTTCAGATGGTAATTTTTTCTGTTGTTCCCTATTAATTGAAAGGGTAATTCCCCCCCACCCCCTTATATTATCAAGAGTAAACTACTATCATCTAGTCAAATTTAGAGAGAAACACATTTCACAATAGTCTAGACAATGTGATAATTTGGCCACATTGTTTACGAATTTTATGTAACATAAATGTGCAACAATTAAATGAATTTAAAATAACTAAAAGTTAATTTTATGAGAATATAATTCATTACTTATAAATTTTTATAAATTTTAAGCTTTAAAAGTTCCCATATAATTAGATCAACTAGTGCATCCAACATTTTTATTTAATGCATCAACATTATTAAAACAACCATATACAAAGTTAGACAACTACAAAGATCTAGGTAATACTACAAATATACTTTGACCAAGGGTGCAACTTGGAAAAGAATGCATGCAAAGTTGACTTGGAGAGGATGAGCTAGCATGTTAGTATTTAAATGATTTCAAAAATAAATGATAAAAATAATGAATCACATCTATTAAAAATGATATACCAACAACATGGTAATTTTGGAGATGATATATCCTATGTAACCATATGATTTAAAAAAAATAAATCTTTATGTGTTAAACCTTAGATATTGCAAATTCACTCATGATAAATAGAAAATATAGTACAAAATTGACACAAGAAATAAGCTAAATGAAATTAAAACCCAAAGTGCAAGAAGGAGGAATAAGTACCTAGTTGATTTCAATTAATCCCAAAGTACTCTAAACCAAATAAATTGGTGGATTTGAAGGACAAACTATTATAACCGTGCTAAAAAAAAATTGTGACTGCGGGATGATCTTCTACCAGGGTATTTGGAACAAGAATGGGGCACTTAGGTGTTGGAGACCTCTACTTAGTTCTCATGAATGTGCAAAATTTAATTTTCCTTGTGTCCTAAGATGGTCACTAACATTTTCTATTTGTCATCTGTGTGTCACACTATGCCCGCTGAATTCACATGTAACAAAAAAAAATGATATCATGCAAGACCCCAAAACACATCAAATCCTAAACATAAAATGATGCAAACGGGGAGTTAGACTGGCCCCGTCGATCATGTGCCTAAGAGATCTTACAACCAAGCATTTCAATACATTTGATACTCCATACAGTTCTCTCTCTCTCTCTCTCTCTCTCTCTCTCTCTCTCTCTCTCTCTCTCTCTCTCTCTCTCTCTCGTGCGCATGCGTGCATGTATGTGTGTGTGTGTGTTCAAGAATCATGCCCTAGATATATCTTATGTAAGATGTGCTGGATAGAGAATGATAGCTAGATGTAGCAATGTAAATAGATGCATGGATGGAAAAAAAAAACCTTCTCTTCCTATGAGTGTATACAGAAAAACCCACTCCCTTGTCCCTTGAGTGAGTGCTAGGTGGATGCTTTAATCGTCTTGAAATGCCTTTGGATGCAAGCTTTGGTGATAATAATAGATTCTTAGAGTTTGGTATTTTATTATGGTTACATAACTTTATATTTATATGATTCCCTTTGTTGAATTTCGTAATTAACTACAAGGCCAACCAAAAAGAAAACAAGATTACCAAAAGATAAAAGATGCCCAAAAGTGGCAAGTAAGGTAAAGCAAGGTTAGGGATACTAAGAAGGATGGAGGTTCCTTGGCGCTAACGTCTTGTTTGGGAACTGTTGTCCAGAGTCATACAAGCTAAAACAATTAAGTTTTGACTTGTATGTAGGGTGTAAGAGGCTAGAAGAAAGACATGAACCATAGAAAAAAGGCCAAAGATAGTTGTCAATTACTAGTTTTCTCACTCATTCATCATATGAATAGTAGTATGTGATTAGGACCTGGAAATGTAGTGCATGATTTACTATCTACATTTTCCCCTAATTTATGTTGTTGATTGAATACTCTATACCATAAAGTATTTCAGAATTTGTTTACCTTAGTTCCTTATATATTGACAGAAAAAGTGTGCCGAGAAGAAAAGTGACAGAAGGAGTGACAAAATGAAGCATGGAAGCCAAGAAAGAGGGAGTGGCCCTAGGGGTGAAAAGTGTAATGTTTGCACCATGTTGTAAATGTTGTCATTGTAGGTTGTGTTGTGCTTAAGAATTTTTTTTCTTATAAGGATGAACCTACAAAAAGAAACTCAAAACAAGAAGTCAAAGTCATGTATATGAAAAATTCAATCCAAGTATATAAATATTAATTAGATATGTTAAAATTAGTAAAAGGAAAGTGTACATCTGATCCATGATGAGTGAAAATGATAGAAAAGGTCTTGAAAATTCTAGGGAAGAACACATTTTTTGGGTGATCTCATCCCAAGAACGAATGTTTTTGGGCGATCTCACACCACAGTAGAAGAGTGTAGGGGAGAAAGGTATAGTGTTATTCTCCTTCCATGACTACTTCCCATAGTTTATACACCACTATAGATGGTGTGATCCTTATTTGTTTCATATTTGATTTAGTTTGACCCACTTTGATCCATGCAGAAAAATAATAAAGAATGCATTGTGATTGTTGTACGATTGTTCCTATAATTAGAGTATTGCTCTTTGGACTGCTGAAAACTATGCTAATATAAGAAAATATTTTTAACTCCCACTAGTCATAGGCACCCAAGAATTGTTATGGGTGTCTAGGCACTCATATATTTATCTCGGCGCTGGAATTTATGCTAAATTGATGAGCCAAGTAAGGATTTGGTATGTTTTGTGACTGTAAATTTTTTTGTTCCTATACTATGCAAACCTATACCAAAGCTCTGAGATGTTTTATGGGGTGACTGATTCACCTAATGTATTCCCCCCTCATTTTGGGTACATGTGACATCACTTGAATAATGCATCCCAAAGGAGGAAATAATGCTGATTTGAAATTGTAACCCTGTAGTGGGAGATAATTTTCATGGTGGAAACCAAAACACATCTAAAAAAAGTGGCTAGAAACATGTGTTTGTACAATCAAGATATATGTGCATATAGAAGACAATGTGTAAGATAGTAAGCAAGAAGAAAATGTAGACCAAAAAAAGTGGGTTTCAAACATGAGACAGTGCTCACGGTTTCGCAAGACATTCAGGGCCAAAGAAGCCAAAAACATACAAGAAATTATCAAGAAAGACATAGATCATAACTAGCAAACAATGGCATACAATGGAAAACAATGAAAAATAATATAAAGAATAGTATAAGACAACCATGGTAGAAAATAGTTCCTCTAAAGAAAATTCTTTAGATGAAACACCCATTAGCATGTTAGAAAGATAAAAGATATGGCAATATGTGTATATACGAATAGAGTAATGTTCTAGTAATAGTAATAATTATTGTAAAACTAAGCAATAACACCCGTAGTGTCTACAAAATTAGATACCCCTAGGATCCTTGGTGGGACTAGTAAGAGGTATAATGCCAAACATCCATGTTGTATGTAATGATATGTAGGAAGGATACATTCACAACTAGAGAGAAAGTGAATACACATGTGTATATGATAAAGATAAAGACATACAAGGTACTTATATAACATCTGAAATAAAGCGTACATGTAAGAATAAGTAAGAAAGAGTAAATGCAACCAAGATATGTCATATGTTGTGAACATGAATGGAAGGGAATGTAAATTGAATGTGATAAGATCATCATGCCCACTAAGATAATATAAATTAGTATGAGATAAGGTTCATTTATAAAATACCCCTCGACAATAAAGAATGAACCATAGAACAAGAGTGCTTCATCTGAAAATGGTTTGAACATGTGTGCTAGAAAGATAGATCAACAAATCTTAGAGTTTAATGAGTAAATGTGAGATGATGTGAGGTTTGTTTAAGATTTACACCCTCATCATTCCAGTATGAATCATGGAACTAGATTTCATCATAAGGTAATGAGTAGAAATGTGAGACACCTAATAATGCTAAGCGGGGGGAAAGGAGTTAGCATGATGACCCCAAGTGTATTATGTAGAGAAATAATCAACTAACATTATCTAAGAGATCCTTGTTATCATGGTTAAAGTCAAGCAGAGAAGTGTCACAGACTTCATAAGAAATAATATGAGAATGATCATATAAGGATCCATTATGACGTAAGTTGTACATACCCATTTCGTATTCCATATCAGTGAAAGGTTGTTGGGGAACACCATGTGCAAACTAGTGAGTAAGATCTTGTGAATAACTGAGAAATGTATCATTGCAAATAGAAACAAGGTCAAAGGGAATAGGCAACATAATATCATTATGATTAGGATCCAAGGAGCCACTAATGTAATCAAGCCAATACTATCCTAGTGTAAGTGGAGAAGTACAAGAAGTTCATGCCACAAAAATGGATAGATGGAATAAGTGAAGAGCATAAAAAGCAGTGATGCAAACATATCCATGATATCGGTGAAGAGAGTGAGGTATAGGAAGGATGTCATCAAGTTTGAATGTGAGCTGAGATAAGCCATAATTTGTGTAAATAGTGTCAGAACTAGTAGTATCCAACAAAATATGATGTCAATAAGAATTATTTATGAAAAGATTGCATATGAAACATGGATTTTTTTAGTGATGAATATTCGTAATTTGGAAACTATTCCATTTTAGGAAACTTTTTAAAGGAAAATTTTTAGGAGTAGGTCAATGTCCTATTCACCTAAAATTTACAGGATATTTTTTCTAGGGGTCAGCTTCACCCACATTTGAAAAAATATCCTATAAAAACCTAGTTCATTCATTGGGTACTATATTACTAACTTACTACTACTTGAAGTATCGACATATCAAGTACTGTGAAATTACAAACTCTAAGCACCAGTACACAAAAAAAAAATGTTTTGAAGTTTGTAGTCAAGAGACAAGGGCTATTTGTTGACACGTGACTTATGTTATTTGCTAGTGTGCGACAAAAATTTTGTATTGACGCGCAACAAGGGTTCGATTGTAGATGCACAACACTTCTATTGTTGACGTACGACACAATATTTCTCTAACCCATGATAAGGTTATTCTGTACATGGTATATTTGGATTTTGTAGTCATGTGACAGTAAGTTTGTTGTCGCATGTCTTGAAAGTGAAAGCTTCTTTCAAGTGAGAATTTTACACACAAACCTTTGAAAATTCTCTTGTTTCATGAAAGTGGTTATGAGGATATTCGTTAGGTATTTTCCACCTTCAATTTCCAAGAGGTCTCTTAAAATGAACCTTGGTATGAAAGGAGGTATTGTGGAAGGATATTGAGATGAGGCTGGTGATATGATGTAAAATGTATGGACATAACCCTGAAAAAGTACCATATCCTTAGTTGAATGGTGTTTCTTGAATTGATATTCACCACAACTGATAGAAAAAAAAGTATCATTGAAATTTGATTCATCAATCTCAAGAGGATTGAAGTTAAGATTATGTAATGTGTCATCACTAAACTCTATGGCATCAACCTCATCATATTAATCATCAGTGTTGGAATATTTGATTTGGATAACATCATTGAGGATATTGGCAGTAGTGGAGTCAGATGTAGGAGCGAGAGAAGTCTTACTAGGTGAAATGATGGTAGTGATTGGAGTAGACACTATAGGTGAAATGAGATCAGTAGTGTGAATGTGAATAGATTGTATGCTTGTAAAGGTAGAATAAGGATGTGAAGAGCTACATTGGAAAATTTCATATGAACGAATGGTGTCATATGCAATAGGTTACAAGGGAGGGAATGAATTGAAGTAAAAGGGTATATACAACAGAACTTGAATGGGTCAGGATTAGTAGCAATGATATTTTCATAACTATCATGAATAACTTAACACATCATTCAAGTGTAGAAGGTACAATACATATCACATGAATTCATGGTATACCCAACAAGAAAATAAACTAAAAGAATGCATTAATGATGAGGAATATCATAGGAACAATCTTAGGCCCAACTAATAAAGATGCGAGCGGTGGAATTATAACCATGAATGAGAGTATAATTTTTCGTAATTAGATTATCAGTAATACTAATTTGTTAGGGAAATGAGTGAGAGCATATATTTATGGAAGATCCATTTTTGATAAGTACACGCTTAATAAAAGTAGTACTAATTGTGGCAGTGATAAGCAAAGGTGTACATTGACTGTAAACAACATATGGTGGAATAACCTCATCATTGAATGATATAACATGTGGCAAGTTTCTGAGGGATTGAATGAGATGTGAGAAGGCCTCCAAAAAAATGTTACATTCAATATGAAGGGATTAAGGGGTTTGCTTTAACATTTGGTGGCAATCAGGTGCATTATGGAGTGAATCATAAAGGGAGATCTTGGCTAGTGTATTCTAAATCTGATCTATGATATCATAAACCTTGGAAGTAATGATGGGAGCTATAGAAGTGAAAGGTGGTGGGATAAAAATATATTGAGTCGTCGGTGGATGAGTGTGGCAAGTGGTTACTACATTGATAGTGGGGTCTACCATAGGAGTGATGAAATTAGGAGGATGTTGAGTAAGAACTTGCATGAAATTAGCAGCAGAGGCAAATATGTCAAAAACCTTAGTTGTGGTGAAAGAAGGATAAAAATATATCCATGAATTTTGAAGAAGAAGAGAAATTAGGTACATTCTCAGAAGGTAGGGTTTGAATGGTTGGGTTCACCAAATTATTTAACAAAAATATTTTTTTTCTATTAAACCTTAGATATTGTAGAGTCACTTATGATAAATAGACAATATAGCACGGAATTGACATAAGCAATAAGCTAAATGAAATTAAAACCCTAATTGTGAGGAATAATAAATTAGCTAATTTGAATTAATCTTTAAGTACTATGAACTATATCCACTAATGGATTGGAAGGGTAGACTGTCGTAACCATGCTCAAAAAATTGTGATAATGTCGAATGAGCTTGGACCAAGATTGAGGAACCTAGGCGCTAGGGACCTTTTCTAGGTTCCCATGACCACATAGAATCTTAGAAACTAATTTTTTCTGTGTCACAAAATGTTCATTCACCTTAATGTTTTGTCACATGTGTTTTGTACTTATATAATTTTCCTGTAACTTGTAAAACAAATGATATACTACAAGACCCCAAAATGCATCAAATCCTAAAAAGAAAAGATGTAAATGTGAAGTTGGACTAACCCCGGTGGTAACCTGATGAAGTGAGCTTATAACCAAGCACACCACTGCATTTCATACTCCATGTAGTTCTCATGTATGTGTAGAAGAATCATGTTCTAGGTAGCTCTTATACAAGATGCACTTTTAGCGAGTGATAGCTAGATGTACCAATGTAAATAGATGCATGGATGGATAAATGAACTTACCTTTCTATGCATGTATGTAGAAAAATGCACTTTCTTGTCACTTGAGTGAGTGCTAGATGAATGTTTTTATCATCTTGAAATTCCTTTAGATGCAACCTTCGGAGATAGTAATAGATGGTTAGAGCTTGGTCCTTTATTATGGTCACATAACTTTATATTTATATGATTCACATTGTTGAATTTCACAATTAACAACTGGAAGTCCAACCCATAAAAAAATAAGATTCCCAAAAGATAAACTATTCCCAAAAGTGACGAGTAAGGTAAAGAGAGGTTAGGGATGCCTAGAAGGATCAGGGCACCTGGGTGATGACATCTTGTCTAGGTACTGGAGTCCCGAGTCCTACAAGATAAAATAGTGAAGTATCAACTGGTCTATATGGTGTAAGAGGTCAAAAAGAAGACATAAAGCATAGAAAAAAGGCCAAAGATATTTTCCAATTGGTAATTTTCTCACTTATGAATCATATGCATAGTACTACGTGATTAGGTCCTAGAAATGTACTGAAAGTGCATGATTTTGTGTCTACGTAATCAATATTTAGCAGAATGACATTTAACAACTAAATTTTCTTAAAATGAAAGAAGTAATGGCTATAGAAAGGAGATACCATTAATTATTTATAGTAGGATAAATATTGAGTATATTGTCTTATGTTGTTTCATGATCCACACATGTTGCTTTTTTCTCCTTCAAATTTCCATGCTCTAGTTTGATGTTTCGTGTCAAGTTACAGATCTATGTACTATATTTTATATACCCACAGGTAAATATATGATTTGCTTACATAATATAACTCAAAAAGGATTAATCCCAATGGTTATGGGTGGTAAACTCTCAAGGATCGTTATTACAACAATTAATCACAATATTATTTAAGGATATTATTTCCCTTATGAATGAAAGATAATTTATGCTTTACTTTTATTTCAGTATTAAGAAATAATATGAAACAAAATGGTCTTTGCATGGAATATGATATGCCATGATCACTATTGCATATTAAATAAATATTTTGTAATTATTCTACAATGTATGCCAAGAAATTAATATTTTTTTAAAGAGAGTAAAGTGTTTTGAAGACACTATTAATATGTATTATAACATACTATATGCAATAGTTCATTTGTTTTAAATGACTCACCTAATATTTTTCATTAATTTATTTCTTGCATACATCTTGTCTGAGACAGATTAGCTCTCCATGCTATAGCAAGTTTACCTCTGAATATCATGCTTATAATGTTTCAGGCTATATTTTCTATATAGAAATCCTAATGTCTTGAAAAGAGCAAAAAGTATGGCTTACTTGTTTTTATATGTATACTTTTACGGGAATACATGTCAATTGATCTCATCCTGATCTACAATATACTCTTTATTTAGATATCAACTAAAAATCAATTTCTTCAACAACAATTTTAAAAAATAATTCAATGGTGCGATAGTGTGAAATACACCTCCCTTTTATCCTTTCTTTACAATGATCAGGATGGGCCCTTTTATAAATGATCTAGATGGGACATCTACATTGTGAAAATGATAGAATGTTAATAGGTTGGGTGTCTAAGATTTTTCTTTGTATTAGGAGGGTTTCCTTTCCAATGGGATGTAATTGACCGCTCTGAAGGTGTTTCAATTTTGTATTATCTTATTGGGTAATTTTAACTCTCTTTTCATTGATATTTCTTTACTCACATGTTGGACCATGGTTTTCAAATGACTAGGAAGTATTTCATTCAAACAACACAATACTTGTCTTGAGAAGAGAATGTCTTTTGTGGATGGGATGGGTTTGATTCAATGGAGGAACTTATTATGCTACCAACATTTATTTATCCATGAAAGATTTGAATACCAACGAATGTGCATCAATTGGCCTTCTTGTCTGGAGAGCCTTACATGCCATATTTTTTGAGAAAAAAATTACACATGATACCATTGACTTATGATTAATTACCAAAACCTAAAACCAAGTAAGACTTAAATGAATATGTATCAAGGATTTCTGATGCTAGACTCTAGATGAATACAAAAGTCAAGATAGAAAAGAAGAGCTAAGATGCGAGGAGGAAGATGTTATAGTCTATGAGTCATTATACATCAATGTGTAATCCTAATAAAAAAAAACAATAACAATCCTCTCATGGATTAAAATGAATTTATGTAGTGTATATTTTTAGGTGCAAAAAAAGTATAGAGTAGTTGCATTGAGTAAGGCAATGTAGATCACGTGGGACCACCAGTTTTTGTTAGGGATATTCGTGTTTCATGGGTAATATTATATTGTTATGTAAGTGAAGTTTTTTTAACAACTTCACGTATATGGCTTAATATTGTTATTTAATGAGATGTCCTTGGAAATTATTGTTTTAGCTACCTCCTTGTTTATAGGAGTGTTGCTACCTATATATTTGTATGGTGTCAAATGAATAAAGATATAGTGTGTTATCTCACATATAATATGATTGAAGCTCTGTTAAATCTTTCATCTAGTATCAAAGAAAAATGGGCTTATGAGAATTTATAATGCCCCATTTAATTCCATTAAAATATACCTCATAAATGTTAAAATTTCGGGTTAAGATATATTTTTATAAATTAACAATATTAAATCTTATTTCGAAAGCCCATAGTTGTCTATTTAATAATATTATCACTTGGTTCATATAAAATATAATCAAATACCTCCAATTATAAATCCAGTTCCTTCTCAGTATAAGGCTTATTTAGTCGTTGTCACATTTAAATAAAGTCTCTTAAGGCACCTATTTAATGTACTACATTATGATGATTTTATTTAAATACCCCTAAAGAAATAAAGTAGCCACACAATTTAACTAAGTTAATTTTTATTTTTTTTAAATAAACTTTCCTTATCTCCAATTTATTTAACATTATTTAAATAAATTTAGCCCACAACGATATTTTAATTTACCTAAACACCCCCATACCTTAATTTAATCACTTATCCCCACCCATGTCATGTTGTCGAGATTAATAAGAGCCCTTAGATCTTTTAAATCTTGGCCCTAGATCTTAGGGATTTCAAAATATCCCTAATCCTCATCTTTTTTGATTCCTTATTGTTTATATTTTGTTCTATTTACCTCACTTTTATTTTTTTTGGTTTATTCTCTCTTCCTATTCTTTGTGTAGGTTTAATGAGTGAAACCATGGAGGCATATGGAATGTTTTCTCTTCTTTTTTTATGCAAGGTTGAATGGAGGATATCTCCATCTCTTTCATTTGTTACACAAATATAGATATATATTTTCATCAAAATAAAACTAGTTTTTTTAATGCATATTTATTTATTTTACTAGATAAAATTGTTTGGTTTTGGTATTTGATTTACCTTCTTTTTTTCTATTGTTGGCTCAAGAAGAGAAATTTTCTGGTTCTTCTTTTAGAGCTGAGTATATATATATATATATATATATTATTTTATTTAGATTGATTTAGGATGGGTACATATATATAATATATATGTATATAATATATATAACATATATATATATGTATATATATATATACATATATATATAGTGTTGTGAAAATATAAAAAAATACTGGAATATAAAAGAAACAAAATTTTTACGGCTGAAACGAAGGTGACTAGTGCCTCATAGGGTCGGCGACATGTTAATGGAGGGGTGGCCTACAGATTGCGAGTGGCCCAATTACATATTGAGTGGAGTGGGGGGCAGTGGTGGTGGTCGAAATACCACCCAACAGTAGAAGGAAGGATTTGGGGGAGGATCTATTGCCCCCTTTCCGATAAAACTCATTTCAAAAAACTTTCCTTTTAATTTTTTTAAAATAAAAATTTCACTCCAACTACGGCTTAGGCTTAATATCATACACGGTTAATTTTTTTATGAGTTATTTGTTTTGTTTATATATATATATATATATGCTGTATATCTTCCAGTTCAATATGGTAATCATCTGTCAATTTAACACACAATTAATAAGTTCATAAAAAAATATGCTTATAGATATATATAATCCCGTATATATTAGTATTTCAATTTGTTTTCTATATAGTTTGAAATTCATACATTTTTTTTAAAAAAACTAAGGAACTTATAAAAATATAACAAATTTGTATTCACAACTAATCTTAACCATTTAAGTATGATCAAGGACTTTCAGCAATAAACATTTCCCTTAAGAGTAATTATCAAACTTCTACAACTTGTATAGAATAGGAATAAATCTAAATTTGTTTTCTATCTATCTCTCATTATACAATGGATTCAAACCATAACATATAATGCAATAGTATTAAGATTCATTTCCAATATAACAACAAAACCTTCATTTGCACCCAATTTTCTTTCAAATGGAAAATCAAATAAGTATGTTAAATGCCTAACAAGGAGAAGATTTTACAAAGAATAATACACTTTCTTTTGCATATTTAAACATACATTATACATTCATGATTAAAAAATATCAAGATATAATGTCATTTAAAGTATGAAGACAACCACCTCTCAATACAACAAGACTCTTATTTGAAGATATGATCAAATATACAACAAGCCACTATTATGGAAAGAATGTTTTACCAAAATCTACATATTTAAGGATGGTATACACAACCATAATAAAACAATAGTTGCTCAATATCAATCCACATCCCAATATGGGAAACTTTCAAGAAATAGGAAAACTTTACAAAGCCATATCACGATGATAGCAAGAAGTATAAATCTCCCAAAATTGGGGAAAACGTAATGCCAAGTATGCAAGAAAGCTCCAATCATCCTCAATCTTGAACTCCAAATCTTGTACTCCACATAGTATTCAACACAAACAAAAAGGATTGATTTACCACCTAACCTATAGGCATCATTACAGGCATTTGCAAAGGCTATAAGACATGCTAGCATCCCCCAAGACCATGGGAGAGAGATCTAGCTTCCACAAATGTTTACAAGAAAAGGGAGACGTAACCACAATCACATCACATACAAGACTAATCCTATACACCACAAAACAAAATAAATGTCAACCAAACAAAAATATGATAAAACCACATTCATCTGCAACAAGGGGGAAGAGTGGATGAGACATTGAATAGTGTCATAGAGTGTGGTACAACCATAGAATGCACATTTACAAAATCTTTGAAATCCTCCTTATCCATAAAAAATAATCATTCATCCTTATTACTCCTCCCATTCACCTAAATTCCTCATTGGAAGGGTTTTCAACCCCATTAGGTTTCATATCCAAGAATGGGGAAGTGGGTTCAAACCATATAAACCACCTTCCCCACCTCAAACCATATGAGGGGATAAAAGAGAAACCAACATTGCTTTCACATCAAGCCACATGATGGATGGAGAAAACAACAAAAGAAAACAACCAAGAAAGCATGCAACACATGCACACAAGACCATACTTTCAATAATAAGCAAACTACAATTTAACATGCAAAAAAAACACAAAAAGGATCAAGGACCCTACCTCTAATAACTCTCCAATCTCTAAGCTTCTCCAAATCCTTATCCACACAAGAGATCCAACTCCAAAAGCATACTAAGTATAAAATGGCAAGCAAAACATTATCTTTCTCCAGCATGAGGGAGTATTTGAAAAAAATAAAATAAGTTTCCTCACAAATTAGGGGGTGACATGTGTCACCCCTCTCTTCCCTCCAAGTCATGATTCCCAAAAACAAAAGAATGAAATGATAAACACATATTTAAAGACCCCTCTCTCAAATCACCCAAAAAGAAAGTGAAAAAAACTCATACAACTTTTCACAACACACACACTCTAACCAATCTTTCATGAATGGTGACAAAAGAGAGGCTAAATGGGAGGGAAACTCCCTTTTTGCCTTGAAATTAAGCCCCCTATCTAATAGGTAGGGTCGAAGGGCTTATTTTCATGCTAAGTGAACCCCCAAAACCAAAAGGGGTCACTTAAAATGTAAAAAATAACCCAATTTCGAGTTTGGCACAAGTGGACACAAATCTTCAGGATGTGGGGCCCACTCAAGTGTGATAATGTGGCCCAAATCCTCATTAATTAAGAAAAGAACACAATTACACTACTAAAGTAAGTGGGGACAATTAAATCCCCTCAACCTAGTTTATAACAATAATATACAACCTAAACACAATAAATTTTAGATAAAATTCAACATTACAAATAAGGGTCACTCATGGTGCCCAAATAATCCAAGTAACTAATAAGACCTCATACAACTAACATGGTTAGTACTTATCTCCATGGGCCGCTTGTGCACATTCGTGTAGCCACCTTGAAACTCACATTCTCTTATTCCTTTTAACCTACATAATCAATGCAAACATTAAACGCATCTACCCAATACAAGTGTAAATCAACTACTCAGTAAACAATCAAGTATAAACATGAAATTATGCTAACAAGTCATTAACATAGAATCATAAACAAGAAACATGCACAAATTCACACCAATTCACCATGTGTTAGCCATTGTGATACATATAAATGATGTATATCTATGCTATCATGTGATATCATCTAAGACTGACTAGTCTACAACATCAAGATGTGCAAAAAAATCATGTATCCATCATATATCAACTAAACTCAATAACATAGTAGCATATTAGTACCCAAAACATCTAATGAAATGTGCAACATATTAATCAAAGCTGAATTGGCTCTACATGCCCAAACCGCCATACATGTCCATGAATATCAACTAACATAACATAATATCCAAAATGTGTCATAATCCCCTGTCAAATCATAAATATGAGTAAAATGTCAAGAGTTAGGGAAATCTATCCCTCAATGGTGTAACATCCTCCTAGGTAGTTGTTGTCTCATTGTATTTATCCCACTGCACCCTAACCTGGTCAAGCTCTCGACCCTGAAGGGCCAACCTCTGGTGCTCTGGTATACAAATTAGTTCAAACCTCCAATGTCCTTCATCCTCCACTTGTAAGGTTGACTAATCCAAAATATGAGAGATGTCAGGTACATACCTACATAATAAAGAAACATGAAACACATCATGGGGCCATGCAAACATGGTGGAAAAGGTAGGCGGTATGAAACTAGATCGATGACCTCCAAAATATCAAAATTACCCACAAAACGTGAAAAAATCTTAGAACCCTTTCCATAAAGGATTGGGATCTTATGAGGATGAACTCTCAAGAAGACGTTTTCACCCATTGTGAAGTGACGATCAGTCATTTTTGTGTCTTCATACGCCTTCTTGTATTCTCTAGACTACTAAAGATGTTGCCTTATCAGAATAACCTACTGCTCTAAGTCATGTAGGCAAGTTGGTCCAAGTATAATCCTGTCATCTAGCTTATCCGAACTGAAAGGTGTCCCGCAAGGTCAACCATAGAACACCTAATAGGGAGCCATATGAATAGAATTGTGATAGTTATTATTGTATGCAAAATTGAGAAAATGAAGGTAATCCTACCACTTCTTCTATTGGTCCATCACATACATCCTCAACATGTCCTCTAATACCCGATTAACCCTCTTTGTCTGTCTATCTATCTTTAGGTGATATGATGTGCTGAAATTAATTTGTGTACCTAAAGCAGCCTAAAAGGAAGTCCATAAATCTTATGTGTAAATGGTATCCCTGTCATTGATGATGGTATTTTTTAATCTCATGCAATCTAATAATGGCCTCCATAAATACTTTCATGATGGCCTATGCATTATAGGTGACCTTGGTTGGTGAGAAATGTGGAACCTTGGTCGGCTTATCCACAATTACCATAATGGCATCATGATGATAAGAAGACATAGGGAGTCTTACTCTGAAATACATGAATATCACATCCTATTTCCACTCAAATATATCATGAGGTTGTAAGAGTCATGCGGGATGATAATGCTTTGTATTGACCCTATGGCACTCAAGGCAATGTGCTACAAAATATTCTATGTCCCGTCAAAGACCATGTCAATAATATAACTCACTCAAATTGGTGTGCATTTTATTCACTCTTGGATGTGCTTTATATGGGGCTCGATTAGCCTATGTAAGGATGAAGCTATGCAGATCACTTGTCTTAGGCATATAGATGCACCTATGGAACTAAAGTAAACCATCTGCCTCTAAAATGCACCTTGAATATTTTCCCTCTAATGAACCCTGTGACTCATACATCTACCTAGCACACTCATTATACCTATCCTCTAGAAGGTGCTAAATAATCCTACCTCTCAAGTCTGAATGTAGTGTCAAGGATGCAAGCACATGTTTTCATCTACTAAGTGAATCTACAACAAAATTTTCCTTTCTCTGATATACTGCACCTCCATGTTGCACTCAAATAGGAACTCCATCCAATTTCATTGACGAGCATTGAGGTTTGGCTGTGAGAAGATATGATGCAGGCTACGGTGATCTTTCCTCAAAATTAAAGGCCAACCCAAAAGAAAATGATGTCAATGCACAAGAGCATGAACACTTTTTGCAAGCTCTATGTCATGAGTAGGATAGTTAAGCTCATAATATTTGAGCTTGTGTGACTTTAAGGTAATAACATGACTCTCTTGCATAAGATCTGATCCCAAACCCTCTATCAATACATCCGTAAAAACTACAAACTCCTCTGTTGGATTCGTAACTACTAAGATAGGCATCATGGTTAACCTTTCCTTAAGCAACAGGAAATCATACTCACACTTCTATGACCAATAAAACTTCTTCCCTTTTCTCTGTAGGGAAGTAATAAGGTGAGAAATCCTAGAAAAATCCTGTACAAATCTGTGGTAATAACCTACTAACCCCATAAAACTCCTCACCTCAGTAACTAATGTAGGTGCTAGCCAATTGAGAATACCTTGTATCTTAGAGGAATTTACATAGATACCCTCAGCTAATATGATGTGTCCCAAGTACTAAAAATTTGTCTCGAAGAATATGCATCTTTTCAAGTTCCCAAACACCTTCTACTCTCTCAAAATATGTAGTACCTACCTCAAATGATCCTTATGTCCCACCTCAGAATGGGAATAAAGCAATATATCATCTAGGAACACAAAAAAAAAGTGGTCTAGAAAGGTCTTAAATACTCCATTCATGAGGCTCATGACGACAGCTAGGGAATTGGTGAAGCCAGAAGGGACAACTATGCACTCATAATTCCCATATCATGTGCGGAAAGTTGTCTTATAGATGTCTACATCTGATATGCACAATTGATGATAACCTGAATTAAGATCAATTTTGGAGAACACCCTCACTCATTGCATTTGATAAGACAATTCATCAATCCTAGGGAGTGGATAATGGTTCTTTATTGTTACTTTGTTGAGTTTCCTGAATTCTACACAAAGCCTAAGAGAACTGTCATTCTTCTTCACAAATATGACTGGCGCTCCCTAAGGAGATACACTAGGGCAAATGAGACCCTTCTCCAACAAAACCTCTAACTGTATCTTGAGCTCATGAAGCTCTAGATTCATCATCTGATAAGGTGCCCTGGAAACTAGTGTTGATCCTAGCATTAGATCAATGGTGAAATCCACCTCTATGCAAGTTGGTAACCCTAGAAGCTCACCTAGAAACACATATGCGTACTCCATGAAAATTACATGATCATCTAAGGGTGAATGCTCTGGAGCTCCCTCTAACCGATCACTGATGGTGATAGCAAATAACTAACAACCTTTTTGCATGCTCCACTTGAGTTTCTTAGCCAAGATCATGTGCAAAGAGATATCCCTCTACATCCCTGTAATCACAACTGAACTCCCAACATCATCCTGGCACTCAATGACCTTATTATTGCAATCTACCTTGGCTTGATGAGTGTTGAGCCAATACATACCCAAAATAACCTGATAGGATCCTAAAGGAATAAATCAGAGGTCAATTGTAGTGGAGAATACTCCTAAATCAAGTATGCAAATATCCACATATGATTCCACAACAAGTTTGGCCAAAGTGGCCAACTACACCTGCCAACTATCTAACTTCCTAGCCACCACTAGCCTAGACTGGTCCATTACAGAAGGAGATATAGAATAATGTAAAGCATCCAAATCAAAGAGAAATGAGAAATAAATACCCCTGATAGTACCTCTCATATCAATAATTGTGGTCTAATGCTCAACCTAGCAGTTATCAACTACCACATATATATGATGGGTGTATCCTATGTCACCCATTGTCTTCTTGAGTCTAGGTATCTTTGTATATCAAGGGTAGTGGGTTTTTGCAGACACATTCACACATAATGATAAGGGGAACCACAAATAAAACACCCTCTTTTAACCCTCTAAGATGTGGTCCCTCTTATGCTCTGGTGGAATAATCCTATCATACCAACCCTAGCAAATAACTACGTGTAAGCTAGATGTACCTACAGAGTAACATGTATCCTATCTCTTGCTCCACCAACACCTCCTCTAGCTCCACCTCTGTCTATGCTCTAACTTTTCTAGCCCTATGCTTCTAGTGGCCATGATGTTGTGTATGCTTCTGTGTATGTTGTGGAGCCCTCGATACTACTAGCGGAGGTCATAATCCTCCTCAACAGGATGGTGTTGTACCCCATGACCTATGATTGTAAAAGGATTAAATCTTCTCCTAATATTTTCCCTTGTTCCTATATCGGTGTTCTTGAGCCCTGGTCCTGTTTTTCTTGTCCAAGTAGACATTATCAGTGACCTTCTTAAGCATGAGATGAGATAACATCCTAACTGCTCCAGCTATGTCTGCATTCAAGCCCCAAACAAACCTGTTAACTTGTAATTTATCATTTTGTTGATAGTCCACATACTGCAAAAGATCTAGGAATCTACTCTCATACTCCGCCACTATGTCAGAGCCCTATTGTAGGTCATGAAAATCATAAATCCTCTTTTGTACGAAATTCTTTGAGATATAACGAGATCTAAAATGCTCCTCGAACAACTACCAGGTTACTGTATCCTGAGTCAAATGGATCTTCCACTCCTCATTCCTCCACAAAATGCCTGTTGCATTTCATAGGAGTTGTATAGCGAACCTAGATTTGAAATTTCTCTCGTAATATTGTAAGCCAAAACAACTATCAAATATGAGGAGCCATGACTCGGCCCCAATTCCATTAGTAGTGTTCGTGTACACAAGTGGATGCAAGTGAAGGAGGTCTCTAATTATATATCCTATATCACTATCTTGGCATTGCGGTATAACAAATGAATGCAGTCATCTATCCCAAAATGGTACCTCAAGGATTTGTGACTGGCTACGACAGTGTGAGAGCACTCTCTTGCGGTGAATGGAATGGTAACACAACCTCTCCCACCACGGGGTATCATGCTCTGGTGGCTCTGAGTGTACATCCTCGCCTATCAGATCCTCATCTCTTGACAGGACATTCCCCTCTCTCATCTCCTGTGGTGGTGGAAGGCGTTTATCCACAACACCTATCAACTACTAAAGAGCCTCTAAAATTTGTGGTGTGAGCTCCGGGGTTTGTGGCTTGGGCGTAGGTGATCTACGTCCCAAGTACTTAATGGATAGGTGTCTCGTGGGTGCCATCCTATGTACGAAGTAAGTAAATGGATTATTAGGTTGTATAAGGTTGCAGAAATGTTTTAATTATTTTTTGTTTAAAGTATCAAAACATTAATAACTAGTTTAATATTTTACCCAAAGTGTTCACATGTGTGAACCTTCGCTCTAATACCAAATGTAATGTCTCATTTAATCACACTAAAATATAACTCATAAATTTTAAAATTTCAAGTAATTTTTTTTTAAAATTAACTATAATATTATTTCAAAAGCCCTTAGTTGTCTATTTAATAATTTTATCACTTGGTTCATCTAAAATATAATCGAATGCCTCCACTTATAAATCCAATATCTTCTTATTATAAGCCTTATTTAATTGTGGTCACATTTAATTAAAGTCTCTTAAGGAACCTATTTAATTTACTACGTTATGATGATTTTATTTAAATACCCCTAAATAAATAAATTACCCACATAATTTAACTAAGTTAATTTATTTTTAAAAAATAAAACTTTCCCTATGGCCAATTTATTTAACTTTATTTAAATAAATTTTTCCCATGCCCATATTTTAATTTACCTAAACACCTAAGCCATCTTTCACCCCATAAGTTAATTTAATCACTTATCCCCACCATGTCAAGTTGTAGGGATTAATAAGAGCACTTAGATCTTTTAAATATTTTCCCTAGATCTTAGTGATTTCAAAAAATCCCTAATCCTCATATTTTTTATTCCTTATTGTTTCTATTTTGTTCTATTTGCCTCACTTCTGGTTTTTTTGTTTATTCTCTCTTCCTCTCCTTTGTGGATATTGAAGAAGTGAATCCATGGTGGAATATGGAAGCTTTTCTCTTCTTTTTTTTATGCAGGTTTGAATGGAGGATATCTCCATCTCTTCCCTTTGGTACACAAATAAAGATATATATTTTCATCAAAAGAAAACTAGTTTTTCAAATGCATCTTTAATTATTTATTTTACCAAATAAAATTTCCCTATTTGGGTATTTGATTTACCCTCTATTCTTCTTCTTTTTCCATTGTTAGCTCAACCAGAGAAATGTTCTAGTTCTTCTTCTTAAAGCCAAGTATATATAGTGTAATGTTTTTGGATTTATTTGGGTTGGGTATATATATATATATATATATATATATATATAGTGTTGTGAAAATAAAAATGCTGTGATATAAAAGAAATGAAATTTGTAAGGGTGAAATGAAGGTGACTGGTGCGTCATAGGTTCGACGGTAGGTTAATGGAGGGGCGGCCTACAGATTGGGAGTGTCCCAACCACATTTTGGGTGGAGTGGGAGACGGTGGTGGTGGTGGCTACACCACCCAATAGGAGAAGGAAGGGTTTGGGGGAGGAGTTTCCCCCCCGCCCCCTCTTTAAAAAAAGAACATTTCTAAAAACTTTCATTTTAATTTATTTTTAAAAACTTTGCCCTGCCACTACAGCTCAGGCTTAATATTATACCTGGTTAAAGTTTTATTTTTATAATTATATATATATGGTGTACATCCACCAGTTAATATGGTAATCATCCGCCAGTTTAATATAGAATTAATAAGTTCTAAAAAAAATACGCTACATTTAATTTTATATATATATATATATATATATATATATATTACTATTTCAATTTTATTTCTATATAGTGTTAAATTCATACATTTTTTGTTAAAAACTAAGTAACTAATAAAAGAAAAACAAATTTATATTCACAACTAATCTTAACCATATAAGTATGATAAAGGAATTTTAGCAATAAACATTTCCCTTCAAAGTAATTATCAAATTTCTACTTGTATAGAATAGGAATAGATCTAAATATTTTTTTCTATTTATCTCTCATTTTACATTGAATTGTAGCCATAGCATACAATGAAATAGTATTAAGTTTCATTTCCAATATGACAACAAAAACTTCATTTTGCACACAATTTTCTTTCAAATGGAAAATCAAATAAGTATACAAAATGCCTAACAAGGAGGAGATTTTACAAAGAATAATACACTTTATTTTGCATGTTTAAACATACAATATACATTCATGATTACAAAATATCAATCTATAATGTCATTTCAAGTATGAAGACAACCACCTCTTAATACAACAAGACTCTTCTTTGAAGAGATGATCAAATATACAACAAGCAACAATCATGGAAAGCATGTTTTACCAGAATCTAAATATTCAAGGATGGTTTACACAACAATAATACAACAATAATTTCTCAAAAGTAATCCACATCCCAATATGGGAATCTTAAAAGAAATAGGACAACTAGACATAGCCATATCCAAATGATAAAAAGAAGTAGAACTCTCCTAAAATTGGGGAAAACACAATGCCAAGTGTGCAAGAGAGCTCCAACCATCCTCAATCTTGAACTCCAAATCTTGTGCTCCACATAGTCTTCAACACAAAGAGAAAGGCTTGATTTACCACATAGCCTATAGGCATCATTACATGTTTTTGCAAATGTTTGAAGACATTCTAGCCTCCTTTAAGCCCGTGGGGGAGAGAGCTAGTTTCCACAAATGTGCAGAAGAAAAGGGAGAGGTAACCATTAGTATATCTAATACAAGACTAATCCCATACACCAAAAAACACAACAAATGCCAACCAAAAAAAGAGAGGAGAAAATGATATTCATCCTCAACAAGGGGGAAGAGTGGATGAGACATCCAATAGTCTCATAGATTGTGGTCCAACCATAGGATGCACAGTTACAAAATATTCAAAAACCTCTTTATCCCTCCAAAAAAATCATCCCTTATTATTACTCATCTCATTCGCCTAAATTCCTCCTTGGGAGGGTTTTCAAACCCATTGGGTTTTCTCTCTAAGGATGGAAAAGTGGGTTCAAACCATATGAACCACCTTCCCCACCTCAAACCATATGAGGGGATAAAAGAGAAACCAACATGGTTTTCCCATCAAGCCATGAGGTTTAATATAGAAAATCCCTCCCTCTTCCCCCAAAAAACACCCAAATCTATCAAGCCATACAATGGATGCTAAAAAAAACTAAAGAAAACAACCAAGCAATCATGCAACACATACACACAAGACCATACTTTCAAAAACAACCAAGCTAAAATTTAACATGAAAATTAACACAAAAAGGATCAAGGAACCTCCCTCTAAAATATCTCCAATCTCTAAGCTTCTCCAAATCTTTGTCTACCAAGGACAAAATGACAAGCAAAAGGTTCTCTTTCTCCTACATGAGGGAGTGTTTAAAGAAAAGAAAATAATTTTCCTCACAAATAAGGGGGTGACATGTGTCACCCATTTCTTCCCTCCAAGTCATGATTCTAAAAATCGAAAGAAAGAAAAGATAAACCCACATTTAAACACCCCTCTCCTAAATTACCCAAAAAGAATGTGAGACAAGCTTATGTATCTTTTCACAACACACACACTCTAACGAATCCTACATGGATGGTGACAAAAGAGAGGCTAAATGAGAGGGAAACTCCCTTTTTTCCTTGAAATTTATCCCCCCTACCTAATAGGTAAGGTACAACGACTTATTTTCATGCTAAGTGAACCCCCAAAACCAAAAGGGGTCACTTAAAATGCCAAAAATAACCCAATTTCGGGTTTGGCACAAATGGACACAAATGTTGAGGATATGGAGCCCACTCAAGTGTGCTTATGTGGCCTAAATTCTCATTACTTAAGAAAACAAAGAAACAATTACAATCCTAAAGCAAGTGGGCCCCATAAAGTCCCATTAACCTAGTTTAGAACAATAATAAACAACGTAACCAGAATAAATTTTACATAAAATTTAACATTACAAATATGGGTCACTCATGTTGCCTAAATAATCCAAGCAACCAATAACGCTTCATACACCTAACATGGTTAGAACTTAGCATCGTGGGCCGCTTGTGCACATTCATGTAGCCTCCCTAAAACCCACGTTTTCGTGTGCCCTGTAACATGCACACTACCCAATACAAGTGTAAATAAACTACTCAGTATAAAATGAAGTCTAAACATGTAATTATTTTAAAACATCATCAACATAGAATCGTAAATGAGAAACATGCACAATTTCACACCAATTCACCATGTGTTAGATGTTGCGATATATATAAATGACGTAAATCCATGTTATCATGTGATATAATCAAATATCGAATAGTCTACAAGATCAAAATGTGTGACAAAATCATGTATCCGTCATATATCAACTGAACTCAATAACATAGTAGCATGCTATTACCCAAAACATCTAATGAAACGTGCTACATATTAATGAAAGATGAATCGGCGCTACGCATCCAAACCAACATACATGTCCCTGAAAATAAACTAACATAACATAATATCAAAAATGTGTCATAATCCTTTTCAAAGCATAAATATGAGTAAAATTTCATCAGATAACTAAGGCTAGAAAATGTGGGCACTATAGAATTGGTGAGGGGTGGTGTTTGATTTCCATTACCCTTATCAATTGTATCATAATACTAACAATTTATTATTTAGTATTATTTGAGATTGGGTTTTACCTTCTTCATTAGGATTCACAAGCATTCATATTTTGTGTTGCTCGTTGCATTCGTTGATCACAGTTGCATTTGTATTTTTTGCAATCAACATTACAATGATCAAATTCTTTCTTTATAACACCATTGATTCATAATGAATGACGTATACTCCTGTCAAGTCGAATGTTTAGACATGTACAATGGTGGGATCTTAACACTGATAGTGTAGTTGAAGCATAAACACAGATCTATTAATTATCAGGTGCATTTATCTGGGAAGTTAAGTAGTCTTTAAGCCTTTGGATATCCTTTACTTGCACATAGTTGTTAGTCACTATGTGGATGTGTTTTGGAGACTTGATTCTTTTATTGGATTATCTACCATTCTACATGGTAAAGAGAAATCCTTAAAGACATCACTGATGGAAATCTAGATCGTTGACATCACCATTATGGAGGTATTTTACAAGCATGTGCAATTTTCCATTTCCAAGCTGTGTAGATCATTGTTCATTCAATTCCACAAATCATGCAATTTCAAACTATTTTCCACATCTTGTAAGAGTTTATTTCATAGGTTCATATTTGGAGGTCTATTTTTTCTTCCATTCGAAATTTGTTACCAGTAGTTCATTATTTGTTTTGTTTTGTATACGCGTATCTACCAGAAGGACCGTGATTCCATTTAATATTATCTATAAACATTTTAGTTATCTTTATGTCCAAATCAATAAATGTTATCTTGTTAAAATTCTTGTTGTATTCTTATTTATATTAAGAATTCAAGTAATTTTGTTGAGCCATTACTTAAAAGGAAATTTAAAAGTCATGTGGTTTAAGTTTTAGTCATAGTTAAATGCATAAAAAAGTCTAATTTGTGTCATTTCATAATTTTTCATTCTTATTGATTCATAGTACATAAAACATTTTCATTTTAAAAAAATTACAAATTAAAAAATCATTGTGAGTAAGAGTCAAATTGTTGAATTTTCTTTAAAAATTTCCCCACGTACGCATTTTTGTTGTTACTCATCATGCAAGTCCAAATCAAGGGGGCGTATTGTAATTTTTCATGATCACATTTAGATGAGTTAGAAGCATATGTATTGGAGGACAGAAAATGGAAGTAGGAGGAAAATCAACGTCCTTGAGTTCGTCAATACCTCAGTGGCTGCAAACTACTTTAGTGACACCATTTGTTGTTTATAATGAATAAGAACATATGGGCATCCTTGTTCCTGTGTGCAATACAATGTTTTTGTTTCCCCTGTAATGATGGTGATGATGTGAGATTTATACCATTGGTACTATAGCAAGAAGTTTCTTGATCAAATTGACTTGATGGTTAAGGTGAATTGGTTAATGGGTCCCAATTGATCTATTCACCTGGATAGGTTGATGGGCCCCTATTCACTAATTATGTAGTTCCCACAATCAAGGTTGTAGATCGAGACCATGTGCAAGCTACAGAGTGACATGCTGATTGGTTGAAGATGGTGTTTCTTCTCCCATGTAAACACTAAGGGGGGAATGTTGGGGATATTAGTGTTTCACGGGTAATAGTATGTTGTTATGTAGGTGAATTTGTTTCAACAACTTCACGCATATGGTTTAATATTGTTATTTAGTGAGATATCCTTGGACATTATTGTTGTAGCTACCTCCTTGTTTATAGGAGCGTTGCTACCTATATATTTGTATGGTGTCATATGAATAAAGATACAATGTGTTCTTTTGCATATAATCTTATTGAATCTATGCCAAATCTTTTAGTTTGCATCTCAAAACCTAGAAATATTAATGATAGCAAAACAACATGACAACTATTTCCATTATGAAAAATACACCATGGATTTATAATTAAGCCCAAAAGAATGCAAATATTGTTAGGAATATAGTGTTCACATGTGATTTACCATATGGTAAATTATTATTTATTGTTACTGTTGGTGCTCAAAATAGTTTCGCCCTAGTTTTCCTTTGAAGATCTATCGATTTGCGGCCTCTATCACTTTCTTTTTCCCCTTGTTATGCCTGGTTAATCTTTCTTGCCACCTTTAATCTATTCCTAGGTCATAAATCACTTATGGGTCCATGGTTTACTCCTTATTTCTTTGCTCCTATGGAAAAGGTCTGTAATTTGGGTCTCTCGTTCTCTATTTTTTCTAAAAAATTCGTGTTCTCCCATATTTTCCATTCTCCACACTCAAGATTTGTTTTCCTTGTCGTTTCTACCCTAAATACTTTAAAATAATGAATGGATGTATCTCTGAGGAACATATTTGAGCCTTGTGACATTTCTAGATTCTCTGTCCTTGGAGAAATTTTCATTTTCAGGCTCAAATGATCATTTTTATCTATTTTATGGTTTAACGGGTGTTTCTCCTCATCAAATTTACATCCTTGCATCGACAGGAGATGTGGCACCTTTTGGTTGGACGCGGCTTGGCTGGGCACTTCAAAATTTCTATGAATCACCTTAACTTAAAATGTGTCTACGTGGAGGAACGACACTCGTTTGCAGATATAATTTTTGGTTTGGCCTTGGATTAGCGTCAACAGGACACGTGGAGGTTTCCGCTACTTTTCCCAGACTTAGAAAAATTTCATGGAGCTAGAAGAGTTTGGCGGAACAGGGACACGTGGCGAGTCCGTGCTCATTTAGGGTCTCCTCTTTGGGCACCATTTTGAAATTACACCATGGAGACACGTGGAGGAACCACGCATTTTTGGGGACCAACCCTTGAGTTTCATTTTCAAGAAGTGCCAAGAGGACACGTGGAGGCCTTCGCTCACTTTGCATTTTCCTTAGAATTTTCAACGGCCAAAGGAGACTACCTCGAAGCATGACACATGACACCTTCCACTGAGCTTCAAGCCTTCAGAAAAAAAATTCTCTAGCCAGGATATGTGGCGAGCCTGTGCTCTTTCAACGTATAATTTTTTTTGGACCATCTCAAAGTGCACCATGGTGACACGTGGCAGTTTGAAAAGTCAAAGAGGCAGGGAGGTGAAACATCAGAGGTAAATTGGATTTTTTTCCTGTTGTCCTCAAAAGGATTAAAATCTCAAAATGGCCCGCAAGCCCGATAAAGGAAAGGTCAAAGCTTGCTCCAGTCAATGACGAAGGTGCGGACTCTCAGGGGAAATTCGGAAAAGGGGAAATTTTGGGAGAAAATAGTTAAAAGTAAAAGGGGAAGCGTGGTTCCATATGAACCACATTGAGACATGTGTCAGGCCCATTTTTCAAGGGAGGAGTTGCAGGAAAAACTTGAAAATTTTTCCCTTTTCCAACTGGGAGGTGAAATGGCAGAATTTGGCTACGGTTCCGATGGGGCCCACCTTAGGACATGTGTCGGGCTCATTTCCTGAGGGCGGAGATGTGGAGAAAAATGTGAAATTTTTCCATTTTTCCAAACGTTGTAAAAAGGTAGAGGAAGCTCCCAGGTTTGTTTTTAAGTTTGAATCTTCCACGTGGACGACCCAAATTTAAAGTAAAGATCAATGGTAGCTGAGAGTCTAAATTTGATTTTCCCCCCATTTTACTAAAACATGCCTGGAAGTGTGATTCTTCATGATTTCTTGGTATTTCCTACACGCCAAATAGAGAGGGGAGTTAATGTTGATATCTGAGTTTGGTGGGAAGATCTGGAAGACATCTTTCGCCATTAAAGTGGTTTGACTATTGTGCTCGATCAGATTTTCCATTTTTCTTCTCCCAAGCACACAAGGAGCCAGATTTGATAGATTAGGGGCAGAAGTGATTCGAAAATTGAAAAAAGAGTGATCTACTAGAGGAAGGAGTTGAATGCGGGAAATATTCGATGAGATGTGCCCCCTCGAGCACCTGGCAACTTTTTTACAGATATGATTCTGAGAATTGTGATCGAAATAATGGCGAGTGTTGGTGCATTAAACGTTTTGTCTTTTGGAGAAGAAGGGGATCTGTTGTAAATGTTATAAATGGCACAAATGTTTTGTGCAAATAGTTGGAGGTTGGAGTGTTACGGGTCAAGACTGAATTTTCTAATAGAAAAAGTTTAACAAAGCCAATCATTTTGAGAAGCCATTTGAGAAGCTAGTATATCTCGTTTGTATTAAATTTGATCATGTTAATGTGGTTGCAAGTGTATAGCCATTGAAAAGCTCTAAGACTATTCCAGAAATTTTCCTCTGCTGATAGATTTAATCAAATTCGAGCTATTCTATGTTGTCTTGAGAAAAATGTGTTTGTTTTATTTCTTAATGAATGCAAGTAGTTTTTCTTGTTTCTGTTGCAATCTTGTATTAAATTGATTCAACCACACAGCCCTCAATCCTTGTGACAGTTTAGTGGCATCTGCAGTTTCATTTCTCAGAAGAGCTTTCATTTGGGATTGGAATAAATAATTTAAAATCACTTTTCTTTCATCTGTTGACAGAGATTTTCTGTAAGCCTCTGGGTGTACCTTAGGTGTGATTTGACTCGGATCTTGATGCTTTGTTGGATTTTCTAACTTGATCCTTCTTGATAGAATCTCAAAGATTGTGTGAAAGAGTGCTAATCTGGGCCTCCATTGAAGCACATATTCTAGTTAAAGAAACATTTTGTTGGTTTAACATTCCATTTTGTAAGATTCCTCAAGGATCTGGTGAATCAAATTCATCCTGCCCCACCTCCCACCAATAATTCATTCAAAAACAACCAATCCTACCTGTACTACCCTTGTTTGTCGTATGTGCATACAAATGCATAATCTTTGTTACCAAAACATACAAAAGCAATTAGGGTCTCAAATGTCTTTAGTAACCTTTGCCTTGTTGTGAAAATATCTCCATGATCTGGAAATGACAACTCATGAGAATCAAATCTTGTGTGTTGATCATATTTTCCCAAGGTCTTCTCTATAAAATTTATGCAAAAGGTTGGATATATCCTTATCCTTCATTAAAAGAGGTTACAAAAGAAGTTCCATCTTACCTTGGTTGAAAGAATGTACAACCATAAAATAGTTAGGGTCATATCACATTCTTTTGCGGTGCTACCCACTCCTTTCAAAGACTTAAGTGACAACAAGCAGATAGATTTGGCAGTCCTAGCTACTGAAACGACCATACATGTATTTTTGCTATCTCCCTCTGAGTGTCCTGTCAAATTTGGATGCTGCTTATCAAAACTTATGAAAAGAGAGAGCAATTTGGGTACCAATGAGTTACCATGAGGCCCAAGAATGGTAATACAAAACCTAATGTTATGTTGCAAATAATGGGCAGTTAATATTCACAGCATGCAATCAGGTTTGTCAAATTTTAAACGCATTAGGAGCCAGTACTGCTAGGAGATTTGATAGTTAGGTACACACCCTACATTATACCTGGAAAGATAAATTCCTATAAGCATTTAAGTCGCTAGCAGGACAATCAGAAGTGGATGAAAAGTTATTAATTTTTAATTTAAACTTTATCCATATTACCATGATTATGAAGTCTTGGAACATACCTTTAAAAAACCTGAATTTGAAAGCTCAGTCTCAACCCCATATATCAAGTAACATAATTTAAGAGAAAATTTTGTTACAGACATGAATGCATTTGATTCAACTATAGAGATTTACTAAATTTCCATATGATCATGATAACAAATCAGCAGCCGTTATACCTTGAGCCAGTAGGCTCTGGTTTATGCTTCCACAAAAGAAGCCCCATTATGAAGCAACAATATAAATGGCTAGATTTTAACAATTTTGGCGCTAGACAATAGATGCAACTCTATTCGTGATTCTCAAATTTCAGGATCTATGCATCCGTGAACCAGAACTTAATCTCAAAACAGAATCATACCTTGCAGCTTTGCTCTTCTTGTTGCCTTAGGAATCCTTATACTGAGTAACATCATAAATCTTTATTTCTTTTCTTCACAGACAGGATCAAACAGTATGTAAGTGAAGCTCTATTCATAACATTCTTGGAATTGCCAAAAAATGAATGATAATAATTTCAAGTCTTTAGAAATTTGAATGTAAGTGGTTTCCAATGGTCAATTATTTTGGTCATAGATAGCAATATCAATACATTTATTGCACTTTCCATGTTGAACCAGGATGCTCGCGTCCAACACATTTGCATTTCGGAAGATCTTTTGTCTTAGATATGATCTGACTGTTTCAACTTTCTTTATCTTGGAAACGTGAAGCTGTGCATAAGAAGAGAGTCAAGTAATTATCGAAAAAATTCATTTTTTACTAACATTGAACTGAAATATAATCAGTGGATATATGAATTAAGTCTACACACAAAACATTGATGCAGTGCTTTTTGAGAAATGCGAGGAAATCTTCAAAAACAAATTTGTGGCACCGCAGTCGAAGGCTCCTAAATCTATAACTGTGCAAGCCTCGTCTGAAATTATGAATACATGAAACTGTGGAAGATGGGGCAGATCATTCCAAGAAGGTCTCCAGAAAGCGGCCTACAGTGAAACCGAAACTTAGTCCCATCAGAGGGGTCTAATGAAACCTGTTCCATCAATGGAGGCAGATCATTCCTTGGTCTTACATGCTTATTAGCGAAAATGAGCCGTCGATTCTTCTCAGAGAGTTGTTCTCGGATTTAGTAATGCCTATTGACATTATAATATTCCTTTTAACTGCATGACGCTATTCTCTCATACTTGTCAAGATCTTGATTCGCTTCCAATTATGAATCAATGGTATAGAAGGTAACATCATCATGCCTGAAAGTTAAACTCTTTTAACATATTATTCTCAAGGGTTGTTGAATTTATCACGGAATCTCGAAGAAAATTTGGAATCGATTCCTATCTTGGAACATCAAAATATTGTTCATTCCCATCTGCAAATTTGAAGGTGGGGCAAATATGTGTTCAAGCCTTATACCAAGTGAGCAGTTCAGTTTGGCCTAAAAAGGGGATACCCTGTTTTTATCATGAATTAAATTTCCGATGAATAATCCGATGACCAAATATTAAATAATTCGAGCATAAACAAAAGCATTATTTGTTTCCGGTGAGCTGGTTAGAGAGGGTTTGATGCTTACGCGACAGGATGGTAGCAGGGTGAAACCAATCCTGAGGGTGTTGCGCCTCCTCCTCTTCTCGCCTACTCGTATCAATTATTTTTAATTATAATGGGAGCAGAGAATCATCGTAAATGTACGAGGGTCCAACGCCGCAAGGGGATAGAGCGAAGAATTCCCCTAAACTTAAGGAATCGACTAGAGAGAGAGGAAATGGGAGGCAAACAAGATGGGGTAGGACCCCGGCCAGGATCAGTGCATTGTGCTCCACTAAATGGCCTTGGACCATGGCCGCATATTTTAATTGAGGGGAATATATGCTCATTAGGGGACATACTACAAAATTGAGTGCAATATGTGTTCTGCATCCCCTCATGAGTGCAGTCTCCAATGCATCCATTGCTGAGTTTTGTCAAAATTTCCACCCCCTGATATCTAATAGGGAACGTTTTTGGCGCAGTCGACATTGGATATTATTTGGAGTATAAAAATTACCAATCGGACGCTCCAAAATAAACAATCTGTCTTAATACGCGATTGAACCTTCGATTTATCTATGTGCAATTTAATGCACAAAGATAAAAATTCTATTTGTGTGAACACTAGTAGCTGGAATTTGAGTTATTCCATTGAACCTCCTTATTTACTTGTAAATTCAATGTTACAAACTTAACGGTAGTTTAACGGGCTTTGGCATGTATTTTACTGTTGTAGCAATTTGTAATGGATTCTCTTGCGATATTAAGTTGTTTTCATCTTTTTGTAAATCGATATAAGTGGATTACTTTATTTTTGTTTCACTTGGCTCTTATTCATTTTGAAAATAAGACATTATTTCATCAAACGTTCCATGGGCGTGGGGCCATCTCCAACTAATCTCATACGTGTTAAGAGTTCAAAAAATTCATGGTCTCCTTTCTTTTATCGTGTGGATTTTTAAAAGTTTGAAATGTGCGAGGTATGTGTTTCATATGATTCATGATGGATGATGGAACCATTTTTGTGGTTTATCTTAGCAATAATGTGAAAGGGCGTGGGAATACCGAAGTGGATATTTTGATTAATTCACTATTGGAAGTATCAAATATTGTCTTTAGAAAACCTAGTTAGTGAAAGTGAATGATAGACTGATGAAAATAGTGCATGTGTAACGAAAGAGAGTATTAAACATGGTTCAAATTGTAGAAGAACTTGAATAAGCATTTGGAAATCCTTCGCAAGGAGAACCAGGGGAGTTGTTCAAGGACGTTGATAGTGGGAAAAAAAAATTATATATGTGAATTCAAGGAGACAAAGAAAAGAATCGCGGAAGTGAAAATCAGCACATAAAAATAATGCCAGGCATGATAAAACAAGTGTTAAACAATTAATAATCCCCCACGTGATTTCATAATATCTATTCCATCTAATTGTTAGTAGGGTAGGTGGAATATTTGCTTGATAAACACTCTTACACTACAAATTAAATGTGTGTCCTCTTTTGACAATCTTCAATCTACTTGTCTTTTACGTACATATCATTTTATAGTATAATATTTATGTATGTACACCTCTTGGTACCTACATATTAAGTACGTACTGGATCTCCCATCCATCTATCAAACATATATACAAATAGAGAACTCTTTCATTTTCCAATAATAGAAATAAAATTAGCATAGCATGGTAAGTAGGCAAGTTGATTGCACACATTTTAGTGGTGTTGGGAGCTTTCACAACAATTGAACATTACCCCACACCTTTTATGCCTTTTCATCAATATTTCATTGATATGACAAGTATAGAAATGAAATTTTAGGGTTTGCAGGTTATAGATATTTTAAATTTATCTGCATACTTGAATGCTCATTATCAATTTGTCTTAATAAGACAAGTTTAATGTAGGAAATTTAAGGTTTGGAGAGGTAGGACACATTTTAAATTTGTTTTTAAAGGGCATTCAATATAGTTATTCCTTAGATTGATAAGATTGCAATTTAAAAGATATGATAGAATCGTATAGCTTCAAAAGTATTGTATATGTTGTTTGTTTCTTCATTTATTTAATAGAAAAATAAACGTTGAGCGGGAAAAATATACCCATGTCAAACAAATCCCACCAACTGCATTAAGCGCTCTTCAAAACCCGAAGCATAACATGGAAAGTGACACATCCTAAACACCCTTTTAGACCTACCATTTTCCTTGCATAATAATAAAAGCACTTTATTTGAGATTCAAAGGCGTAACCATGAAAACCCAAGTTAACGTTGTAAACTTACCAGTCAATTAGATAGTTACATTGAAAATTAGAATCAAACAAATAAACATAACGTTAGACGGGGAACTGCGCTAAATAGAGCTCTCTCTAATAGAAATCCTAAATTCAACACCATTATGGGTTAAATAAGACCTACAAATAGAGATAAATCTGTAACCGTAATATTTCCTTATTTTACTATATACAAATTGATTGATCTGGTTTGTATTTGTATCTATATCTGTATCTAGAGTGGGTTCAATGGTCTCTGAGAGGGAATACAATGAATACTTGAAAATGGAGGGACTGGAATAATAGAAGATGAAGAGGGAGATAAAGAAGGGGTGTAACGACCCAAAAATCACACACGAACAACACAGTGAAATACAGGATAACTTTTTTTTTGACTTGCTTTGACACATAACACGACACAACATGTCGTCACAAGGTTACAACCAACTTTGGGAACCACTTGTTATGAGGATGACCACAAGGTCAACACGGAAACGTTCACACCCAAAAGGATAATACACTTCTCTTTTTGGATAGAACAACATAGAAGTCCAACCACATGACACTCTCACAGCTAGGGCAAGCCATAGTAAGAAATGATTGAAGGTTATTTATTTTGATAAAACACCCTTTAACTCATGACTTATGTTTTCAAAAAGATTCAATATATGACTCGCACAAATTCATCTTACCAACTGAGTTATTTTCTTATACACTGTAGAGTATTTCACTTAAAGTCTTCTCCTACTTGCTAAATCCTATTATCTTCCAGAAACTAACCATTGTTTTCCTTTAAGCTTGTTTAAGAGTTCACCCAAAAGGGGTAGTGTTCACTAGTTTAGCTAGGGATATCAATTTATAAAATTTTACTTTACAAGGATAGTTTCACCTTTGAGTACTTCAGGAAATCTTATTCTCAAGTAAGTCATCTCTACATTAATTTATCTGAATACATATATTTTAGTTAACTTCTATAAAGGTCAACCACTCCATTTAATTTTACTTATATCACATCATTACAAGGTGTCAGAGAGTTTTGACTTAACACTTTATAAATAAAAAAAAAGGTTTTACAATACTTATGCCAATGTAATGATTGAATATCATTTCATATCAAGGTAAGTTACTAGTCTAGCAACAAAAGGGAAAGAACACTTCACCACGTAGTTTTCTGAACATACCAAGACAAGAGATCCTGTAAACTCCTTGAAAGCAAAGTTACAAAATTTACAACGCATTGAACTTTCTACAAAGAACTTCATAATTTGAACTGAAGAAACTTTTACACTCTTTTCCTTTAATCTAGTCACATATTCCATCTGCACAAATATTTACTAGAGTCAGTTCGCTAGAATTGAGCATGATAAGATATAAACCTCACCTAATAATTTATGCCATCTAGCATTTAAATAAATGAAAGTTTGCAATACTCCTTATCAAATAAATTTCTAACATACATTTAAAACTTAACTGCACATCTCATGATAATACATTTCCTACTCATTAATGTTCACTTCCTTAAGATCTGCTTACCTAAGACACAATTCCAAGTGACTAGATATACAATCTTAACCATGCAATCAATCATACTCAAATTACAGTAATAATAATGACGCTCACCTAATACCCTCGACCTACTTCGCATATTTAAGTACCCAACAATATTATCTTTCAATTAAATTAAAGCACCAACGACATTAAGCTTATATAATAAATACAAGTACCAATTTTATATTATTCATCGATATTACCCAAGTATCAAACCTTCATAGAAACTCAGTGATATGAAGTATAATTTGGATATTTATTTCACAATTTTAAGGATATACTTATGTTAACAAAGATTCCACCAATCCACAAGTTCATATAATATTTAGGTATCCTTTTGGTTGCTTATTCCATGCCTTTATATGTTTCTTTTAGTACAAGGGTCCAACTCATTGGAATGAGCTACGATCAACAAAAATTGTCATGTTTTTCTAATATGTCAAAGATACGTTTGACTAACTAAGATAAGTAAGCGCAGTCCAAGCCACTATAAATACAAGTACCAACATTATCTCAACTCCCAATTGAGATGCAAGTATCAAATTTTAGCTAACATAATAATCATCGTAAATACCAGAGAATATTCCACTCGTTAACCAAGTATTGAAATAACATATTTATCCTTACTGGTTACCTGATAACATAATATATCCTGTTATATAATTCAACCTCCACTTGCATACACCAATTTATGGGTATTAATTATTGTTATATAAAATGAAGTTAAATAATTTTAGGTGGACTTATATCCTTACTGGCATACATGGTATGCACAGTCCCATTATGGTAGCTATTACCTTTACTTAAGGCTGTGCATGAATCCATTTTAGGGTAGTTATCTTAACTTCCCTATTCATCTGTTTTTCTACCAAACGTCTTTCGACAAGATTCAAGGTCAAGTATAAGATAAATTTATAATTTCATATTTCAGGCATTGCTTGAATTCATAAGCATGAGGGCATCACATATCAATCAAACTTGAGGAATGTCGATGTATCCAATATTACTTTAACTGATTCAAGGATCCAAGTAGTGCCTCAAACATTAAGCCAAATAATTATCCACAGAGGATAATGACTTGCGTGCATAACATATTCGTAAAGGTCATAGACAACCCATTAACACATGCTTCAGGAGGGTTCTAATCTAATAATAAGCTCATAGTAATAGTAATAGTAGAGGTCTTGGTGAGGGGTTTTCAATAATCCCCAAGGTAAATGATAATCGAATGACTCAGATGGAGCTATCTAGAAGACCAATTAAACTAGTATGACTCTTCCCAAATGGAAGCCCCAATCCTAGTGGGAGTTTAAATTATTATAAAACCACAGTAAAATCCAAATACAATCATATCGAAAATTCCCTTTTTCAAGTCATGTTCTACATAATATAAACAATACAAGAAAAATTATAAACCTCATTCACGCTCCATACTATTTTCTATAGAAACCATCATTCAAAGGAATAATCAAGGAAAAAGATAAAACAACATTATAAAATCAGTAGGAAAGAATCGATGTAGATATTTCTTCTACTTCAAACAGTAAATAAGATAAATTGTAAAGGGGGAGAGATCAGTTCATGCAATTATGATTAAAAGTCATTTGGAAAACTCGTCTCTTTTGAGCATCTCTTTCAAGAAGGAGTCAATATGTGTAAATACATGTTATATGATATCCAGAGTCCAAACGCTATCTATTTAGTAAAACAAAAACACATCCACATTCCAAAAGAAACCCACATCTACAGCATTCGAACAAAATTACAGATATTGATTTATCTAAATGCTAAAAGAAATAAATCATTAAGAGAGAGGGTTAGGGCTTATCATGCCTATTTTAAACACTACATCTCATGGCCACGCATGTGCAGACCCCTTCTCCCCGTAGTCCCAAAATTATTTCTCCACCAAACTCGCGCTTCTCACCCACACGGTGTCCCAAATACCACACAAGAGAAACAATAACCATTCCGGTAAACTTTGGGCAAAGCTTTGCAAGTTGCTCAATGTCATCCATGGTAACTTCTTCAAATCCATGACAGCAGAGCTGCTTCAAAGCTCCTTTGATATTGCTCCAAGAGGCTTGCATGTGTTATGTTTTTCCAAGAACCCGTTAACAATGTTCAGAACCATGAAGATCTTGATTGGCCTTTGCAAAGCAAAAAGGATATGAGAGAACTTCCCTTTGCCTCCCACAGTTTTCTTTTTCTTTGAGTTTTTCATTCAAGCTCTTGCAGAGGGTTCTCGTCTCACGGAGCATTCTTTTGAACAAATAATATGTCCACCAAGTGCATGGCTCCTTTCATCAAGGATTTCAACAAATGTAGATCTGGCATTCTTAGTCGATTTTCTTGTAACTACTGAGGATTCATGGTAATGATACCTTCCACTTTTTACCTTTTGTTGTCTGGATCCTTATGCTTTTTACCGTTTCTAAGCTCATAGAATCTAAAGGAATTTAATGAAAGATCAACCGGTTTGCTCTCATCAGCTTTGTCATTATCATGCAATTCATTCCTTTTTCCCAACATACTTTTGGCACTGGCTGAAGACTGCTCGTCATGTAAAATATTTGATGAAGTATTCAGCAGAGCTATATCTGAAATGATATCATGCCAAGCATTATCTGCGATGGCTAGAGAATGATTTCCTGAAGACTCACAAATAGATTCCCTTGATATGCTCCCTTTACAACACGACTGTAATCTATCACAACTCTCACTATTTACACTTTGTTTGCAATCCTTTTCAGTAATATCTAGTTTCAAATTCATTTCACTAATACTGATACTATTTGGGCGCTGCTTCTTTGTGAATGGAAAAGGACTATAAATTCATTCTCTTGCAACATAAGGGAACTCATTTGAGCACTCACGTCTAGTTTAGACCCTAAAACTGCCTTCAAGATTTGATCGAGCTTCTTCCATGTTAAATTCACTACCTGGACAGAAGCGAATTTCCAAAATGAAAAGGCAAGACAACTCAACTAAAACTTTATCTCGTCCTTCTACTACAGCTGCAAGCTTTTGCAACCACTGATCATGACTGTGGTCGCGTGCAACCAGAACATCAGGGTCGGCACCAACGGTTCCTTGCGATTGCCCTGCAGCAGCTGTCGCACTTACTCTCCCTGGAGGCCACTAATTTTCTGAGGTAAGTTTACTTCTCTACCCTATAGCTGCTGCATATAGCGAACCACTTCCTTACGGCACTTTCCTGGGAGAAATTTCAATTCTACGCTCCACTGAAACTGCCTGTGCAACATGAATTTGAGAATCCACACCCACCCATGCAACGCCAGGGAGACATACCTTCATTTCACCATTAATGAAACCACTATCTAGAACACGCTATAGCAATTTCATCTATTTCAGCATTTGATGGAGCGCAAAACAAGCATTCGCGGTTTGAACAGACATGACAGGAGACCACGTGAACAGCAGGTGAAGTCAACATTTTAATCAATGAGAATGTGCGGCCACCAAATTCTCTTGCGTGAGCAGGTAAAAAAGGAAAACAAAAGATTTGCAAAAACAGGGAAAACAGTGGGTGCGGCCACCAGCAAGGATTCTGTCACATCATACATTAATAGCTCCACCCTCCATGCCAAGAAGGAGATGAAGCTGACCGAGACAAGGTAGGTTGGGGGGGGCATTACAAGGGGTAGATGGATGAGAATTCCAAGGATATGGAAAATTTTTCAGGGGACTCATGCCAAATGTTTCTTTGCTACAACCACATGTCATTATTTTTTAATTGTTAGATGGATAAAATGGTTGTGGTGTTCAAGATATCAAGGAAACATATTTTTTGGGATATCTTATAAGGAAATGAGGGGTTGATTAATACTACTAATGTCAATAGGTGCCTCTAATTTCAGTCCTTATGTATTTATGTTAGTTAGAACACATTTAAGTGTAAAGGGAATACAACATACCATGTTCTTTGTTTGTGTCTTCGAAAGAAATGGCTCTTGTGTACTCCATGCATGGGTTGTATTTGTACTTTGATTTTCAAGGAGGAAAACCATTCTCAACATGTGCCAAGGGTTATGTAATGGTGACATCACAACCAACAACATAGAAAAGAGTTTTTCTATTATTTTTGTTTTTTTTTTGGCATCAAGTTTATCGATTCAAAGTTTAATTTGTTCGATAAGACGAACACATGATTAAAATGTTGGAAATAAAATACATGCATGTTGTACACCTTTACCACATTTCTATGCACCTTTACGATTAAGGAATCTTCTTGACAATTAGGGCAATGTAAGGGATTCCTTCGTCAACAGTCTTGATAGAGTTTTTGATCAATAACCATTAACATAAAATGTTGTTCGTGTCTTCGGAAGAAATGGCTCTTGTGTCCTCCATGCATGGGTTCTATCTTTAATTTTATTGTCAAGGAGGACAACAGTTCTCATCATGTGCCAAGGGTTATCTAATGGGGACATCACAACCACCGACATGGAAAAAGGTTTTGCTATTATTTTATTTTATTTTGTTGGCATCAAGTTTATCAATTTGAAGTTTAATTTGTTAGATAAGGCGAACAAATGATTAAAATGTTTGAAATAAAATACATACTGCATGTTGTACACATTTAACACATTTCTATGCACATTTACGATTAAGGAATCTTCTTGAAAATTAAGGAAATGTAAGGAACTCACTCGTCAACAATCTTGATAGAGTTTTCGATCAATAACCATTAACATAAAATGTTGTTCGTGTCTTCCGAAGAAATGACTCTTATGTCCTCCATGCATGTGTTCTATCTGTAATTTGATTTTCAAGGAGGACAATCATTCTCATCATGCGTCAAGGGTTATCTATTGGTGACATCACAACCATCGACATAGAACAAGGTTTTTCTATTATTTTATTCTATTTTATTTGACATCAAGTTTATTGATTTGAAGTTTATTTTTTTAGATAAGGCGAACACATGATTAAAATGTTGGAATTAAAATACATGCATGTCGTACACCTTTACCACATCTTAGAGTTCCCCCGCCAAAAAAATATTTGTTACATGTGGTCCACTTTATAGTCGCAATCTCACTTGCATTATTTGCATGAGTGCAATATGAGCTTGCATGCGTCAAAATAAATAAAAAACACGTAACAAAAAATATTATTTTTAATGGTGCTACAGTTTGAACTCGCTACTGTTGAATTCATGAAAGGAGAGTAAAAAACTCTGAAGGCTGAGGAAAAATGTATTTTTTATATCATGGTGCTCGTGGGTTAGAATGTGTAGGTTTTGTATGAGCCAAGGAAGTGATTACAATATCAGAAGACTCATTGAAACTGATATATTTTTGGTGTTTTCGGGCTCTTCCTAGTGACTGTTCTACGACATTGAAAAGGTTAAAAATTTGAGAATGGATGAGAAAGATGCATCTGAATTTGAACAAATTGATTGGAAGAGCACAATTCAAAATTACATGTCTTCAACACCTACTTAGCTTAGTGTTAGAGCAAGGTAGGTTTCATCCATATACAATCTATTTGAGAACACACCTTTGACATAACAAATGAATTGCACAAATTATATGGTGTCTACATTTATGAGGACCTAGTGGCAGCATAGTCACCAAAACTAAGAAGAGGGGGTGGTCATTTTGAGTCAAAATGCTGAGAGAAATTTCTTTTCCTTGACATTGAGCTCGTTCACTAATTTTTCCATCCCATGAACTTTAGGATAAGTGGTATTAATGGTCCCCGCATCCACGTGGAGCATGTCCTCCACAATTTGATACAACCCCACGACCTTCCCGTAGCCCCTCAGCCTCTAGTCCATCAATGCCGATTTGTGCAGATGAATGTCCTCCAACAGGGACGTGTGGATTCACCGCTGCCATAAAATCCATGTATTGACTCTCGACCAGGCCCTTCGATCCCACTCCACTTGCCACCTTGGGAAACACACTCAACACTCTCTCATTGCTATTCCTTCCTCACCTTGTATTACTGTCATCGTAGCTTTTGCTATTTCTTATCTGTCGACAATTCCATCTTCAGATGCGCATTTGAGGCTCAATCCCACCTTCCACTGTTCTACTAACACCTTTGTGTTTGTGTACTGCTCAGACCACTGCGGAAATGAAATCATGGAGCAAAACATTTGAAGATTTAGAGTGGGCAATATCCATCCGGACAACCCACATAATGTATTTCCCGCTCTGTAAGAAACCCATGACGATTTCCTCGAACTGGGCTTTTGGCATGTGAATGAGGCTTCCAAAAGAGGCGTACAGAACTGAGCATTTGGGCTTCGAATCCAGCCATGGAATGCAACTTTTGGACTCCTCAAATAAGCTGTACATTACTGTGCCGTCCTTTTCGTCATTAAAATAAGCAGACGGAAGCAAAGAACCCATTGAAATAAGTTGCCTCGGTTTCCATTTCGTAAACGGTGTTCCCCAAAATCCAATCTACTTCGTCCAGTAATTTGAATTGGCGAAATATGAGGTGCAGAACTGTATCAGAGGGGTCACCTTTCTGGATGAACGATAGGAAATATTCAGCGTCTGAAGCCTTGATATGAAATCTATTTTATCTGAATTAAAAAAACTAACGGTGAAAGAAAAACGTTATTACACAGTTTGTCTAGTATGCAAATCCAAGGGCACAAGAGATAGACATCTAAGGCACAAAAAATGGCACAAAAAACTGCTAACAGTCACAAATTAACCACCATCAGATTTCAACGCACATTTTGAAACTCAATCTCTGCCCTCCAAATTTTGACGGATGTCAGAACCCCCTAGGCCTTCCCCAATTTCTGTCACATGTACATAGTGATTTTTGACCATCAAGATGGACGTTGATGCAGAATTTGTGAACCATTAGATCTTGTCAGAGAGGCCCGGGCTATTCCAATTGTAAGAAACGCCTTCGGCGTAATTAATCTTTCTTTTCAATATTTAATAAAATCTTGTTGCTTGTATTTTTTACATCCAATTTTACACATATAATTTTTCCTGCAATATTTCAAAAAACAAATTCAATATAAAGAAAAAAAGGGTCATTTTTCAATATTATATAATGTTTTAACTAAATTTTATTAAATTTTTGAGATATTCAACATGACACAACATTGTTTTAAAATCATACAAAGTGTGTATATAAAATAAATAAAAAATCAATTTTTTCTCAATTTTTTTAAAAATATATTTTGAAATAAATTTTTGGAAAAAATGTATGTATTAAATAATGTTGTTTTAGATTTTTTTTTGGTGACCATACATGAGGTCATCAATTTGTCACTGCCTGCATTTATTTAGACAAATAAATAAATTTCTTGTACAAAAAGATTATAAAAATATGTATTTAGTTTTAAATAAATAAAATGACAACAATCTAAACTCATAATCTTACATTTCATTGAAATACACAATTACAATATTTTAAACTAATATATCAATTATTATGACTTGAAATAAAATAAAATGAATCATTTTCAAGAAAAAACATGGCACTTCTCTATATAAAAATATGCCGCATATTTATACACTAACCAATTTTAATTGGAATGACTATAAGAGTGTATGAAACTTTATTGAATGCAATGTACCAAACATATACATAAAATTTTTATTCAAAATGTATAGTAAAAATGTATTGATGTCTACAATTAGATATTAATACTAGGATGATGGGATCATGCATTAAAATGGGAATGTGTTTTTTTATTGTCTAGAATATTTCGGAATACCATAGATAAGGTGTTTAAATGCTCGAGAAACTTATAGAAAACCCCTACTTAGTGTTGATCTAATCCTTTAATGAATGATGATTGACTCATGTACATGTCTATGTCTCTATATTCCGTCATAGTTTTTAAGATACATATACAACGAAAAACGACAGTTGTAATTAACAACAATTGGTGGAAACCAATTATGGAATGTTCTATCTTCCTTGATTTTATGGTAGTTCTACATTGACACATTGAATTGTTGCATAAAGGCTATAACATGGGATAGTACAAAAGGATCCAATATATGGTGTGCCTCTTAGAAATGAAATTTTGATGATTGAAAGATAAGGTAAAATAAACTTGTGTATTCATGTGTAATGACAGATGCATTGCGGAGTAATGAGATGGTTGTGAGATGCTAAGGTAAGTTCGAAGTGATGTGATGTTTTGCATGACAATGTAACGACTACAGATGAAATGTGGTGATGTGCGGTGATAAAAAAAGGTGTGAACCTTGGATTTTAAGTTATAAAAGACTATAGAAGACAAGGGTTTATAAAATCTAGCACAAGAATGGGGGAGTTATACAGGATGTAAATAAGACTACATGGATAAATGTGCCTAGGTACCACAATACTTATTGTAATATGTTAAGTGATAGAAAATATATATTGACGAGAGGAGAGGTGTGGGATGCTTTGAGGAGAAAAGTTTGGGATTCCAAGTTGTGGATACTTATGTAATTATGAGTTTCTGCAAATCAAATGTACATGAATGATTTTTATTATGAATTTATAGAGAGGGAGAGGATGTGAAGAGGGGAAGTTTGAAAAATAAATACCCTCATCCATAACCATTATGTTAGTAGGAGGTCCATTTTCATTGTGGTGTCATTCCTATTGACATAAGGATCATGGTATATTGGGGTTTGTATATTACAATTGACAATTAATATCAACTAATGTGGTATTTAATTATTTAATATATGAATATTTTATAGTTTTGGGAAATATTCTAAGATGGGTCCAAGAGGGATATCCAACTTAAGGTATTGAAATATATTTTTGAAGCAATTGTGATGTTATTTTAGATGAGGAGATCATGGAAAGGATATGAAAACAAAATACTCACCCCAACATTAAAAAACTATTGTGTTAATAAGAAGGTTAATTTTGTTATGTCATCACCCCTAGTGACATAAGGATCATAATATATATTTATATTTAAATGTTAATGAGAGTCAATTTTAATAAGAAAGTGTTTGGTTGCCACACTATTATAAACAATTAGTATGAACAAATGCATGGAAAAATATGAAAGATAAACTTTGTGTACAAGATTAACAGATCCAATTTTGAAGAAAATAATTTAGAAATTGAAGAAATAATAGGTTTCCATTTTATATGAAAATTGTTAAGCCAAATGATCCAACTGTTATCATCCAACTTTTTTACCATCTATTCAACGATAGTTACTAAATATGATTGTGTGGGAGAATGTTTTCTTATTTTGTTATCTTCCGTATAAATTAGTAAAAAAAATGATGACTTTATATTATAATTTTAATTTTAATTTAAGAAAAACAATTTGTAATTAGTTTTTACTATTGAGGAAGAATTTAAAATAAATGTTGAAGGAGGAGACTATGGATTTTATCAACACAACTTCTCAGTTCAATTTTTATGTGTAAAGTGTTACAATTTATGTAACAAAAAAACTTCCTATAACATTCTGAAACCATTTCCAATTACAAACTCCATAATAAACGATTTTCAAGTACATCAATCTCTAATTCTAAAACCTGTGATATTGGAATTCATTGTTTTATTAAATGCTCAAGATAAAAATACTAGAAGTATTGTGAAAATATTAGACTATACCACCATTGTAATGCTAATTTTATATTCTGAATTTTCAACTCTTTAAATATATTGAATTTTGATTTTACTTATAAATTCTAACAACATGGAGACAAATAATTGCTACTTTGACATGCAATACAAAAATATTGAGACTTCCGTAGCACTATTGTAATGCTAAGTTTATATTATGAATTTTCAACTCTTTAAATGAACTGACATTTTGATTTTAGCTTTAAATTCTAACAATCCCACCTATAATACAAATAATTTATTTGGACGATGGCATGACCTTTACACACATTAGCCTCCCTGAATTTACTCTGTTCAGCCATGTACTTCTGATAGGAATCCCTAAGCCCTCATCTCTATCCTAAGATCCTGCTGGAGTGTTTGTTGCTCTTTCCAGGATAAGCAAACTGTCCCTCCCATTTACTTTCATTGAACTCCCATGGTGTTTTCCAGTGTCCATAACTCATGGTGTCACTTGATGTGAATCAAATGCTTGCGTTTTACAGTAACATTTAGCTAAAGTCTAATCTTTATCTTCCATTGTACTAAACTGGATGCTAGCCAACATGTTCTTGAGCAGGTATAGTGATGATGGACCTACATGTTCCTCATCAAATGTAAGGAACCCCATAAGAAGCATTCAAGTGCTTGTGGACAACCTGTTGTACTCGAACTCGAAAGATTCCAGCAGCCTGCCCCGTTCATCTGTTTATCATAATCCTAAAGGCATAACTTGAGCTTGTTCAAAAATTGCTCCCAAGGTAGTTTACCATCCTAGTGCCCTTCTCATCAGTCAACCCAGTTGGTTGACAAGCCCATCTTCAGTAATGTCGTCAACTTTGTTATTTCACACAACATTAACTGAGGTCCAAACCTTTAAGAGCCTTTAGCCTAACCACTTTGGAAAATGGTGTGTAGGTGAGGATTTTCCCATTTACAAGTTAATTGGACAAAGATTTCAAACTTTATTATTGGAAATGCACATGTTCATGCCAGAGCAAGTCATAGGGAACACTTTGTTTATGAGGCTATAAAATGGCATCACACAATTTGTTTAGCGCACTTGTCAAGCTGGAATCTCATTTTCAGGGGACTCGCCACAAGCAATTAATGGAAAGCAGTTTGCATAAAATTTTCTAAATCCACCCAATCATGTTTAATTCATGAGTACTTAATAATAATAATAATAATCCGCAATTCACTTGGCCTACATAACAACAACACAATGCCTAAACCAAAACACAAGATGCATCACTTCGCATGTATCTCCAAAACAAGGAGATGATGGGAAGCCAAATAAATTTTAGAATTTGCGAAAAAGTTATGCCATCCACACGGCCTAAGATGTCTCTGACAATGACTCCGTTCAAGGAGAAATGGTGTCAATAATTCTTAGATTATGTGCAGCTCTACTACAAACAGGAAGACTATCCTTTGGTTCCTAAAAAATAGTCATGAAACTGCACAGTAAATATAAGCTTCAATCTCTGCATCCCTCTACTAAGACTAGTCTCACCAACTATTCTAATAATTCCTCCCCAAATAAAGTAAGAAAACCCCATACACCATGGAATAACGAGCTTATCCCAATTCACCTTTCGTGCACGTTGTCAAGTCCCCAACAAGACATAGCATGGACTCAAAATTGAATTATTAAATTGGCAAGAAACCACACGCCAGAATAATATACGTCCCTTCCGATTTGCCGTATTTTTAAATGACAAGCGTCTTCTATTAATTATAAAAAGATTAGAACGTTTGACAGCAAGAGAGTTGAAGATTACATTTCATCATATATGTATTTGAATTTTTAATCGGTGTGATTAATGTTCGTGATATATTAAATGGCGTTTGATTCAGAGGGAACTAGAAACACATGTATCAAGTTCTTCAAAGGGCTTGCACCAGGGTTCAATTCTAGTTGACACTCCAAACCACTTATCACTACCGTACTAAGGTATGGGGCCGTAACTTCTTGTTTCCTCCGGGTGAATTTGGCGAAATAGAAATGCATTCCACATATCTCGGGCCACTTGGTTTAATCAAAGGTCCTCTTATCGTTCCACTGTGGGATAAATCCCGGTCTATGACCTTTGCCATACTCTTTAAGTTCACACAATGTTCGTTATGTCCGATTTTACCCAAGGTGTATATTAGAGTCCTCCATAATGACCCTACCTTCCCATCATACACACTAAATGACACAGTAAAATACAGGATAACTGAGTTTTTTTAAAGTGCATGAGGTATAAGAACACCACATTATGGTCACAAAGAGCTATAACCAACTCACAATAAGCTTGACACAACATTAACCACATGTACGACACCCATTGCGAACAATTCACTTTTTTTTTTTATAAGACAACATAGAAGTCCAACCACATAACACATGCATGGTTAGGGAAAACCACAGTGAGAAATTCTTAAAGGTTATTTATTATAATAAAACATCCTTCAATTCTTAACTTACGTTTTCCAGGACTTTGGATATGATTCTTACAATTTGTCTTACTACGCTAAGTTTCTTACTTTTACACTAAAGAGAATTTGGCTTTAAGTTTTCTCTATTATGACATTTATTTGTTTAATTCATTTATTTAATAAATGAGGTAATTTAATTCCACAAGGCCATCTATTCACACTTACGCTACTAAAACTCGTTCATACCCTTATAACAACATGGGTTCACGTTCAACACACTTAAGAGGGAAAATACAAAGCACCTTGGAAAAAGTTAGAGGAAGAAGGTCGAGTTGAATTCATCTTTAAGACCTCATTAGTTATTACCAGGATTTAATTGAAGCTTGAGAATTTATCCATAATTATTAAATATTTTGCTTAGCCTTCACTGAATGAGTTTTATATAAGAAAACAATTTACCTTCCAAATGGCCAAGAGATAGATTGCGTGGTTTCTAAACGGTTTCCCTCTACTTATTAAGCCTTATTATCTTCTAGAAACTAACCATTGATTTCCCTTAAGATCGTTTAAGAATCCACCATAAAAGGATAATGTTCGCTAGTCTAGCTAGGGATAGCAAGTTATATAATTTTACTTTACAAGGATAGTTTCATCTTTGATCACTTATGGAATTACTTGTTCTCAAGTAGGTCACCTCTACATTAATTTATTTGAATATAAATTTTAGTTTAACTTCTATAAGGATCAACCAATCCATTTTATTTTACTTATAACACATTATTACTAAGTCTTAGAAAGATTTAACTCATCATTTATTCTCAAGGGCAAGGTTTAACAATACTCATTTATGAAAAGAAAAAAAGGTTACATCAATTCTTTCCAGCATGATACACAACCAAAGGGACATACCAACTCTAAGGAACCATGAATAGGGAACAAGAGAGTAAAAACATTGACCAAGAAATGCTAAACTATTCTTAGAATACCGATAATCCATTAAGGTCACTCAACAAAGCGGTAAACCAATTTTCTTATATTTTCAATGATAGTCAAACAATCCAAGGTTTCCAAAGTTAAGATGACATAATCCACAATACATTATACTAAGACACTGAACCTCTTCTAAAATTTCCACTGGACCTTATCAATAGTTGAACAACATAAAAAGGATTCATGCAAAAGAACTTCTCAACTGAGGTTGATGTAAAAATCTACAACTCTATCCCTCATCTACTCGCATAAGCCATTTGCAACAAATTTTCCACAAGAGTCAGTTCACGAGAACTAAGCAAGATAAGGCTACACAAAGCCACAATAACTATTATCTAAAAATACCATGAAAGCAAACACTTTATTACGAGAATTGGGTCAATGCTCTAAACACTAACAATACGCCTCAAGTTATAATAAAGTCTCTACAATGCCAAAAAAAGAAGAAAGACCTTGTACTTCTGTTATGAATCAAAAGCAACGCAAGTATAAAAATTGTATGAGGGTCCTTGGCCCTATAAGAAGAAATAAAAAATCTAACAGAAATGGAATCCCCATCAAATTACAAGATTGAAATTTGATATTCATACCAACCATCTAAAATTATCAAAGATACCAAGAGCATAGGCTTTAATGTTAGATTCCTAAAATGACAAGAGTTGATCAGCCCAACAAAGAGGAACCACGAGGTTCAAAGATTAACATGAAAAGCCAAGTATATTAGAATTTCAATCCTATAATCACATAAAGTATATGACTGAAATTAAATACACGGCACCACACAACATAAGTTTTGAAGCGAAGGCAAATATACTAGTCTTGACCATTAACTCCAAGATATTTCCCAATCATTCAAGAAGGGCCAATACCCTTATAGGCTAGTAACAACACGCAAGAGAAGAAGGGAGTTCTGTCAAACAAGAGTATACAAAACATCATCCAAATTTTATATCACTAAGGATTTACAAACCTCCACAACAATTCTAAAGTTTGGTTAATTTTAAAAAAATATCTCTTTCCCAAAATGAAATATTTTAAGGCAACCCTTGATAACACAATCAACCGTTCAAACATAGATACAAACATAAATTACTAAGTGACATTAACAAATCAAAACCTTCCACTATAAATCCATAAGACTATCAATTGCAAGATTAGTTTTCCCAAAGGTTAATAACGTTCAAGGCAAATTCCATCACAAAATATTAAGGTAATTACGTGCATAGAAACCAACCATCTTAATTAATAGCATTAACATTATAAAAGAGAAAGAACACAAGTTAGGAAAATAGAAAGAAATGCCATCAACAATAATTCCCAAGAGGGGGATTAGACCAAAGACTATTCTAGTGTTAACGAGGGGTACTGGATTTGCATGATAGAAACCTCGAGCTTAGCTAATCCGAAAAGCTAGTTACGGTTCAAGATGGATAGGGATGGTCAAGGTACTTCCTGAGGATGGCCTTAAAATCCTAGGAACAAGACTGAAAGATAATACTTGAGTCTAAAACACGTGAGATCTGAAACGCATTACACAAAAACTTATTCATTCTAAAAGTTTTAATACCGAAGCTTCAACCCAAATAGCCCAAGCATGTGATCACTCCAATTCATACAACCTATCTTTCCTGATGTTCAAGAAGATTATCAAAGGGGTTTGAGGAAGAGATTTAATAACATTCGACGAAATACAAAGAAAAAGAAAATAAACTCAGATGATAGGGAGGATCTGCATAGTTATCGAAAACTTATTTTAACGACAACAGAAATACTAGCTGGGAGAACATAATAAACTTTAAAACTCAATCGTAGAGAAGAATAGATATACATAAATGAAAAGATACGAAGGTCGAACACTCAAGCAAGGAAAACATAACATCCTAGAGGATGATGGCACATGCATGTGCTTTCCACTAACACACTGATAGCGATAAAAGCTGAAAACAAGAATAGAACAAGTAGAAAGGAGAGATCTCCTAACAAGGCATCCAAAAGACAAACCAATTCAAGGAAATGGTGGTTCGATTTCATGATAATTTAAATATAGAAACAGTAGCCAAGTGTATAAATATATTTCCTTTTTCTCCAGCTTTAACAAGGCATCCAAACACCTCGAAGTCTAGCAGTATCAACCCTCTAGAAGAATCTTCATCTGTAGCTTGCAAGGTTCCAACATTCCACTCAATCCCCTATTCACGCAGTCAGAGAGCTCCTAAAACCTTGAGCTCCATCTGGTGGAAAGGAAAGTGGTCTCAAGGACTACTTAGACTGCAGTAAATACCCCAAAATGGGTTTAATGGAGAAGCCCAGGAATTTTTAAAAAGGGAAACAAGTTTGACAGGAGGAAGTCAGACTCCACAACCTTAAAAGTGTACTCCCAACCTGCATCAAAATGATGCAATTAGAGCAGAATATGATGTCCATCTCAGCACAAGGAAAATGAACCTGCCAAATGGGGTCACAGGTGACTCAAGGCGCCACATAAGAAGAATAAGGGAGTAACAAAAAGTAGGTATCTCGTTTAACAAAACGCCACAAAAATATGTGGTTTGGAAATGACACGACTGTAAGATATTCACTACGAGACCAGTAAAAACAAATGACCCTACCAAACCATGAGCAACCAACAACTGCTCCCCAAGGTTCACGTGACAAGCTTTAGTAGGTTACAGTCAAGGCCAAGGAAAATGCATCTTCCACCACCATGAAATCCTAAGCAATTTCAGACAAGTCAACATCCAGCACTCCACCAGGTCCATGTGGCTAGATCTAGAAGGAAGAATACACTCCAATATTTTCCACGTTGTCCCCTAGAATATTTCCTCCTCTAACACTTTTCAACACAGCCAATTAAAATTGGCGCGTGCAGGTTGCACATAGGCTGGGGCAGGTTAATAAAAGAAAAAAAAGGACAAAGAACTTGTTTAAATAACACAAGCACCCATCTATCAATCATTTCTATGAAATCATGGGTAGGGAGGAAGGCAACAGGAGGATGTAAACCATTAAAAATCATTTCTCTGCAAAAAACATTCAACACCTCTTTTATTAACACAACCCTAGTCAGCTAGAAACCAGAGCTAAAACAGTCTATGTGGCCATGTTGCTTTCAGTCATTTTGGTGCACAGTTACATGTCAAGCACCTACTCTTCCATTAGAAGGCATATCTGGTATTGTTGAAACACCCAAACCCCTGCATTCTTCTGAACTGCAATAGACCACATAGCCAATGGCAAAAAGTGTTTCAAGCCACTAAAAGGAAATGTGCCAAGCACATCTAAAAGGGAGTTCAAGGTCTTTTCTCAGCTAGGTACTAAGCAAGCCTTTAATTATTTCTATAGTTTTAAATACATGCAGCTAGTTTTCAAGGCACTTAGACCAACCAAGAATGCCTAGCACATTACCATTAAAGGATAGTAGATCAAAATAACACAAAAAGGTAGTGCATTCGGCTAGCAAGGACAATTGAAAAAGGTGGAGTGCCTTCAAAGTGGCAAGGTGGGTGGATGCCTCCACTACCTCACCAATAAATTGTTATAATTGAAAAGTATTCATGAACGTATAGGCGGCCAAGTGGGGGGGATGTTAAACGCAAGCACGAACACCACCTCCTAAGCAATAGATTCATCCACGGAAAATCTCCTCCTCTTGCGCGAACCGAGGTGTAGTGCCCACTTCCCTTTGACACCTTTTTGATACTAACCATGATAATGCTAATTATATTATGAACATGATTATCGACTTTATTATAGTATTATGTTAAATGTTAGATCATAGATTATTGTTGACTTGATTCAGTTAAGATGCATGAGGATTATTAGAGACATTTTATATGTTGATGATGATATACTGTTGGACATGGTTATATGATGGATGTTGTTCGGACTTGTGATATTTAGATATTGTGAGTAGACCTAGAAATGGAAAATTATTGGATGATGATATAGTTGTTGATAAAACTATAAATGATATTGTTACATTGCTTTGATGTTGTTGTGATTCATATATCTTGATGATTTTGGAATTTTAAATATATTTATATTATTTTGGACGTTCTGATATGGCCATGAGGCTGAAGGAGGTATTTGTGTTTTGCAGGTTAAAATATCATAACAAACATGGGGGGATTGGAGACCAACCACATTGGAATTCTAGATGAATTCAACGAGGTCACCATGGCAACTATATTTGTTGTGTGTGTTGTTTGTGCTAGGGATTCCCATGGGAGGGATCGCCTTTAATTGTGACCAAGGGATTTTATGTTTTTCTTTTATTTGGTCCCTTTTGTTTAAATTTTTCATGTTTTTTAAGTGGTGCACTTATCCTTTCATTATATATTTAATGTGGTGTTAATATTGTAAGTAATCATATTGTTTAGTTAATTAATTAAAATATGTCATAAGAATGTAATTAATAGAGTTGTTGGCCATGTTTTAAAGTGTTGTAAGAATGTGTAAGTAATGTGTAAGTTAACTCTCGAGTGTGAAACACTCCACCTTCTTAGAAATTCAAATTTGTCCTTGGAGGCTTGTGGGACAAGTTAAACTTGTCCCATACCTCTTAAATTTATTTACCAACCATACCTATGGTTGGGGAGTTGAAACTAGACTTTTATTTTGCATTTTGGGAAGACTTATTGTAGGTTTAAATTGCACTTTTCTTACATGTTTTAAGTTCAGTCCTTTGGGGTGTAGGTTGGATTTGAGTGTGTAAGTAGACTATCATATTATTCACCCACTTATTTACTATGCATTGGAGAATCAAGTTGAATCTTGGGGGTTGGGGTAGAGGATGTGTGATGTGGCATCCTACATGGATCCACCTCATCCTCTTCTCTTCCCTCTTCTATAAAATTTGAATTGTTTTCTCTGTTTTGAGTTGCTTCACTTTGGAGACTTCATTTTGGGAAAAAATTTCTTCTTGTTTCCGGAGCTCTTGCTTTGAGAAGTTTTTGGAAGATTGTTGCATGTTTGTGCTTGGCTATTTTTGATTGCTTGCATTAGGATAAAGCTTGTTGTTTTGGTGCTTCGAAAAACTCTATCATGGAGAGGTAGGAGCTTGGCTCTTGAAATGCTCTTCTTGTATATATGTAAATGTTCTTGTGTGAATGTTTCAGTATATATTGTGCGATGTTTAGTAGATGGCCTAGGAATGGTGTAGGAGAAGACTATGGGGTTATTTTGTGGGAGGCACAAGTGGTTTTAGGGAGGTCTAAGGGTGGAGGGAGTGGGGATTTGGGTTCCACATTACAAAGAAATAGCTTGCATTTCTTTACTCGTTATGGGGTTCCATAAGAGGTTGGGGAGACATAACAAAATGTGAGGAATAAGGGGTACTTGGGGGAGGCATAAGAGCATGACAGGGTTTTGAATATATATATATATATATATATTGGTGGGTTATTCTTAGGTGGTGATACCCATTTTCCCCTTTGGGAGACATAAGTAGCATCCCCCATAACTTCTTGCTCCTTTGTCTTTCTTGATGAATCCTTTGTATTGTTTTTCATGTTTTATTTTAGTTATAAACTACATTCTATTTGAGACTATATTTTTTTATGAAAATTTTTCTTGTATTTTTGTGGAAACATGTTGTTGCCATGAGTTGGATCACATCTTTTATTGCTTTATGGTTGGGTCTCGAGGGCCAATGTAGAAGGATGGCTTCTCCTCTTCATTGGATGTCTTGGTTGGGTGGAGAGTGTTGTCTTTCCCCTACTCCTGTTGTGATCAAATTGGAATAATGAGGAGTGTACATGTTGCTATTCTGGAGCTGACAAAAGATAGTTTGACAGTCACTTGTGAAATGAAATCTCATTGTAACCTTTCCCACTTCAAGTGGATGAACTTTTAAATGGTTGTAATGGAAAGATGTTGTATTGGTTAGAAGTTGAATATTGAAATGTAAAAGAGTTATACTTTGTTTTCTATTTTGGAAATAATGTGAAAGAAAGATACGTGTTTTTCTATGTTGAATTTTGAAACCAAAGGGAAAGGAAGTTTTAAGAGTTCATTTAAATTAATAGAAGTGGTTTTGTATTTTCCATATGTTGTTAATCCATTAGAAATCTATGTTTAGCATTCACTATGAAATGCCTGTTTAAAAAGTGGTAAAGTGAAACATGTGAGAAGAAAATGTATCATTTTGTTCTATATTTAATATATGTTTTGGAAGGAATAAAAGAAAAAATGTTGTAATTTTGTATCTTCGAATCAATAAATGATTGCATTACCTTTTTAAATTTGTATTGTTGTATTGAAATTTATCATCCATTGTGTTTTGAAATCTCTGTTGAAAAGAAGAATTGCGTGTGAGGAAAAATATAATGCTCTGTTCTTATAAAAAAATGTTAAGATTGGAAATCAGAATTTACATTTTAGCCCATAGATGGGTTGATTGAATCAAATAAATGTATTAGGCTAGGATTAGAACGAATTTCCACACTTGGGAGATGGAAAGTAATTAAATAGATCCTTTAAAATTTTTCCCTCTATTTTATTCTTTCAAACTAGCAATTATCTAAACCAAAAATGCACAGTTCAAACCTGCAAGCAAGAAATAACAATGAAACATTAAAATAGAACATGTCATGGTATAAATGAGTTCAATTAGACAAAGAAACTTAGAGGAAATATTTCAAAACTTGCCAAAATCAGGCTCAAACTATTCTGCAGTCGTTTTGCTATCAAGAAATGAAAATGTTCAAATTACAAATCTATTAGACAAATTGAATCTTGAATCCTTCCTTAAATCCATCTAAGAACATGTTCCCATGTCTATTTGACATGTTGAGAGAGGAAGAAGATCAAATTGAATAAATCTAACAAGTTAAAATTTACCAGTTTGCACTGTAAAAGTCTGTAGGCCATTTTCTAAAAATTTACCCCTTATACTTTATCAAAGTCAAAAAATAATTATCTCTATACAAAGATAATGTCGAGAAATTTCCAGAAAGTCTTCGTTTTCCCAAAACTGAGCTCTCTATCAAAGTTATGGCCTTCTGAACTTTTTCTTCCTTGGCGTCAAAATAATTCAAAAAAATTTCCTTGGCGGGTTTGTGGGCCCAAATTTTTCCCTTAAACACTTAGGAAAATTTTCAGGAAAAATTTTCCATATTTTCCTCATCACCCTTCCATCTATAGCAAATCAGAGGTTGCCACATGGCACCATGAGGTGTTGGCGGAGGGGCGGACCCCTTTTTAAACTTAGCGCATCTGGAAAATTATTGGGAAAATTTTTCAAGTTTTCCCCGCCACCCCGCGACCAATCAAGTGATGTCACATGGCTTCACAAGGCATCAGAGGAGGAGCAAAGTCCCTTTTGCATTTTTTTTGTTTCAAAAAATTTTGGGAAAATTTTCCATGTTTCCTTTGTCATCTCCCTGACCCGCAACCAATCAAGAGCGGCCACGTGGCATGAGGAGCTGGCAAAGGTGCGGGTCGATGTTACCCTCTTAGCCCTTCAGGGGGATTAAAAAAAATTCTCCCCACTACACTAGTTTCCCCACATTGGCTTAGGTGATGCCACATGTCCCTTCTGGCTTGTGGCCTTGCGGGTGCAATGTTGGCTTTTCACCCCATGCGAGAAATTTTCCCAAATGTCTTCCGTCACCTTGCTCTCCCCACGCTGGCTTAAGAAGCGCCATGTGTCCCTTGTGGACTTGTGGACACACGGACACAAATTTAGTTTTCTGTCCTGCATGGAAAATGTTCCAGAATTATCCCCGCGGCCCGCCAACCTGCCCTTTGAGAAAATTTTCACCCCTAGGCCCGCAAGCCCACTCTTGGGAAAAATTTTCACCCCAAGGCCCATCGGCCCATAACTCGAAAAATATGAGGAGTTAGGAGGACTTATTTATATCAATGGAAATGTGAAGAAATTTCGTATCCAATGCAAATGATTTAGGGAAGTTTTGAATGTGTTAAGTGTGAGAAAAATCAAGTTAAAACTTTAATCCTGTCATAGGGTGGGTATGACTAGGAATTACCCTTTGAACCTAATTGAACCTTCTAACCCTAAATTTTGGACCTTATGAGCTCTTATAATTGTTAATAAAATAAAAGTATGTTCTAGTGGATTAGAATTGTTCTGAAACTTGTTAGTGAAATTTGTTGCCTTGTAACCTGGTTGTAGAATCTTCTTATTAAAAAAAAAGAAAAAAAAAATTATTCCATAATTTTCCTAACTATTCCTAGGTTGTTCTTGGGTCTCAAGTGGGTTGTTTTTAGCAAACGTTACACTTGGTATCAAAGTAGTGGTTCAAAAGCTTGGACCATTAGGTACACTAGAAAACTTGAGACATGAAATTTAAACCTATCACACTTTTAAATCTATAAAGTAACTTAGTTAGAGATTGCATATGTTACTAAACATGGAAATGGAATAAAAACTTTAAAAAATGAACTAACTCTTGCCTTTTTCTATATAGGAGACGTAGACGGGACAAGGGGTCTTTTCACATAGACCTAGACTTACCACCACTAGATCATGATGTAGCAGCCATTCTTCCCCAGATTTTATAAACTCTTCAGGATGTTAATACTGCTCTGTGCGGAGGATCAGTAGGAGGACATGCAGCCAAACATGATAGAGTCCCTTCCATTGAGGGTCATTTATCTCCTTGACCCAGTGAGGAGCATGGAGTAGAGAACTCCCATGTAGAGTCAGCCAGGATAGAGTCACCACAGAGGGGATAGGGTGACCAAGTTTCTTGACATAGAGAGAGGTCTTAGAGTCCTAGGCTTAGGGATGAGCATGTAGAGAGACCTAGGGGCCGTCAGACCATAGTTGTAGATCACATCGGGGAGATCCTGAAGCTTTAGCCATCACATTATTCTATGGACATAGGTAGATTTTATGTAGAGGCCTGGTTGGTGAGCTTGAGTAGATGATTCAAGCTCTATCCTTGTTCTAGAAACATGAAATCTCATGTTGCGATCCATTTATTAAGGGATGGAGTTAATGTCTAGTGGAGGATAGAGGAGTAGAAGATCCATGTTGATTCTGAGATAGTTACCTGAGAGCTATTTGAGGATCATTTCAGGAACATATACTTGTCATCAAGGTTCATACAGCACTGGATAGATGATTTCCATGACCTCCGACAAGCATCTCTTACAGTGGCTAAGTATGAGAGTAGATTTCTGGATCTACTCCAGTATGTTGATTACATGCAGGATGAGCGGGTGTGGATCCACAGGTTCATCCGGAGCTTGAATATGGACATTGGAGGTGTAGTGCAGATCCATTGTCCATAGACATTGGCTAAGGCCATTGAGAAGGCCTATATAGCAGAGGAGACTCAGGGAAAGACCTAGTAGGCTAGAGACCTATTCGGGAGCTGTATACAACAGATGCAGAACAACAGATCAAGGGGGTCAGTACCTCCTCCTCGTGGTGGATAGGGTTCAACATAGTCATATTTTAGACCATAATAGCAGCAGTAGTAGTCTCGCCCACCATATAGACCTCCACAGAAATTTTATGCACAGAGGGGTCGAAGTATGGGACCTCCTTCTACGGGTCCCATTAGGACACATGGAGCACCTAAAGCTCAATCAACAGGAGCTAGCCAGCAGAGACCTTAGAATTCCATAGTAGGGTCATTAGGGTCCATAGCACACCCCTCTAAGGCACCGAATGGAGCTGCTACTTAGGGGAGAGGATCAGGTGTTTTTTGGGTGTGGTGTTACTAGACATTTTTAGAGAGACTGCCTACAAAACCCTAATAACAAGGGTAAGACACAAATCTCAGAGCCTATTGTTGGTGACATGGGGCACAGTCATAGGATGTAGAAAGTGGTCAAGAACTGCTAGGCAGAGTATTAGAGTACAATTATTGAGACTACAGGTAACATTGGTGGTATTCCTACCTCCATTTTGTTTGATTATGGTTCTTCTGATTCTTTTATTTCACCATCTTTAGTAGAGCGATGTAGGCTGGTGGCAGTTAGGTAGGGTCATAGTTGGGATGTTAAGATAGCTTCTGGAGCCAAGATCTCTATAGACTCCTTAGTTAAGGAGTGTGTAGTGGATTTGGTACCTTTCACCACTACTTTAGATCTTTGTATCCTTCCGTTGGGATCTTAGGGAGTCATCTTGGGCATCAACTGGTTATCTACACATAGAGCCAGAATGGATTATTACCACAAGATCATGTCTTGTACAGATGATCTTGGAGTTAACGCAATGATAGCAGGGGTCAGGAGACCTATTTATATTTGCACCATCTCCGCTATTCAGCTTAAGCAGTGTGTGTGATGAGGTTGTTAGATGTTTGCTGTCACAGTTAGTGACTGATCAGAAGATGGGTCTACTGGACCATTGCTAGATGACCATCCCATTTTGAGATATTTTTTTGATGTCTTTCCAGGGGAGCTACTGGGGTTACCGCCCCCACGGTAGATATATTTTCATATAGATCTGGTTCTGGGAGAAGAGCCTATCTCACGAGCACCTTATCGGATGACTACCCCTAAGCTCTACAAGATCAAGTTACATAATGAGGGCCTTCTACAAAAAGGCCTAATTCATCCTAGTGTATCCCCTTGGGGTACACCGGTGATCTATTTAAAGAAGAAGAACAAATCCTTGTGGTTGTGTATTGATTACCGCCAGGTGAACAAAGTAACGATCAAGAATCATTACCCCGTTACACGCATTGATGATTTGTTTGATCAAATGAAGGGAGCCACAACTTTCTCTAAGATAGACCTTAAGTCAGGCTACCATCAGCTGACGATTTTGGAGGTGGAAATTCATAAGACCGCCTTCTATATGAGATATGGCCACTATGAGTTCACAGTGGTATCTTTTGGTTTGACGAATGCCCCTATAGTGTTTATGAGTTTGATGAATGGGGTATTTAGGACCTTCTTAGATCACTTCGGGCTCATCTTCCTTGATGACATTTTAATTTACTCACGTACGCGTGAGGAGCACGAGGGGCACCTTTGCCAGGTTCTTCAGTGTCTTCGAGCAGCAGCTTTACGGGAACTTGGATAAGTGTGCATTATTTCAGATAGAGGTGCAGTATTTGGGTCATATCATTTATGGGGAAGGTATCATCATCGATCCTTCCAAGATTAGAGCTATCATGGATTGGCTAGCACCCACTACTATGACTGAGGTGCGTAGCTTCTTGGGATTAGCAGAGTATTACATGAGATTTGTTCAAGACTTCTCTCGGATTGTACACCCCATCACTTCCCTTTAGCGGAAAGATAAGAATTTTGTTTTCTCGGATAGGTGCGAGTAGGCCTTCAGGAAACTAAAGGAATGTCTCACCATAGCACCTATTCTTGCAGTGTTAGATCCATAGGGTGATTTTTTCATTTACACGGATGCTTCTTTAGCAGGACTTGGAGGTGTGTTGATGCAGGAGGGTAGAGTAGTGGCTTTTGAGTCTCACAAACTCAAGGATTATGAGCTTAATTATGCAACTCATGATCTTGAGCTTGTGGTAGTTGTGCACGCTTTGGTTCTATGGAGACATTTTCTTCTTGGTCAGGAGATTCACACTCAGGACATGATCACCTGAGTCTTCTCCACCTCTTCATGCAGCCAAATCTCAACGCTCGTCAGCGGCGTTGGATGGAGTTGGTTTGTTGAGTATGATATGGAGATAGAGCATGTGAAAGGGAAGGAGAATGTGGTTGCATATACTCTTAGCAAATAGAGACATGTGGCTATGGCCACCTCAATGAGCACAGATTTGTGGAGTAGGATTCTATTGCAGCTTCCTCACGATAGCTTCTACATTGCAGTTCAAGCAGAGATTGAGTCTTAGAGACCCCTCGAGGGGAATTTTGATGGTTTTTCTTTAGATATAGATGGTCTTCTTAGGCACAGAGGTCAGATTTATGTTCCTAGAGATGGAGGCTTGAGGCAAGACATCCTTGGTAGAGGAACATCGTGCACCCTATTCAACCCATCCTGAGGTAAAGAAGATGGACACCACCTTGAGATAGTTGTATCATTGGAGAGGACTTCATAGAGACGTTGCTTAGTTCATGTCACACTGTTTAGAGTGCTAGAAAGTAAAGGCCGAGCATCAGCATCTAGATAGCCTTTTCTATCCTCACGTACTACTAGAATGGAAGTGCGATACCATTTCCATGGACTTCATTGTTGGGCTACCGATGTCAAGATACCACCACACATGCCATCATGGTCACGGTGGATAAATTGACCAAAAGTGGCTCATTTTTCTCTAGTGAAGACCACTTATAAAACCAGTGCAGTGGCACAAGTATATCTTGATGAGATTGTCAAGTTACACGGGATTCCGTGGAAGATCATTTAGTGACTATGATCCTTTGTACACTTCCCATTTTTTGACCACCATGCAGTATGCCCTTAAGATGAGGATCAACTTTAGCACATCATATCACTCTGAGACAGATGGAAAAACTAAGCAGGTGAATCAAATTTTAGAGGACATGCTTAGGATGTATTTGATGGATCATCAGACAAGATGGGAGGAGTACTTATACTTGGTGGAGTTTTCCTACAATAATAGTTTTCAGAGTTCTATAGGCATGGCTCCTTTTCAAGATTTGTATGGAAGAGAGTGCAGGACACCTCTTAGCTAGGACAGGTTAGAGGACAAGGTTTCTCTTGGACCAAATTTTTTGTAGGACATGGAGCAGTAGGTGGTTATGATTAGGTAAAGACTACAGGAGGTACAAGATAGGTAGAAGAAGTATGCCGACCAACATAGGACCAATTGTATTTTTGATGTGGGAATGAATGTGTTCCTTCGTGTCAAGCCACATAAGATCCCTATCTATTGTGGAAAAGGTTGTATATTAGCTCCTAGATTTGTGGGTCCTTTTGAGATCTTGGAGCATATTGTCCCTTTGGCCTACCGACTAGCATTTCCACCTAGCTTGTCTCACATACATGATGTGTTTCATGTTTCAGTTCTTAGGAGATATGTTGCAGATCCTTATCATGTGTTAGATTGGACATCATTACAGGTGCAAGATCAGGGGAAGGTGATGGTGGAGCCCGTTCGCATTATAGATCGCAGGACCCTGGGCCTTCGAGGTAGAGAGATTGATCAGGTTCGGGTGCAGTGGGACAAATATGATAAGACTGCAGCTACATGGGAGGATGCTACTTTGTTATGAGTTCAGTTCCCACAATCTGTTCCAGTGAATTCCAGGAGGAAGTTCGAGTCTAAGGGGAGGGGGATGTAGTGCCCACTTCCCTTCGACACCTTTTTGATATTGATCCTGATACTGTTAACTATATTATGAGACATTGATTATAGTTTAATTTAACATGATGTTAGATGTTAGATCATGGATTATTGTTGACTTGATTCATATATGATGCATGAGGATTATTAGAGACATTTTAGATATTGATGATGATATATTGTTGGACATGGTTATATCATAGATGTTGTTTGAACTTGTGATATTTGGATATTTTGAGTAGACCTAGAAATGGAATTGAATTTAAATTGGATGATGATATAGTTGTGGATGAAATTTTAAATGATATAGTTATATTGTCTTTGATGTTATTTGTGATTCATATATGTAGATGATTTTAGAATTTTATTATACTTATATTCATATGGATGTTCTAATATGGCCAGGAGACCGAAGGAGGTATTTGTATTTTACACGTTTAAAATATCACAAAAAACATCGAGGGTTTAGAGACCAACCACATTCTAATTCTAGATGAATTCAACAAGGTCACCATGGCAACTGTATTTGTTTGTGTGTATTGATTGTGTTAGGGATTCCCATGGGGAGGATCAACTTTAAATGTGACCAAGGGATTTTATGTTTTTCTTTTATTTGATTCCTTTTTATTAATGTTTGTATGTGTTTTATTAAGTGATGTGCACTTACACCTTTCATTATTTATTTAAATTGTGGTGTTATAATGTGAGTAATCATATTGTTTAATTAATTAATTAAAACTTATTTCATAAGAAAGTAATTAATGGAGTGGTTGACCATGTATTAAATGTTGTAAGATATGTGTAAGCAATGTGTAAGTGACCTTGTAAGTGATATGTAAGTTAAATCTTGAGTGTGAAACACTCCACCTTCTTTGAAATTCGAATTTGACCTTGGAGGCTGTTTTGGATGCTTGTGGGACATGTTTTGTCCCAAACCTCTTAAATTTATTTACCAACCTTACCTATGGTTGGGGAGTTTAAATCTAGCCTTTTATTATGCATTTTTGGGAAGACTACCTAAATGTTTTAATTGCACTTTTGCTTGAAATGTTTTAATTTTAGTCCTTTGGGGTGTGGGCTTGATTTGAGTGTGTAAGTAAAACTGTCATATTATTCACCCACTTATTTATTGTGCATTGGAGAATGAAGTTGAATCTTGGGAGTTGGGGTAGAGGATGTGTGTTGTGGCATCCTACATGGATCCACCTCATCCTCCTCTCTTCCCTCTTCCTATATATTCGAATTAAAATTATTTTCCTTGTTTTTTTAGTTTTCTTCACTTTTGCATACTTCATTTTGGGTGAATTCCTTTTCTATTTTGGAGCCCTTGCTTTTGAGAAGTTTGTGGAAGATTGTTACAGGCTTGTTTCATTGGATGTTTTGGATTCTTGCATTGGAAAACTTGCTATTTTTTAACTTGGAACAAACTCCATTATGGAGAGGTAGGAGCTTGGCTCTTGAAATGCTCTTATTGTATATATGTAAATGTTATTGTTTTGAATGTTTTGGCATATGTTGTGGGTTGTTTGGGTAGATGGCCTAAGGGATGGTGTAGGAGAAGACTATGGGGTTATTTTTGTTTGAAGCATAAGTGTTTTGGAGAGGTATAAGTGTGGAGGGATTTGGGATCTGGGTTCCACCTTAAAAAGAAATAGCTTGCATTTCTTTACTTGTTATGGGGTGCCATAAGAGGCTGGGGAGGCATAAGGAAATGTGAGGAATAAGGGGTGCTTAGGGTAGGAATAAGGGCATATGTGGGTTGTTCTCAGGTGGTGATACCCATTTTCCCCTTTGGGAGGCATAAGCAACATCCCCCATAACTTCTTGCTCCTTTTGCTTCCTTGATGAAGCCTTTGTATTGTTTGTCATGTTTTAATGTAGTTGTAAACTACATTCTATTTGAAACTGTGTTTCTTTATCAAAATGTTGCTTGTACGTTTGTGGAAACTTGTTGTTGCCATGAGTTGGATCACATATTTTATTGCTTTGTGGTAGGGATTGTTAGAGTAGGTATTTACCTTAGATCATGTTCACCTAGGTATATTATTTACCTTTATTGTATTTATCCTCACCCACTTATGTGTGTGGATATTTACTTTTTATTTATTTAGATGTTAGGAGATATTATCTAGTTGTTAGGTATATTTATTTCCTTGATCTATGGTATTGACTAGATCCTTGATGTCTAGTTCTCTCATAAATCTATGGACTTGACTAGTTCTTTGATGACTAGTTCTTTCCATGATTTATGGATTGATCTATGACCTTGACTGGTTCTTAGATTGTTATTCCTTGCCTATATAAGCAAGGCCCATTCTCATTGTATTTCATTGAGTTCCATAATAATAGATGATATTACTTCTCATTTGTTTGCAAAGGTTTATGTAAAGTTATTCTAGCGAATTGCTTTCATCTTATTGATCGTGATGTTTGATTAGCATCTTTGTTCTTGGCTTGGCACGATCTGGTTATCATTCCTTTTATGGTATCAGAGCAGGAGATTGCTATTGACATCCATCTGTAAGTTTTATTTTGCAAATAAATTTTTTATATATTCATATATTTTGGGATTTTCTTGTATTTTGTTGTTGGGTACATTTTTATGCAAAATAGAGGCTTCCGTTGGATCTGGAAGGTGGAAAAACCCTAATATTGACTGTAAACTTGACCATTTTAGGAAGCAGACATTTTTTTGTTTGTTACTGTGTAGAGAATCGTGGTAGTTTACCTTGGGATTTGTGTCAACTGTGAAGGAAAACTAGCAAATTGTTTTCTATGTTTTTAAAGTTTTGGAAGTTCAAATCTGGGTTTTTGTTTCTACTAGGTGTAGCATTCTTGGTTTGCGTGCAGGAGTTACGGTTTCGTGAAGGAGTCGTTTCTTTCCGCTTTTGGTAGGGGTCCACGGGTGACTGTGCACGATTTCCTATTTTAGGAAAATCTGCAGACTACTATTTTAGGCAATGAAGGTCACTTTCGGCATAGTCCAGAAATAGTAATTTTTACCAGAAGAAGCAGTTGGATGTGAATTTCTCAAAAACCAGTGACACACCCCAAAATAGTAAGTTGCACACACCCATTGAAATCCTTAGCCCCTAGTCATATGGTATGGTCATATGAGGGCTTAAAGCTTGTGATTCCTAGGTGCTAAACTCCAGCCCCCTTTTGTTTTATTTGTGTGGTGAAGGCAAGATTATTTTATTCTTTTAGTGGCAACTAAAATAAATAGTAGAGCATAATATTGAAAAACTTGTATCTTTTGATCGGTAACTCGGTTTTGAGTGCCGTTTTTGCAAAAGTGCATAGTTGTTTATGCTCTTTCCATTGGAAATATTTACTTTGAGAAATTCACTATAATTATAAAGTGCCATATTATAACACGCACTCATTATAAAGTGCCAAAATCTGGGGGGCTCTTGTTGCATTGTTTGGGGTCTTGTTGCATTGCTTGGTTCTTGCATTTCTTTTGGTAATTTTTTTAGGATGGCATCTACTTCTGCATTAGATCATGTTGAGCCATTAACAACACATAACTACCACACATGGAAACCAAGAATGGAAACAATAATTAAGAAGAAAGGATTATGGGCTTTAACTTCTTCAGAACAACCAGTGTTCACTAGAGAATATGAGAAATTTCAGTACCAGTGCAAATTTGATGAGTGTATGGGTTTGATAGGAACTTATGTAAGTGACAGTCTTTTATTTCATTTGGAAAAGTGTGACTCTCCTTTCAAAATATGGGAGAAATTGGAGGATTTATTTAGTAAGGTGGATCATATGAGAGCCATGCAACTTGAAATTGAGATCACCTCTCTTAATCCTAAAGATTTTCCAACAATTATAGACTATCTTACCAAGTTCAAGCATTTGTTGACACAATTGAAGGGGAGTGGAAGAGATAAGAAAGATGAAGAGTGTGTTTACTTGATTCTATCCAAGTTGAGAGGACCATTCCAAATTTTTGCTTCTACCTTTTTCTCTAGCATGGATGCCTTAGGTGACACATTCAAAATGCCTAACTTAGAAACATTTTGTGAAAGACTTACTAGGGAAGAATCTAAATTGTCTCACCTTGAGTCTTCCACCTCTCAAAAGGCATTAGTTGCATCTAATCCTAAGGGCAAGGGAAAACCAAACAGTAAAACCAAATCCACACCTTCTCCATCTCAAAATGCTCCTAAACCCAAAGAAAACAACTCAAAACCCAAGGAGTCTTCTAAATCCAAGAATAATTCTAGCCGTTCATGCTCTTTTTGTGGGGGTAGTAATCGTGAAGAACATAGGTGTTATAAGTGAATGCAAGCCTTAAAGGATGTAGTCAAGAAACACAAAATTTATATCTCCACTCCACCTCCTTCTAATCAGCATGGAAAAGTACTTAATGTTGTTGGAAGATCTTAGTCACCACTTGCAGACAATTGGGTTATAGATTTTGGTGCTTCTCATCACATGACTTCTTCCAAGGAGTCTTTTGTTTCTCTAGGTTTGAGTTCTACTTCCAAAATTGAGGTTGGAGATTCTTCCTTTCTTTCTGTTGAGGGAAAAGGTGATATACAACTTGATGGTGGCAATATCCAAAGCTGCACTATATGTTCCTAACATCACTACAAATTTACTTTCTGTATATCAAATTTGTCATTCTGGTCAAGGGAAAACAGTGACTTTTACACCACATGGGGCAGAAGTAAGAACTTTGTTGGAGCCTTATTCACTTGTTGCTCAGGGTATTATTGATCATAGTTCAAGACTATATCACTTTGAGGGTTTTGATGACACTTCTTCTATAGGGACAGGATTGGTTTCTCATTCAGATTCAAAGAGTAAGCTTTGGCATGAAAGATTTGGACATCTCAATTACAGATATTTGAAGGAGTTGAGCACTCATGGTATGGTAGATGGTCTTCCTAGAGTTTCTTGTCTTGAGGGAGTTTGTCATGGTTGTGCATTAGGGAAACAACACCAAGATCCTTTTCCTAAGAATTTGTCTAAGAGAGCTTCTTCACCACTTGAGCTTGTGCATAGTGACTTGATGGTTTTTCCTACCCCATCTTTCAATGGAGCTAAGTATGCACTTACATTTATTGATAATTTCTCGAGGCGTACTTGGGTTTATTTTCTCAAGTACAAAAGTGATGTTTTTTCACACTTCAAAGTCTTCAAGGATTTGGTCGAGAAACAATCTTCTAGTAGCATAAAGAACCTTCGCACTGATAATGGGGGGAAGTACTTCAGCAATGAGTTTTCTGAATTTTTTTCAAATCAAGGCATTATTCACCAGCATTTTGTTCCTCATACTCCACAACATAATGGCTTAGCAGAAAGGAAGAATAGAACTTTGAAGGAAATGGCTAATTGTATGATGCATTCTAGAGATATACCTCCTATCTATTGGGCAGAAGCAGTTAATTGTGCTAACTATATTCAGAATCACACACCACACAAAGCACTTGAGAATTTGACTCCAGAGGAAGCTTGGTCCAACACTAAGCCAGATGTCTCATTTTTTCGAGTCTTTGGGAGCCATGCTTGGGCCTTTGTGCCAAAGAAGAAAAGGAAAGCTTTGGATAAGAAGAGTAAACCCTTGATCTTTGTAGGGTATTGTGAGGACATGAGAGCTTATCGTCTTTTAGATCTGATACACATGATGTTATTTTTCAAACACATGTTCAGTTTGATGAGTGCTTCACTCCTATGATTCTTCATCTTCTTCCATTCCTTCTTCTTCTTCATCTCATCTTGAGGATCCTTTCTTTGAGGAGATTGATGAGGAGGTTATAGATGTCATTGAGGATCTTATTCCCATTGATGTTGTCACTATGCCTAAGTGGGCTCGTACTACAGTTTCTGAGGAAGCACCTTTCATAGAGGATATTCCACCCACTAGGCATCATCACAAACATTCTATAGGTTCTGGACTTTTGTGTCAGGTAGTTTCTGAGGATCCACAGTCTTTTTCAAAGGCTCATGGGATATAGGAGTGAGATGATCTGATGGTAGCTAAGTATTCTTCTTTGATGAAGAATCATACTTGGGATTTGGTATCTCTTCCTAAAGGAAGAAAGATGGTTAGGTGTAAGTGGGTATACCAAACCAAATACGCAGCTGATGGGTCCATTGACAAGTATAAGGCTCGTCTTGTTGCAAAGGGTTTTTCACAAGTTGAAGGTATTGATTACTCTGAGAATTTTACACCCGTTTCCAAGATGGATTCTGTATGCCTTGTACTTGCTATTGCTGCATCACAGGGGTGGCCCATATACCAGATGGACGTGAAGAGTGCCTTCTTACATGGAGATCTACAAGAGGAAATATATATGGAGCAGCCAGCTGGATTTGTTTAGGATTATTCTCTTGTTTTTCGGCTCCGAAGGTCTCTCTATGGTCTCAAACAAGCCCCTCAGGCTTGGTATGAGAAGATGGATTCTTTTCTTATATCTATTGGTTTTGTTCATTACCACTCCGATCATACAGTGTATCTCTAGCATGTTGGTGAGGATATTGTGATACTTGTCTTGTATGTTGATGATCTGTTACTTACTGGCAGCTCTTCTTCCCACATTCAGAGTATTCAGAGGGCTCTTTCTACACAGTTTGACATGACAGATCTTGGGCTATTGCATTATTTCCTTGGTTTACATATTTCTCAGATAGATTCAAGGATTCATTTGAGTCAGCAAAAGTACACCCATGATCTTCTTAGGTGCTTTGATATGGCTGATTACAAGCCAAGTCCATCTCCTTTTTAGTCTAGAGTTACTCTTACATCCACATGTACCACACCACTTTGTGATCCTACGTTGTATAGGAAGTTGGTTGGGAGTCTCATGTACTTGAACCATACTCACCCTGATATTTCATTTGCAGTAGGGCTTATATCTTAGTTTGCACATTCTCCTCATAGTAGTCACTAGTAGGCTGCTAAAAGGATTTTTCACTATTTACAGGGCACTTCCCACTTTGGCCTACACTACACTAGGGGTTCTACCCAGTTGGTTGGGTATACAGATTCAGATTGGGAAGGTTCTATTGATGACAGACGTCATACTTCTAGCTATCTTTTCTATCTTGGTATTTCTCTTGTTGTTTGGGCATGCAAAAAGCAACAGGCTATTGCACTTTCATCTTCAGAGGTAGAGTATAGGGAAGCAAGTTACAGTGAGTCAGTAGATTCTTTGGCTTCGCTAGTTATTGATAGAGTTTGGATTCCCATAGGATTCACCGACTGTACTTTGGTGTGACAACCAAAGTGCAATTCACATTTCTCGCAACCCAGTTGAGCACCAGTGGACCAAGCATATTGAGATACACATCCACTTCATTTGTCAGCACATTTAGGATGGATTCTTTGCTTGGAGTACATTCTGACTCAGCAACAAGTTGCAGACATCTTTACAAAGCCTTTTGCATCACCTAGCTACCTTGACTTGCATGGAATGCTTGGGGTTTCAGAATTTGTTCTTGGGGGGCGTTTGTGAGAACATCTTCTTCTTCTTCTTTCTCTTTCCTTATAGCAGGATTATTTCCTTCTTTTGGTTTGAGATTTCTTCATGGATATATTGTACAAGACTACCTCATCAGGCCTAGTTATTTGGACTCATATTGTGGACATGTCATTTCTATTTTGGCCCCTAGCTTCATTTAAGGGGGAATGTTAGAGTAGGTATTTACCTTAGCTCATGTTCACCTAGGTACATTATTTACCTTTATTTTATTGATCCTCACCTACTTATGTGTGTGGATATTTCTTTTTATTTATTTAGATATTAGGAGATATTATCTAGTTGTTAGGTATAGTTATTTCCTTGATCTATGGTATTGACTAGATCCTTGATGTCTAGTTCTCTCATAAATCTATGGACATGACTAGTTCTTTGATGACTAGTTCTTTCCATGATTTATGGTTTGATCTACGACCTTGACTAGTTTTTATATTATTATTCCTACCTATATAAGAAAGGCCCATTCTCATTGTATTTCATTGAGTTCCATAATAATATATTATATTGCTTCTCATTTGTTTGCAAAGGTTTATGTAAAGTTATTCTGGAAAATTACTTTCATCTTATTGATCGTGATGTTTGATTAACATCTGTGTTCTTGGCTTGGCACGATCTTCTTGGTCTTCAAAGACTATTTTTTTCTTAAGGAAGAGAACTGGGTCATGGTCGGCCCACATACGGTAGAAAAAAATGGGCAAAATCATCAGGGTCTAATCTTCATACATTTCAACCAGTCCTCAGCATAGAGGAAATTCCAAAAAATTCCCAACCTATGAGTTCTGAGGTAAAAAAATTGTATTCGGACCCAGGGAGGTCACTGAGCTAAAAAATAGCTCACTAACATGAAACCTTGCATTAGAGGGTGAGTTGAACCAAGAGCTTGTTGAGTAGCTCGACGAGCTACTCATTGAGTAGCACGATGAGTTACTTAGCAGGCCAGTTCTTACGCCAATTGGATTTACAGCGAGGCAAGGCCATTGTGGAAGATAGAAGGCCAACTTGGCTAGGGTGGGTGAGTTCGTGATGAAGTCAAGCTACTCCGAACTATAGAATGAATGGAGCTCGCGATTGAGTGGCCAATTTGAATGGTTTCATGAATTAGGTCGACAAGCTAATTGGACCAATCTAATAATTGTCATGATTTGACCAGTTGAATGAAAACATGACAAAACATGTTGGCACGAGAAAACTTGGTGAAGTTGATCACATTGAAGAACCCGCAGAAGGCATAACGAATGGAATTTTATGCATTCGCAACAAGTGAACTCATAGATCGAAGGCTCAGGATTTTGAGTAAGTAGAGGCTCGTGGCAATAGAAGCCAACTCGTCCTTGTTATCTTTTTTTTTCCCTCAAGAAAATTTTTATCAAAAACGACTTACACAGGAGGAAATGGAGAGGTTGGTTCAGTCATACGAGCTCACATTTCAATTCCAAAAATTAGGTTGCAGGTAGGTTTGACAATGGAAATGCAAGGTAGACAAATGAATGGTCAAGGGAAAATCAAAGGAGATTAGAACTCAAGTGGAAGAATGGAGAAAGGATCAAATTTTTTGGACTTCACATTTTAGACAATTCAGGGACAAGGCGGGAAAAAATTTGAAAAAAGTATGAAAGAGGAAAAATGCCAAAATCAAAAATTCTGAAAGTCTGAAATTTTGAATTTTGGGTTTCGGAGTTTCGAAGATTTTTGTGGGTGTGAAGGAATGAACAGTGAAAAGTGACCAAAATTTCCCAAAATCTGAAAGTCTGAAATTTTGGACTTTCAGGTTTAAGACTTTTGAAGTCTTCGGCGAAAAAACAGGAAAAGTGACAAAAAAATATCTGAAATCCTGAAAGTCCAAAGCGCAAAATGGTTCAGATTTCGAAATTCAAACTTGGTTTCAAAGTCAACACGACTGAATTTTTAGAGTTTCAAAGTTTCAGGTTTTGGATTTTTGGAACTCTCGAGACATTTTGAAGGATGAACAGTGAAAAAGGTCCAAAAAGGTAAAATGTATGAAATTCCTAAAGTCCTAAATTTAGAGTTTCAGGTTTTGGAGTTTCGAAACTCTCGATGTGATTTGGGTGATGAACAATAACTCAACTTTTGAAACCAAAATATCTGAAAGTATGAATTTTGGGATTTTGGAGGTTGTATGCATTTTGGACTCTTAAAAAGGAATATCAGTGGCTCGTGTTTTTTGCAGAATGACACTTTGACTTTCAGATGGCCATAAATTTTGACTGGGAGCTCAGATTTACACAAGAAAGGACTTTTTGAAAATCTTAAAATTAGTGGTACTAAGTTATTCAAAATGAAGAAATACAATCTTCCATTTTTTAGTGTGTCAGGCTTCTCACCTACCAAAATAATGAAGGTATGGGCTTATTTCTTTCCCAACAAGGCATAATACATGGGGGTCTGGGTTTCTTCATGGAACCCATCATTTTTGTAGGTTAATTCAATGCATTTTGGGGTGGTTGAAGAAAAATTCCAGATTCTTCTCATATCCTTCTCTCATTATTCCTATATATTTGTGATGGGCATTTTTCAAAAGGTTGGACAATTTGGCTTTGCACCCTCCCTTCTTCTTTGTTCTGTAAGTGAATTTACGGAGTTCAAACCTCTCATCTAAACTCTAAATGCAATTTTTCCTCTTGGCCATTATAATGCACTATATCAATCTTTGGAGCAATAATAAAAGTCTATGGATGATTTTCAACCCTCTCTTGTGTTCATTTCGTTAATCTAATCTCTCATTGCAATCTTGGTTATTTGTGCATGGTGGTTGTATTGCATTTTAATGGTTTGTGTTTAATGGAAAAGTAGGTGTTCAGTATTCCTTTTGGTGTATAACCTCTGTTAATTTAGGTTTAATTTCTTATAATATTCTTAACCCTGTCCCCTTAGCAAGTTAGAGTAGATTTTAATTAGTATATCCTCTACCATTTAAGTGTGTGTATCATAACAGAGGAATATGAACTAGCCTTCATTAAGAGAGCTTTCTCAATTACAAAGTCCCACACTTTGGCAAAATCTCCATGTTATGCAATCACACTGAGAGTTCAACCTACCGAGTTGCAGAAATTTAGGGGTGTTGTGATAACACATCAATAGGCCCTTGTGTGGATAAATTCATAGGATGAGAGCTCGCCTATCAAAATCGAGACAATACAATGGAGCCAGGTTAGGGAATCCAACATGAGCACAAACGATCATGGAATGCATTGTAGAAGGATGTCAAGTAAAGAAATAATGTGGTGGAAGAAGTAGATGATCAGACATGCACGATGAGGAATCAATGAAAGCGATCTCATGGGTGTTGAGTTAAGTGAAAAAGGATCAAACCAGGAGCTTGCCATGAAGTCATATAGAATATGGGGTGATGCATAGAGGTGTGAGGATCAGATGCATTCAGTGGAAGGAAGCGAAACCTTGCTAAAGAAGAAAGGCTCAGACTACGAAGGTTTTTGGTGAAGATCAAAAAGAAAACCAAAGCTTGGGAGGAAAGCTATCGCCATATTGGGTTGTCAAGTCAAAGGCATAGAAGTTATTGAGGTGGTCATGAGCTCGACTAAGAAATTCAGAAGCCCAATAAGGGTAAGAAGGTTTCGCGTCGAGTGAAGGTCAAACTCCCCGATCTCAACCCAATGGTGTATCACAGGAGGCAATGTGACGAGGCCCCAATACAAGATTAGAAGGGCTCAACGTAGTGTGGTGTTATAGATTGACTTGGTGAGAAAGTGGAAATTTTTTGGAGCCTAAAGTCTGAAGACTTTGGACTTGGGGGATTGACGAGTTCATAGATTTATCCATGGGAGATGCACAAAAATGAGCCCGAATGCTAAACAACGAAGATCCCAAAACTTGAATTTTTGGGACTCAACGAGCTTGTGGAGGTCTACTTCAAGGTTTAGCTTTGGGATTGGCAGGGAACAAACTCTGAAGATGCCGAGTTGGAGGTTCTGAAATGTGAAGGACCCGAGGTGTGAAATGGGTTGATGTGTCGAGTTGGAGATTTTGGGTTTCAGGGTGAGGTGTCTTTGGGTTTCAGGTTTGGGTAGTTTTGGGAGTTGTTTCGGGAGTTAGGAGCATGTCAATACCAAAGAATCAGTGGGGATAACTTTTAAAATAATGGGCTTAAAAGACCAAAAAGCAAAACACTCCCACCCAAATAAATTTTAAAACAAGCCTGCCATTGCATGGTTTGTCATGCCAAGTTGATGGAAATTTTAGGTGTTTGTAGATCAAAAATTTAAGCACTTGTTACCTGTCCAAGTTAATGCACCAAACTAAACAAAAAAACCCTAAAAAACTCAAATAAAGTCGATACCTGATTAATTGGACAAGATTCGAAGATGTAGATGGAGAGAAATCCTGATGGAATTAAGACGGGTGCACATGAGAAATCCTGCGGAGTAGATCCAAGAAACCTGCGATGCACGAATACTTGACAGAAAAAGATGACGTTAGAAGATATAAGGTGAACTACCCAGAAAGCGGGTCCGGGAAGCGATTAGCTTCCTCGGTGGATGTCAGTTCATGTTTTCAATTAAGAATAAAGGCATACATGATAAAAAAATGTAAGCAAATGTTTATATTTCTTGATTTTAAGTTGACAGACAGAATGTAAAAAAATAGCAACAGAAACTGAAAGAAAGTAGGAAACTATAAAAACAAAGATGAAATTGTGTCACCTAGATTTTGTACCTTTCTACAGATTGGTCAGCGTTGATCATTAGATAGTGATCGGCGTCGATGGTTTGGAATAGTGCTGATTTGGACAAATCAACATCGTTCGATTGACATTTAATCAGCATCGAATCGTACTTGGGTTGTCGTCGACTAGGAAGAAATCATAGAAATCTTGACTAGATGATTGATGATGATCGGATTGTGGAGACCCGTAGGAGCTGCAAGAGATGTGGACAAGGTTCCACCTTGGCTGGATGGATAAATGGAGTCACCCAGAGGTTGAAGAACCTAAATGATATCGATATTATGCAGGTCAGAATAACGGTGCACCTCTCAGGGATTGATCTGGACAGAATTCTCTCTCTCTCTCTCATTGATAATTTTAAGGCTCGCTCAAGTTTTTCACTATTTCTCAAGTCTCTACCATCTAACCGGAACTAAGTTAAGGTTGTGTATTTATAGTTGGTGCCGAATAAGGTAAAATCAGAGCCGTTCCAAAAAATTCGGTGTCGATCGAGGACCGATCAGTGCTGATCAGGGAACAGACTCCCAAAGTGGCAAAAAGGGATGAGTTGTGAGGATAAGAATATTATCCTTCCAACTCAAATACGGGAAAAATCCCACTGCACGGTTCCAGGAGAGGAGAAATAGGTGGGATGGATGGATAATAGTGACACGGGAGGTTAGGAAGTGATATGGGGTGAATAAGTAGTTGGAATAAATGTAAAAGATAGAATTACATGGTTAATGTTTAATTATCCATGGGTGAAATATAATGGGGTGGAATAAACTAAGGATAGGAATTTTAATTAGATATTTAATTAATACCCTAAGAGAGAAGTAGTGATACAAAAGTGCACCGGGTTACCTGAGAATAGAACAAGTAAGCGAACATGGGGGACATTAAATTGAGTAACCAATTTTAGGTGTCTACATTTTCCCCTTTTTGTCCGAGTAACTTGTAATAAGCAATGCTATGAGACAAAAACAAGGAGTTGGAAGAAAAGGAAGAATATTGATGATGCGCTTCCCCTCAAACTAGGGATGGGGTGGCCCCAAACAATCCAACCGATCCTAAGTTTGAAAAAGGTAGATGAAAAAGTATAGAAGAGATGATAACCCATCTAGATTTCTAGAGTAGATCTGATCATTGATGACACACGTAAAAAATAAAAAAAGCAATGACCTAAGGAACTCACATTGGTAGGGGTAGACTAGACGGTCTTTGTATGAGATGACGTTAGTGGCTACAGACTTGTGAGTTAAAGGTGACTGCAAAATAGTAACAACCAAAGAGTGACACATTGGTAGGGACAACTAGATGGCCTTGTGAATGAGACGATGTTAGTGCCTACAGACCTGCTATCTTTAGGTTACAAAAACACGAGTTACCCATGTATAGGGAAAAAAATTGGAATGGGTGATAACACCGAATATATGAGCCAAAAGGCCAAATAAGGTCATAACAACAATCAGATAAATAAGCCAAGCATCAACGCGTAGATAAAAAGGATGAAGCGACGGCCTTGAGAGGAGAGCCACCATAGAAATCGAAATATGGCCACTACAATGGACTTTGCAATAGAAATGCTGCCAGACTAGGTAGAACAAGTGTGCTATGGGTGGCACATGCAAAAGATATAATGATGAGATGCCCCAAGTGGGGAACGACAAGCAAATCCATGCTACAAGTGACACACATGTGGGGCTATGCAAGGTGATAAGGTACAAGTACCTGAAATAAAGACACAATGATGGTGACAATGTGTTATGGGTGACACATGTGCAAGACAGGATAATCAGATGAGAACGAAGCACATCCTAGTGTGATGAGATGACAAAATATATCAAGATCTACTCGATCGGCCCCGATGAGAGACAATCGATGGGCGCCAATACGGCATCGACTCATACCTAATCGATGTCGACCCAAAGAATTGACACCGACCTGAATAATCGGTGCTGACAGCTCCAAAAACCTATAAATAAAGAAAAGGTGAATGGTAACGATTCATTTGCATTGTGACGATTGATTTAGAAAAAGTCAAAAATTGAATTTGAGTGAAATGGAAGCTTCCGAGAGTGGTCAAAAGAGGAAGAGGATGCGGCCAGGGGTAAGTGGTCCTTCCTTAGCCTTGTATGTTTGTGTTGTTTGTAGTAGGAGGTAAGAGAATGTTTTTGGTGCTCTACCTCCCAGTCGGCATCAATTGACAAAATTGGTACTGACTAGTATGTGATCGGCGTCAATTGGAATACAATCAGCATTGACTATAAAGTTAACGATGCTGATTGAATAGGTCGGTGCCGATTGGAAAGATGAAACATTTGGAAGCGTTGATAAAAAATTTGATGAAATTTTAATGATGTTGATTTTGATAAATATGAACCTAATGACAATTTTTGATGTTGTGGATGCAGGCACGAGAGGTCCTACACATGCGGGATGTTATTCCCGAGCTACTGGAGACTATACTATCATATATGACAGATGATGAGTGGCGCCATCTAGAGTTAGTTGGACTAGGGGGTTTCTGTTATTATCAATAGGTACTCTGAGATGTGGAGCTGATGTGAGCGTTGATGCAGCGGTGGGATATCCAAACATGCACTTTTTGGTTTTAGATGGGTGAGATGACTATCACCCATGAGGACATCTATAGGATCCTCAGGTTTATTATCACAGGGGACCTGATAGAGATTACTCCATGGGAGTAGTAGAGGAGGGCCCTGGTACGGTTATATGGGGATAGGGTAGATGATTCAGAGATAGTGCCCTGGGCTGTGAGGATAGCCTCACAGTAACGGAAGGATGATCCCAGGAGTAGACTGGTAGCATTGATCTAGATGGCTATCTCATACTATGCACTACCATATTTTGGAGGTGGATGGTTCCCACTGCTCCTACTTGACTGCATCTATGATAGCCTAGACTTCATGTAGGTATTTACATTCACTGATGCACTATTAGCACAAATATATCATGAGCTATGGATGTATTCCATAGGTAGACAAACCAGGATAGATGTCAATTTTGTGCTCCATTGTTGGGCTTATGAGCACATATCAGTGATTAGACCATCTGGACTTCCATGGATGTCAGGAGCTGAAGGAGCCCTTGAGTATGGGTTTCAATGATGGTAGGTAGACATGGCCCCCAGAGATACAGGGAGATCATTAGAGTGGTATCCCTAGAGATTCAAGACTCTGACACCATCACAGGTTATATGGAGGCCATACAGGGTCTATCCTACATGGGCTAGATAGGACACCCACTTAGTGGAGCTGAGATGTAGTAGAGTGGTTAGGGGCCACAGGCCAGAGATTTTAGAGTGGGTCCCATTTATATGGGTGATGAGACAGTTCAGATTGATACAGATTATTCTAACTGTATATGTGCCATACAGATAGGATGGTAGGGAGATAGATCTATCGATAATGGTCTTGGTAGATCCACTCAGGGAGGCCCCACCTCCCACAGATGATGATGATGATGTATGATTAGATCAGGGTTATGAGGCTATGGTATCATGAGGAGCTACCATGGCATCTCACAGTGTCTATAGAGTCAAACGAGGAGGATACAGTGGCGGAGCTAGAGAGACTACAGGGAGAGCATGTCGCCTTGGTATAGACACACCAGACTACTCTTGAGGAGATCAGGACTCTGAGGGAGGAGAGGGACACAGTGATACAGGAGAGAGCCACTGCTCGTTAGGAGCAGGATACAACTATCCAGCAGAGGGATAGATATCATAGACACAGAGAGGCCCTCAGGGCCAAATATGGTGATATAGGCACCACATCAGAGTCAGGGGCACAAGGTGCCGTAACAGGAGGACCACCAGCAGCAGCACCGATGAGAGCTCCCAGCATGGTGATTTTGAGTACCTATCAGGCTCTCCTGACTTAGGTGATATATTATGAGGATGCCTTGACACAACATGCCCCAGATGTGCCTCATTACGGAGCGAGGAGGAGGACAGCGACAACCACTACCAGTGGTGCATCAGAAGGTGCAAGCACCAGGGGAGACTGAGGAGGTTGTAGGGTCATGACTACGGGCACCTATAGTTCTGTAGGTGATGGTCAGGAGGAGAGAGCCCATGTGCCTAAGGAGGGAGGAGGAGACAACGTTTTCCATTTGTCTGATTTTACTATATAGAGATGATATTTGTAGAGATATACTGATGTAGCCTTGATTTGAAGGCATTTTTGATACGATGTATACCGCTTGATTTGAAGCCATTCAGATATATATATATTTATATATTATGTGTGTGTGTGTGTGTGTGTGTGTGTGTGTGTGTGTGTATATATATATTGCATCCTTGTGTTATGTGATTGGACTCATGCTTTTAACTTTGATAGATATAGATGGATATATGTGATTTAATTTTGATTTATCATGGATGAATAATTGGCTAAATTAACATGTTAAGACGTTAAGTCAATTAAATGATATGGATAGATGGATCCACATAATACGTGTTGCTTTGATGATTTTAGATGAAGTAGATAAGATGAGCATAGATAGATGATAGATTTGATTGATTAAATTAACATGTTAAATGTCAATTTAACTGGATAAATAACAAATGAACATGGGTAATGTCCATTTGATTTGATGAAAAAAAAGTGATGTAATGATCTTATCTCGAAAAAAAAAATCACTACACCTAGATAGGAAAAGAATGATAAGTTAGTCCCCTAACCGACCATAAATAGAGACCTTGATGGTAAATCAAAAGATGATGCACACAAGGCCATAGACACAGATAAAATAAACCTAACACTAGTTAGTCACAAACCAGATCTAGGAGGTAGATAAGGATGAGAGATAAGTATGCATCTCATCAAAACACATGAAGGATTAAATACATGCCCATATGGGGAAAATAGGGTCTCCATATGATTGAAAAGGTCTCCTATCACAGCTTCATGATTTTTCTTTTGATAGAAAAAGTAAACTGATCAATGCGGGTAGTTTGCTAGATATGGAAAGACTGATCGATACGAGAAGTATTTCAGAGATGCTAACAAGTGAAAAAATTGGCCGAGAGAGGAAGTTTGTTACTGCAAAGGGTCAAAATTCCATAAACAATTATCCTTCAAGGGAGCGGTTTGTATTTTGAATTTGATGGTAACCATCCTTCGAGGAATGGTCTACATTTTTTATTTATTTGATAAGGCATGGATAGTTGTCCTTCAAGGGATCAGTCTATCTTTTAGTACTAGGATAACATCTCTTTTTTCTTAGCTTTGGAAGAAGTTGATTTTAGACCAGATAGATCAAATAGAGGGAAAGAAAATGTATACAAGCACGTACTCATGCCCCAAGTGGATTTGATCAAGATGAACACCTAGGGAAGATGAAGTAGTGATTAAGGTATTCCTACCATGAGGAGGAACAAATCCATAAGGAAAATTCCATGAGTAGAGCCGCGGTACTCATATTTAAGGTATAAAAATAAATAACACGGAGAACCACATAGTTCCAAATCACTACGAAATGCATGACTGGTTGCAGATGGTTGAAAGATCTGTTTCACAACTAAGATCGTGTAAGATAGATTTTAATAGGAGAAGGGCCTTAGATGTAAAGCATTAAGAGGTTCCATTGTAGGTATACCATCCATGGAAGATAGGCGATAAGCCATAGACCTATACTTATGAGTGACAACGTACAGTCCCATCCAGTTAGGAGAAAACTTACCACCTTGACTCCATTCTAGAGTAGTGACATTTTAGTTTTCTTTAAGAACAAGATCACCAACTTGGAAGTCACGCTATTGTAAATGCTTGTTATAAGCACGCTTGACACACTCAAGATAGACTTGATGATGTTCAAGATCATTGAGACGACATTCATCTAACAACTCAAGCTATGCTAGATGGTTTTGACGATAGTCTTCATCAGAGACAAACTCTCTGAGAGAGACGTAAAGAGATGGAATTTGGACTTCCAAAGGAAGGACAGCACAGACCCATAGATGAGAGAGAAGGGAGTAGCACCGATAGGGGTACGAATTCTAGTCTGATAAGCCTAGAGAGCAAAAGGGATGTGTAAATTTCAATCCCTACCAGCTCAACTAGTTACCTTTGTGAGGATATTACGCAAAGTATTATTAGAAGCTTCAGCTTGGCCGTTAGCTTATGGATAGTATGGAGAAGAAAATATGAGTTTAATATTGAAGGTGTCACAAAATTTCTGCAAATATTTATTTTTGAAAGACTTTTCATTATCTATAACCATTTTTTGAGGAACACCAAAGTGACAAATGATGTGTTGATATAAAAAATCAATAATAGGTTTAGCTTTGGTCGATGAAAGAGGAATAGCCTCCACCCATTTAGTGAATAATTCTATGTTAGTAATGATAGATTGATGTCACTGCAACGAGTGTGGATTGATGAGACCAATGAGATCAAGACCCCATTGTGAAAAAGGCCACAAATCCACTGTAGGTTGTAAAGCCTAACTAGGGATATGTGTAAGATTAGCATGTTGTTGACACTTGACACATTTCTTGACATATTCGCAGTAGTCTTCATTAAGAGAAGGCCAATAGTAACCTAAATGTAGGATGCGCTTAGCCACGGCCAAACCACCAAAGTTTCCACCATAGATACCGTCGTGGACCTCCTGAATGGCCTTAGATAATTCGGGGGTTTTGAGGCACCAAAGTAAAATACCCTCAAAACCACGTTTGTAAAGGACTCTGCCCAGAATAGCAAAGTGGTTTGCACATTAGATAAAACATCTTCTACCATTGGAATTCAAATATGGAGGAAGAACTGAGTAGGATAGATAATCAAAAATGTGTTGATACCACTCATCTTGAGTGTCAGTTGTGACAGCATTGATTGAAGTCAACTGCCTGAGATGAGATGGTTCGTCTAGACGCTGAATAACCACATAAAGTCACGAGTCTTCATTAAACGGAGGAATAAGTGAGGCTAAAGAAGCCATCATATCTACAAATCAGTTTGCAATGCGAGGAACATCCTAGATAGTAAATTTATCAAAATATTGAAGCTGAAAGAGAATGATATCACGATATTTTTTAAGGATATCATTTTTTCACTGATAGACACCAGTGACTTGATTAATGATGATCTCAGAGTCACCGAAGATTTTGATATGGTGAGCACCAAGATTAATGGTATTTTGAAGACCTAAAGTGAGGGCTTCATATTCGGCCATATTATTGGTACATTCAAAGTTAAGCTTGTGTGCGGTAGGGATAGGTGCACCCCAAGGAGGAATCATGATGAAACCTGTGCCTCCCCCTTGCTGACACTTGGACCCATCAAAGAAGAGTTTTACTTTAAATGGAGATAGACCGAAATCAATTTTTTAGATGTACTCATCTGGGAATTGAACGAGGGGGACTTGAGTTTCCAGAAGAGGGGCATCAACTAATTGATCAGTGATAACCTGACCCTTGATAGATTTCTGTGAGATGAACTTGAGGTCAAACTCTGTCATGAGCATGAGCCAATGAGTGATACGATCATTGTGATAGGGTTTCACATGCATTGTTTTGAGTGGATTGACACTCGTAATAATGTTATTTTTATTAGTAAGGAGGTAATGACGAAGTTTAGAAGTCGTGAAGAAGAGAACACAACACAACTTTTTAGCTTCGGAATAGCGAGTTTCATACTCATAAAGAGTGTGACTAATATAATAGATAGCTCGTTCCTTACCATTAGCATCTTGATGCAAGATCATGGATCCCAGATCATGGTCAGTCATAGAAATATAAAGATAGAATGGCTCCCCCTCATGTGGAGGTGTGAGTACAGGTGGAGAAAGAAGATAAGCTTTGAGATCATCAAAGGATTTTTGGCAACGCTCATCCCATTCAAAATGAACGTTTTTATGGAGGAGATGATGAAAAGGTTGAAAATGGTCTAAAAGCTGTGAGATAAAACAACGCAATGATTGAAGGCATCCTTGAAGACCAAGGAGCTGATTTAAGTTGGAAGGAGGAGGCATCTCGATGATAGCCTTTATTTTTGTGGGATCAACCTCAATACCCCTCATATAAATGATAAAGCCTAAGAGTTTACCAGTGAGAATGCCAAACACACATTTAGATGGATTTAGGCAAAGATAAAAATGAATGATTCTCTGAAAGAGAGGTGTAAGGATGAGAAGATGATCCTAACGGTGTTTGGATTTAATGAGGATGTCATCAATGTAATCTTCTATAGTTTTGTGTAAGAGGTCATGGAAGATGTAGGTCATTGCGTGTTGATAAGTCGAGCCTGCGTTCTTAAGACCGAAGGGCATGAAGTGATAACAAAAATTCCCCCAAAGAGTTATGAAGGAAGTCTTGTGCTGCTCCACTGGTGTGATGAGAATTTGATTATACCCAGAGAAGCCATCCATAAGAGAAATCATCTCGTGGCCTGCAGTTAAGTCCACGAGTTGGTTGATATTAGGCAGAGGGAAATCATCTTTTTGGAAAGCAAGATTAAGATCCTGAAAGTTGGTGTAAATTCAAATTTTCCCAATAGCTTTGGTTAGTGGTACTACATTTGAAACCCATTATGGATAGTCAATGGGTTGGATGAAGTTGGCAGAAAGCAAGCACTACAAATCTTCTTTAATGAGGAGAGCTGCACGAGGATGCATCTTACGTAGTTTTTGTTTAAATGATTTGATGTATGGTAGATTAACAATATTATGGAGCATGATGTTAGGATTGAGGCTCAGCATATCTTCATATGACCAAGCAAACACTTGGATATGGTTGGAAATAAAGGCGGTGAAGTCTCCTAACTCCCGTGGGTTAAGAGATTGGCTAATCTTAATGATGCGAGGGTCTTTAGAAGTCCCTATATTAAGGTCGACAGTGGCTTTGTTAAGAAGCGTAGATGTGTCAGAAGGAATGGTTTTAGGAAGATAAGAATTCTCTGCCCCTAGATAAGTAAGGAAAGAATCATCATTCGAACAGTGGATAATATTGATAGTAGGAGAGTCGTCTCTAACTATTTCGGGGAAGACCAATGGTATGGAAGTGGATTTGCCATTAGTATTATAGGTCAATGGACCTAAGGAAATGAAATTGACTAAAAAAAAGTTAGGCAGGATATAAATGGTGTCATCCACATCAAGTGACGCTTCAAACCTAATGGGAGAAGATGGTTCCTCAATGGACAGAGGCTCAGTGAGAATGGTGATGGTGGCTTTCAAGAGAGGTTTGAAACCTAAACCAAATATTTGATGTGGTTTAAGAGTTGGAATGGACACGAGGTCATACACACCCTATTCATACTTTCCTAGGCCAAATCCCTTCCACGCGCATTGATATAGATACATTTTGTGACCAAGGGATTATGTAGCTAATCAAACCCTATCGAATAGGGTTTGGCCCTAGGAGGAGAATTTGGATGATGGTAAGGTGCATCAAGACCACTGTAGACAAATTCAGTCTGTCGATTGGGTAGACTAATGGTGATGATGCATCCAAGACCTGGTTGATATTCAGGTTGTTTACCTGGCCTACCATACTCATTAGGTTTGAGATGGGCGTCAAAAGAGAGAACGAGAATCTCTCCTAGCAAAAAATGCTACAACATATTTTCTAGATTTTGTAGATCTCGTATTTTTGTTGTAGGTATGGAAGAGGATGAAGCCTTATCAAGAGAATCAGCGTTCTCCTTTGGAGGGATAGACCATGTGGTAATGTCACATTTTGCGGATAGAAAAGGGTATCTTGGATGAGTATAGATTTTTCCCTCATACTGATATTTTATGCATCGATGGAGGGTTGATGGGACACAGTGAATTGTATGGATCCAAGAGCATCCGAGGATCATATTGTAGTGGAATTTTACTTCAACAATGTAAAAAAGCTCGTGAAGAACTTTCTTGCCTACCTGAATGGGCAGGACCACAGTTCCTAAGGTAACCGCCAGTTGATCATTAAATGATCAAAGGGCGAAATCTGGTGGTGACACTACGTTCTTTGGTAACTTAAGTTACTCAAATGTGTGGGAGGAAATGATGTTGATTGCAGCACCACTATCGATCATAGTGCATTTTAACATAGTGTTATTGATTTGAACTATGATAAAGAGAGGAGCCTCTAAATCCTCAGAAGAAAGGGGAGGAATTTCATAATCCTCAAAGTAGATGGTGGTTGACACTCTATTCAACCTGATAACCATCTCAAAAGGTTAGGGCTCATCTAAATTCACCGTGATATGGCACAGATTATCAATCAAATCCTGGCGATGTTGGGGAGATGACTGAATGAGGTCAAAAAGAGACATTTTGACTGGAGCATGGGTGAGTTGTTTCATTACACTCTCCTCAACTGACACGGTAATTTGAGCCCGAGGTGAAGCATGAATAAAGACCCGAGGTCTCAGGGCCAATAAGGAAGGAGGAACTCCTTTGGGGGTAGAAGAAATAATGACTCGTGGTCCAGGAGCTGTAGAAGACGATGGATTATCGTACTATTTTGTTCTAGTGGTAATATGAATTACGTCAATTTAAGAGGGTGGAAGATCATCCAGAGTGATATTAATAGAATTTGGGGCCTGAATAGACCATTCAGGCTCAGACATAGTTGGGATGATAGGAGACACTTGTTCCTCTTCCTCCTCCAACAAGAGATCATTTTCTTCCAAGAGGTTGTTAATGACAGATTGAAGGGCTTTACATCCCTTGGTGTCATGACCTGGAGTGCAATGGTAAGGAAAAATCACATCAGAGTTAAACCATGAAGGTTTTACTCCTTTGGGATTATAGGGTTTGATTGGAGGAAGTAATATAGATGAATATTGGTTAAGTTGGTGAAGGATTTTAGTATAAAATCTGGTAGATGAAGATGTGGATAGAGGTGAAGGAGGCACCTCTTTAATCTTAGCAGACTAATGAGGTAAAAGAGCCTGCATATCTAGTTTGACAGTCTTTTTAGTGACTGTTTTTCTCTTCTTAAAACTGGGAGAAGCGGCCTTAGGTGCTTGAGATGGGAGCAAGTGAGGCAAGATTGATTTTAGTGGAGGAGGAGCTCCTAAGATAGATTTTGAAGATGATGAAGACATGACAAGTGTTTTATTCTTCGAAGATGAAGAAGGTTTCTTGAACAAAACAGACGATGATTTATATAAAACCGATTTAGATGGGGGAGGAGCTCCTAAAATAGATTTGATAGGAGGCACAAAGGGTTCCTTGGTTTTTGGTGATGAAGATGATGGTTTTGATAAAAGAGGTGACACCTTTCCAGTAGGTAAATCCACTTTACAAGGTACCGGTGAAGAAGACACCTTTTCAGTGAATAACTCCACTTTTTTATGAGGCATAGAGAGGGATTTTTGAGGGAGGGCACCAATAGTTTTGATGGTCTGAAATATTGGTTTTCCTTTTTCAAGGATGGTGATAACTTCGACCACATAAGGTGATTTTAACCATTCCATAGGAAGTAAAGGCGACAATACTGATGATGTGACCTTAGACTTAAATTCCAATTTTTTATGTTTGAGTCTAGGATTCGGAAGTATGGGTGTCGGTGTTATCTCTTTAGATGTTTCCTTAATAGGAAAGGAAACACTGATGGTGAAAGAGGTAGGTAATGAAGAATTAGCCTCTTGTTCAGAGGGTACTTCAGATGCAGTAATTGTGGGTGTAATTATTGTAGGAAAAGAGACAGGAAGAGTCAAGATCGAAGATGCTTCCAAAGGCATAGAAGTTGGTACAACTATGGGTATGTTGACCAAAGGCATGGTCGTGGAAAAAATGGGAGCGATAGAAGTAGAAGTATTCGTAGTGGAAATTTGAAGGGATGTAAATGACTCAAGCACCAAAAGAATATTTGATGACGAGACAGATGAAGATGACACTATCTCAGGTATAGATGGAAGATCAGATAGAGAGTAGAGGGAGATGACTCTGTTTCTAACAATAAAGGAAGACCTGAAGATGGACCATCCAAGGATGGTGGAATCTCATAATTTGAAGGAGTGGAATGAAGTTCCGATTCAGTCGACATACTTGTAGATCGCTCAAAATTAGAAGAAGAACCATCAATATAAATGGAATTGATAGTATGCATTTTTGGTTTTTGATACCCCAAAGCGTCATTGTTTGGGGAATGATTTGGAAAAGGTTGTTTAAAAACATCAAGTGCCTGATTTGGGGGGACATTTGGGTTATCTAGAATGAGCTTGCCTCTATCAATGAATTTTTGGATGAGATTTTTGACGGTCTGACATCGTTCAATGTCATGGCCTTTGTTTCTATGATAACAAAAGAAGTCGTTTTCATGATACCAGAATGGTTGTTCTTGGTTCTCATCAAAATTTCTAATAGGAGGAAGTTTGATCATGTGAACTTCCAACATTTTGTCTAAGATTGAAGCATATGATTCCCCCAACAAAATAAAAGACCGAGATGATGGAGGTCCTTTTCGAGAAGATAGAGAGTCTCTTCAAGGTGTTTGATTAGAAGTGTTATCAGATCATGATGTTTTTAAGATGATAGTGTTTGTGGACCCTAGATTCTTGTCTTTGTTAGAAGAAGAAGGGTTTGATTTTGTAAACTGATAAAACTGTGGTTTAGAATTAGAGTGAATTTTTAACTTTTCTTGTTCAATGACACGAGATTCAAGTTTGTGTGCCATTGTAAAGGCTTCTTCAAATGTATAAAAGGTTTGAATCCTTAAATTGGAACAAATATGATTGGTGCAAGATCAAGTAAACAACTCTATTTGCTGAGATTGAGGGAGGGAGAAGGACAAATGATTTATTATTCCTCTCCAATGAGTGATAAATTTTGTAATAGACTCTTCATTGAATTGATGAATGTTATAAAGATATGTGATTGAGATCTTATGTGTGATGTTTATTGAGAGGTTTTTAACAAAAATCTGGGCTAATTGAGAGAAAGAAAATAGAGAATGTTGGGGTATGTTATTGTACTAGTCTAAAGCGGGCCCTGTTAAAGACATAGGAAAGGTACGAAGCATAAGCTCCTAGTCATGTACTATAAGGTAGCAAGCATGTTTAAATGCTCACAAGTGTTGTTGAGGATCCTCTCGACTATGAAATTTTGAGAATTTAGGAAGTTCCCATTAGGGAGGATAAGGCTTAAAAGCCACTGATGGATGAATTGGTTCATTACATACTTCTTTAAAAGAGTATGATGGGTGAGCCCCTTTGGTGGAGGCTTCTAGGTCTGCAATTTTATTGAAAATAAGTTAGATGACATCAGATTGAGGAGGGGGCATGTTGATATGTCCCATATAAGAAGTGAATGGTATGTTTTTCTAAGGAGTTAATGGGGGATTCATCTGCTAATTAATAGGATGATAATAGGAATAACCGAGCATTCTGGGTGACGTTTGTCAAGGTATTTAGTGTGAAGGATCCTGAGTATAAGTAGGCTATGAGATGACAAGTGGTTGAGAGAAAGGTTGTTGAATGAAAGATGGAGCCTATGATTGGTGGGTTCCTACACTTACAGACTGAATCATAATGGATCAGGGAATGTGGGTGTTGATTTGATTTGATATGGTTTGTGACATGGGAAACAAACTCTGAATGAGGATTTTGATTGCCGGATTAGTTATTAAGGGTGTTGATGCTAAGGGATGGGTAAAATCCACTGTTGCTGGAGCATTGGAAGAAAGATCAACTAGAAGATGAGAAATAGGAACTGACTAACTTATAGGAGGGGGCTGGCTCAAAGAGAGATACTGACCTTGAGATGGCATAGACGGCATAGAATAATTAACAACAATTTTTGGGAGTTTGGATGCACTCATCATAGCTGAAGAAGAGGACCTCTCAAAAGTAGGTTGTGGGGTAGCCGAGGAAACTGCTACACTAGGGATAAGTAGCATCATTTGAGAACCAGTCGACATGGTTGGTGGAAGAGAAAAAGGAGGCATATATGCGCCACCTTCTTTCATGGTTCGAGGTGAGAAGAAGCATGCTATTCTATGAGATCCTGGGATGGCTCATGAGGATAATCATAAACCTACTGGATTGGTGATTTATGATCAGATATTCGAGTAGACTTATGCACTAAGTAGTCCATATGGGCTACCAGGTTATGGTCAAGGATTTCCTGAAATTTAGGATCTCCGTGAGGAACATACTCTATATCAGAAGCAGATGGCACCTCTGAAGGATTAGGGGGAGCCAGTTATGATGGGATCACTTTAGGATGATAGAAAGGATTATATGACCAAGATGGGGAACCAACTAATATTGGTCCCAAAGAATACCCAAGGGGTGCTGAAACATCCAAATTAGTGGGGGTCTCAGATGAGGAAGAGGCCAGTTGAGCCTTTTTTCTAGATTGTGACCGGGTGATGACCGTCATAAACAAGCAGAAATACAGAAAAAAGGATTGACCTAACTAATGAACAAATAATTCAAGCAGTGTGGGTGATTATCTCTTTTAATTTTTCACGCTTTTAAGAAAGAAAATATTAGGGAAGGCTTTTTAGAACAGGAACTACTCAGATAGCCAAACTAAGGATGGTTTGGGGAATGTTTTGGTGAGGAGTCTCGAAGGCAATTCAGTAAAAGACTAGTACGTGGATTTATATAGGGGCCTACCCCCGCACTTCACACACTACTGCGATAAGGGAGTTGAGTGCTTTGCCAATATATACCAGAACTTTCGTGAATTTATAGCGTGGCCCGAGTACCGCGTAGGCTCTTCCTCTTGGATGTCACTTCCAAGTAGGCGAGGCTAGGGAAGGAGTTTTTGTTTAAATTCTTTATGCCTAGTGATTTTGGTTGTGTGCAAGGGTGAAAAATAAAAAATCAAATAGTGTCACTACCAATTTTGATTAATTTTCCAACCTATTTAGAGAACTAGGTGAAGAACATATAGCAGAAATGAAAAAGAAAATGTTCTTTTTAAGCATTAAAACTGAAGTGTTTGAGTTCAATGAAAACAAGTCAAACAAGTTATTTCCTAATGCGATTAATTCATTTTAAAGACCAAAACCAAAGTGTTTTACTGTGATAAAAAACAAACAAACAAGTTCTTTTTAAGTTATTAAAAAGGAGAAAACACCTCAAAAGAGAAATACCTGTAGATTTAGCCCTCCAAGGTGTGTGGACTTCACAAAGTGTGTTGTTGAGTTCTTTCCCTCAAAAAATCTCACAAAAAAGAAATAAGGGACTCTGGTAGGGTCCCACCAGGTGTGCCAAAATGTAGATCAAGAATTTCCGCACTTGTTACCTATCTAAGTTAATGCACCAAACTAAACACAAAAACCCTGAAAAACTCAAATAAATTCGATACCTGATTGATTGGACAAGATTCGAAGACATGTATGGAAATAAATCCTGATGGAATTAAGATGGGCACACACGAGCAATGATGTGGAGTACATACTTGACAGAAAAAGATGATGTTAGACGATATAAGGGTGAACTGCTCAGAAAGTGATTAGCTTCCTCGGTGGATGTCAGTTCACGTTTTCAATTAAGAATAAAGGCATACATGATAAAATATGTAAGAAAATGTTTAGATTTTCTATTTTAAGTTGCAGATAGAATGTAAAAACAACAATAGAAACTGAAAGAAAGTAGGAAAATGTAAAAACAAAGATGAAATTGTGTCACCTAGATTTTGTACCTTTATTCTCACTGGTCGGCATCGATCAGACAGTGATCAGCGTCGATGGTTTGGAATGGCGTTGATTTGGAAAAATTAGCATCAATTGATGCTTAATCGGTGTTGACCATACTTGGGTCATCGTCGGCAGGGAAGAAATCATAGAAAGCTTGATTGATGATGATCAGATTGTGGAGACCTGTAAGAGCTACAGAGATGTGGACAGAGTTCTGCCTTGGCTGGATGGAGAAATGGAATCACTTAGAGGTTGAAGAGCCTCAGCGATATCGATATTATGAGGGCATAATAATGGTGCACCTCTCAGGGATTGATCTGGAAAGAATTCTCTCTCTCTATTGATAAATCTAAGGCTCGCTCAAGATTTTCACTATTTCTCAAGTCTCTACCATTCCAACCAGAACTAAGTTCAAGTCGTGTATTTATAGTAGGTGCTGACTGAGGTGAAATTGGTGCCATTCCAAAAATTCGGCGTCGATCGAGTACCAGTCGGCACCGATCAGGGAACAGAATCCCAAAGTCATAAAAAGGGACAAGTTGTGTGGATAAGAATATTATCCTTCCAACTCAAATATGGGAAAAATCCCACTACACGGTTATAGGAGAGGATAAATAGGTGGGATAGATGGATAATAGTGACACGGTAGGTTGGAAAGTGATATGAGGTGAATAAGTAGTTGGAATAAATGTAAAAGATAGAACTACATGGTTAATGTTTAATTATCCATGGGTGAAATATAATAGGGTGGAACAAACTTAGGATAGGCATTTTAATTAGATATTTAATTAATACCCTAAGAGAGAAATAGTGATACAAAAGTGCACCAGGTTACCCGAGAATAAAACAGGTAAGCGAAAATGAGGGACATTAAATTGTGTAACCAATTTTAAGTGTCTACAGTGTTAATTGGAATGGTGAGGTGTCATAAAAGCAATGGTGAGTTCCAATGATGAATTAGTTTGGTAGGTGAGTGGAGTCAGCTTGGTGGTTGGGGAAAATGAGCTCGATGGAGGAGTTTGGGACAAAAATCATGGCCAAATTTCAAACTGAGATTACTTTTACAACACTCCATTTTTAATGAAATTAAAGTCATTAGAAAGGATAAGAAGAGGGATTCATGTTGAGGATATAAAAAATTGATTTTTGGAGGATTTCTAAACCCTAAAATTTATAGAGACCCTAGGAAACCCTAAATGTAAAAACATGCATATGTTGAGCTCCAATTGTCATATTTTCTCAAACATCCACTTAATGGAGTCGTGAGAGAGATATAGATTATGGAAAATTAAAATTATGAATTTCAAAGGTTTTTCAATACAGAAATTAAGGATCATTGAGTGGTATGTGAAGGCCATTGATGAGGTTAGTGGGAGAATAGGTAATCATGAAGCTACTAGAGCTAAAGAACAGAGCTACATGCATTCACAGCCAATTCCTTCTTGCACAAGCCAACACCATTAATGAAGAAAATATTTTTAAGATCTTCAAATAGTCATTGGGTAAGTGCACCAAGTTGTGGGGCCAAAGGGGGATCTTAAGTGGACACATTTTTTTGAAAAAAAACTTCAACTTGTACGAGTTGTTCGGGATAGTTACACTCAAAATTGGAAGATGTTATAGAAATATGAATCGTAGAATTTCAAGTCTAGTTTCTAAGCTACTAAATTTTATTGAAAACAGATAAGTTTAAGTGGGTCAAAAAACTAAAATACCAATAGATGCTCCTATTTTTGTTAAAAAAACATAATAGAGTGACTTTCGTGCCCCCCACCATTTTTTGAGCACCATTTAGTATTTTTGAAAACCCTTTAGTAGAAAGATAGCTAGGAGCATCTAGTTTGGGCTCCATTTTTATTTAGATTTTTTTAGCCAATATTTTTTCATTTATGATTTTTCTAGTACAAAAATTGTATGTTTTGAAAAATAACGAAGCTTCGACCGTGCCCCCCCTAACTACCTCAAAAAATATCAAAAAATAGATTTATTTTTTAATATGTATAGAATTATGCCTAGTTTGGGCTAGTATAATTTTTTTTTAATTTCGATCACCCAAAAAAAAGATACACTTTGAAAGATAGACATATTTACACTTCAAAAAATAGCTATAAAAAGGCATAGTTAGAAAATAAATGATATGGATATTATATATTAGTCAAAAAATTTAGAAAATTATATTTTAAGAAAGAAGAGACTCTGCTCTACATCGTGGTATAATTTTTTAAAAATGGATCGATTTTTTTATTTTGATTTCTTATAGAGGAAGTTTCATTTTTACATTTTCTTGCAAAATCGTTGTTTGTTGTGTTTGTGCAGGTCTATGCCTCAAGCTTGGGGATCCAAACCGGATCCCAAGCCTTGAGGCATGGCTTGGGAAAAGAGAAAACAAAAAATGCGTACGCATTATGTAATGCGTATGCGTTTTTATTTGTTTTATATCTTGTGGCCCCCCAACGTCCCTTTCATCTCTTTCACAGGAATTCTGCAAACATTTTGTTTTGTATGCAATATTCTCTACATTCTTGCACATTTTTTTAGTATTTCATTTTGTCCCCTACCCCACTAGTTGATTTTTTCTAATCATGGGTGACAAATGTCGAGCTAAGGACAAGATGAAAGTCAAGAATAAGACACCAGAGTAATTGGAAGAGAAGATAATAAAGAAATTGAAGAGAATGGAAAACTTCGAGCAGGGAAAGGTAAATCCGTTATATCAAATGTAGGTAATGTATTAGAAAATTGGGATGAAATACATGATGAAAATGTAGAGAATACTGATATTTCAATGAATAATGATATTGAATTGAATGATAATGTTGGTATGGATGAATAAATTGATATGAATCCAATTGTTGAACCATTACTTGAGAATCCAAATGTTAACCCTGAAATTTGTATGAAAACACAGAATGAAGAAAGTAACCTTGTAAACGAATCTTCACATCTAAGAAAACCTCCTTCCATTTCGTGAAGAAAACCAATTCACTTAATTGAAATTGATGAAAACATTATAAAACCAATGCCTAACAAAATGTCTGAAAGAAATGTGAGAAGAAAAACTAGTGGAATTTGGAATAATTACTTTGAGAATTTAAATGACACACAAAGATGTCAATTATTTGTTTCATTGATGAAGTTAATTAAGATGAGACCTATAATGAAGACATTGGGGTTAAGAACATCTAATGCTGTTGATCAAAATGCATCAATTATTAAAAACATACATAAAGCATACCAAGTTGTAGGTGGAAAAAGATGCACCAAAGATAGTAATGCTACACGACGTGCACTAACTAATTGTATAGTAAGTGATAAAATAGTTAATAAACGCTTGATTAGAAAAATAAGTAGTAATTTGAAGCTAAACAAAAAATACTAATGAAAGCAATAAAGAGACGTAAACATCTTGAGTCAGTCAATAACACTGACTATTGGGCTTTCTCTAGCAGACTTCCACGAAAAGACAAGAATACATATGATATTCTAAAAGAATTAATTGTAAAATTTTGGAATGAGAACACCAAGGTGTCACCGAATAGAAGAGATACATTAAAAAGAAGAATAGGTTCTCGTAATCATGAATCGTGTGCAAAAAAATTCTTAGATATGACTCAAACATAAATGTTCTCTAAGTTTAAAAATAAAAATCCACAAATCAACATTAGGCAAAGATTCTTTGAAATTAACAAACCCTTTTATGTGAAAATCAATCACTCACATACTACTTGTTGTTGCAGGCATCATGTTAAATTTTTAATGCATTATGATGTTTTTTGTCAAATATGTAGTGTTTTACATACTGACATCATGTTCCAGGAGTGAGGAATAAATGTCCCACAAAAATATTTAAGGGAATTTATTTCGACAATATTTTGTGAAAAATAAACAAGACATTTTTTTATAACAAAGCATGTTTTGATGGAATGTGCAATGTTTGGTGGCTTGCCAAATCTGAAAAGTTGTATCCACAAGGAGAGTACATCTTCAATAGGAAAATAATTGGTTGATTTCACCAAATATAAATCGGTGGCATATCAATTAAAAGATGGAAAATAATCTAAGAGGTGTGAGCTTGTTACAAAACAAGTACCTGTATTAGAATATATGGTCAAATTCACAGAGGAAATTTTTTATGACTATGCAAGGAACACACATAGAGCTCGATGGTTGGATGAAAAATTCAAGTTAAGCAAGGACACATTATCACTTGGTACTATTTTTTCAGTAGTTGACTTTGCAGAGAATTACACATTACAGCCACAAATGGAGGTTCAGTCTCAATATTATAACTCAGTGCAAGTTTCTATTTTCGTGCATATAACATTCATGCAATCTCCTCAAAGCACTGAGAAAGACTAAAAAATATTGAGAGAGTATCATTTCTACAATAGTGATGATCGGACACATTCTACAGAATATGTACAAGGGTGTTTCTAGGTGTTTTATGTGGACTTGAATGAGAGGAACATTAGTTTCGATCAACATTACATTTGGTTAGAAAACTACACATCACAATTCAAGAATACACAAATGTTTTATTGGCTAAGCAGAATGCACAAAGAAACAAATGTACAACATATCTAGAGTTTTACTGAGGCAGGGAATGGAAAAGGAGAGCATGATGGTGCAAGAGCATGTGTAAAAAGAGCACTTGCAAGAGAAGAGTTAAAGTTCAAGGATGGTGCTAAATTTACAGATGCAAAAAGTATTTTTGATTGGTGTGTCAAGAATATGGGCCATGAATCTCAAGAGAGATCAATGGTTCATAGATATTTTTGGTTGATAGAGCAACAACATCTGACAAACTTTGAATATTGTATGATAGTTGTAGGATCAAGTGATATGCACTCATTCCGTAGTTCAGATGCAAATGCTTGGACTATTTATACTAGGTGCATGACATGTTTTTGTATATCATGCATTGATTTTTCGTGGAATGAATGTGAGTCACAGAAGTGGGTGGATGAGTGGACTTGTAGACCTCTAATTCCACTCAACACATATCAAGTTCCATGAGCATTACAACTTGCAGGGTCTTCAGATCAAATGACAACATCACCTGACTTTGACCAAGTCTCTGATTTAGTGCAACAAGGTACATACATATATGTATATGCCATGTTTTAGATTTATAAATTATTAAATGGTCAACTCTTAATGTATTTATAAATTGACTGAACAGTTTTACTTTGTGATACATAGGGCATGTGTTTTTACAGTTATTGTGACAAAATTCAACAAAGAGGGAACAAACTACTTCTTATCTCATTATGTAGAGGGGAAAGAAAATTTACTTCCACAGTCATTGATGGTGAAGACCTTGAGTATCCCATTGGATCAGTGGAAGTCACTGGAACTTGGCTTCGATGATATCCTATCAAAAAATCAAACATTTGGTTATTTGAAGACTATGAAGTACATCAGAAGATACTTCACTATTCACATTTATTCCTTGCAACAAATATTAAATTGATCAAATATCAAGGTCGGCCATCAAACAAAAATATGTGGAAGGTTTGTGAATCAGATCATGAAGCAATTCTTGCTACTGTTAAGAATAGAGTTGATCCTTGTGGTTCATTGGATTAAATTTGCAAAGGTATGTTCTTCATGAATTTAATTTGAATATTTACTTAAATGATTTTTTTTAAATTTTGTATGATTTAAAATTCTATTTAATTTCTTACTAACATGTTTATGTAGGTTAGTTGTGCCAAAAAATCTTCCACCTTCACGTGGTTGGCACTATCAGTAGAGAATTTATTATTCTTGAAACCAAGTGAAGCTAAGAAAACTTAAATATTAGAAAGGAACAACAAAAAAATTCTTATTTCACCACCTATATTGTAAAAATATCTTATTCAAATTCTCATTTCACCACCTATATTGTATGAACCACCTATATTATTCAAGTGACTGGAAATGGAAAACCTTACACTGACTCAGTCTAAATGGAGATGGAGAAAACCACGAGAGGCTTTTGTAGCCTAGATGAGGTAGCCAAAAAGAACACGGAGCGTAGGGAACAAAAATGTCACCCTGACATGTTGGCATAGTTGGTTCAGTCCCACTAGCTTCCGTTTCCAAAATACAGCATCTGGCAGCCCTAAACTGACTCAAACTATACTATTTCTTGCGTTTACAAACAATAATACAACGATAGAACAGGATGGAGAGGGAAAAAACTATAATAAGAGGCTTTCGTAGAGGGCCCCAACATGGATCTCTTGGTTCTGATTAGACATCTATAGGTGCCATAGAGTCTGAGAAATCACCTGTCGAAGATATGGTGTGTTTGGGCCTTATGGCTTGTCATCACCAATCTGGCACTATGATAATTCTTCACCGGGAACTCCTCGTGCTATGATTATTTACTAATGTACAACCTTTAGTTTGGTGGATGTAATCTTGAAACAAAACAACAACATAACACAAAAATACCATCGACTATGATAAGACGGAATGATGACAAATCTGAAATAGCAAAGTAAATTATAATATTAACATGAAATTGTTACAATCTCACCCATGAGGTACTTCAAGTGTTATTGACTTCACTTGACTTTCACCAAGACTATGGGAGAAACTTTACAATTACACCTCTTAATGGCTTCTTCAACACACCTTTAAACTGATGGCTTCCTTCTCACACTTCCTACAATATTTCTCACTACTTCCTTCTATGCTAAATGAGGGGAGTAGCCTCTCTATTTATAGAACTTCCAGGCTTATCCATCTTATCTCTAAGATAGGATAAGAAATCCACTCTGACGAATCATATTCCATACCTTAACTCTTATCTGTACATGTAAGCTTATCTTCTAAGATAAGATAAACCTTATCATTTTACATGGGTTCCACATTTTTAGACTTTTTACAAATAAAATACACAAAATATTTATGACCTCACTCCTTGTCCTTATTACCAATATAATATTTCTAATTCCTAATCACGTAGATCCTACTTCTCTAATTACCCAAACTTTGACATTTTAACATTACCGGACCACTTACGACAAATATTTATTTTTTACAACATTCCTATTGTACTTTGACTGTTACCGTACTCCACATTATTGGCGACACCGTACTGACGGCGTCGTTATCTTCTATCAGACACTACTACTAATTATACTTAACATCATATTCCTAATACATACATTAATGAAATAGAAATTACGGAGGAAAATTTTAGTGTCGACATCTTCCCCCTTCCTAGCTTCTACTCCGTCCTCGGAGTAGACTATTCTGGTGCTTGGAAAATCTTCAACTTGTCGTGGTTGACCCATTTCGTAATGGGAGTGCCATCCAATTCCTCCAGTCGGTACGTACCATTTTCATGCACATCTGCTATTTTGTAGGGCCCCATCCATTTTGGAAGAAATTTTCTCTGTCTTCTTTTTTTGTATCTAGAATCATATACTAGAACCAAGTCATTCACATGAAATGGAGACCACCGGATCTTTTGATCAAAGTATTTCTTCTGCTTCATTTTCTTCTTATGGCTTGTATCCTTTGCTATTTCTCTCATTTCCTCCAACAAATGAAGATGTACCAACCTTTCTTTTACTGAATCACTTTCATCCATCTTTTCATTTTTCATAACTCTCACAGTGGGAATATCAAACTCAATAGGAAGAACTGGATCAATGCCATAGGCCAACTGAAATGGGGAGTATCCTATTGCTGACTTTGATGTTGCCCTATATGCCCACAATGCTACATGAATCCTTTTATCCCATTTATGTACCTGCAAGGCTGCATCTTTTGCTAGAATTTGACACAACACAAAATTTGTTCATTCCACCTGTCTATTTGTGCTTGGCTTGTATGTTGTTTCCTTCCTGTGCTTAATAGAAGAATTATTAACTAGGGCTTCTACCACCTCATTAATGAAGTAGCTTCCTTGATCTGTTACAATTTCTAATGGGCAACCAAATCTGGTGACAATGCGTTCATACATGAACCTTGCCACTTTATCCATGGAAGCTGTTTTCAATGGCCTAACTTCAACCCACTTGGTTAAATAATCTGTGGCAACTACAATATACTTATTTTGGCGTGATGTAGTTAGAAGTGGACCTACAATTTCTATTCCCCACTTTTCAAAGGGACCAAGGGGAAGAATAGGACATAATGGAGTTGATTAAGTCTTACGGTTACCATGTGTTTGACAAATATCACATGTCTTACAATAATTATAACAATCTTTAAAAAGAGTGGGCCAGTGATAACCTGCATCTAAGATCCTTCTTGCTGTAAGTTTTCCAGAGAAGTGCCCTCCACATGTACCATTGTGGAATTCTTCTAGTAGTTCCTTCCCTTGATCACGTCCAACTGCCCTCTTATACTATCCATCAGGTCCTATTCGAAATAATACTCCATGTAGAATAGAATATGGACAATTGGCTTGAGTAATCCTTCTCTTAGTCTTTGCATTGGCACTATCAGGAAACTTGAATTCATTCAGATAATTCCAAATATCTATGTATTCACTAGGGATTGTGTCAAGAGATAACAAGGCTTCATCGGGGAAATCATCATCATCACAAGATGATCCTAAACCATCATAGGCTCGAGAGAGTGCATCTGCATTGACATGCTTCTTTCCTAGCCTATCTATAATATCAAATTCAAATTCTTGTAGAAAAATTATCCATCTTGCTATCCTCCCTAATGGGTTAGGCTTATTTACAATATATTTTAGAGCCTGATGATCTGTTACAACTAGAAATTTTTACCCTAGCAAGTAATTTCTAAACTTCTTTACAGAAAAAATGATAGCCAGAGCCTCTTTTCCAGTTACAGTATAATTTACCTTAGCACTGCTCATTTGTCTGCTCCCAAAGTAAATTGGATGTTCTTTCCCATTTTCATCCTTTTGGCTCAAAGTACTTCCTGGTGCTATATCTGAGGCATCAGTGTACACAATGAATGGCTTGCTCCAATCTGGATTCTTCAAAACAGGTGAAGACACCAGGGCTTCCTTCAGTTGTCCAAAATATTCATGCGCCTTATTTCCTGGTTCATAAGTAACATCCTTCTTCAAGAACTGGGTTAGTGGCTATGTAATCTTTGAGAAATTCTTGATGAACCTTCTATAGTAACCCACATGGCCTAAAAATGATCTCAACTTACTTCTATTAAGAGGAAATGGTAAATCTTTGATTTTTGAAACTTTATCAGGATCAGTACCAATACCATCTCTGGATACAACATGCCCTAACAAAACGCCTTTAGAACATCCAAAGACACACTTTGTAGGGTTTAGTGAGGCTTGTGCTTCATCTAAACTTTGAAATGTTGTCTCCATTTGGTGCAGGTGGTCCAACTTGCTCCCATAGATGCAAAAATCATCCAGAAATACTCTGATGAAGGTCCCAATGTAAGGTTTGAACACCCTTTTCATCAAACGCTAGAATGTTACTGGAGCATTACACAACCCAAAAGGCATAACTCTATAAGAAAACGTTCCCCAAGGAGTGGTGAACGTGGTCTTCAGCTGATCTTTCTCTGCTATACGAACTTGGTTGTAGCCGCTATATCCATCAGCAAAACTATAGCACTCCTGGCCAGCTACTTCGTCTAAGATCTGATCTGAAAATGGAAGAGGGTAATGATCCTTCTTTGTTGCCTTATTGAGCTTCATGTAATCAACACAGATGTGTAGCTTCCCATTCTTTTTTATTGAGATCACAATGGGAGAAACCCATTCTGAATTCTCCACAGCAAATATGAATCCTACATCAAGCAACTTATCTATTTCTTCTTTTACAGTCTTGGAAAAATTAGGATTCATTCTATATGGCATTTGCTTTATGGGCTTAGCACCATCTACCAGCTCAATAGAATGTTCTACCCAACTTACTTGACAGAGTTCCTTGTAATCAAAAGTGAATAGGTGTATGTACCTTCGAAAGAGCTGGAGGTAGGATTCCTTCCCACTCTCCATCACAGCATCACCAATCTTTATTTGTTGGAGACGATCATCAACTTCTTCTTCAGATAATTTTATGGGGTCATGAGTTGGTGTGACTGGAAGGATATCCATGACTGAAACATCAACCTCACTTTCTTCATCTTCAGTGTCCACTTCACTAGTACTAGAGTAATCAGAGGATGTCCAATCATCAGTTTCATCACTTGAATCCACAGGTTCTGCCTTATGATGTCAAGGGATCACATTTATCTTCACCCTCTCTCTCTCACATCCAAGTGTCATGAAACCTTCATTCCAGTAGTTTCTTGCATGAACTCTCCTTAGCCATAGTCTTCCCAGCAGCATTGGGTACGCAACATTACCATTTTTCATCACCTGAAATTCTACCACACATACCACACCCATAACAGATATTGCCACATTTGAAACTACACCTTCTGGTTTAGTTTTTCCTTTATTTAATGACCTTAACATAAGTGTTGAAGGGCGATCAATTTTTAAACCCAACATATTCATTACAGACTCGGTCATTACATTAATTGCAGCAACTCCATCAACTAAGACATCATGAATTGAAATACCATTACATAATACCTCAGCTTGTGGAGCATAGGGATCTGCCTCTGCCTCCAAAATAGGGACCTGAACCTCCTTCCTTCTTCGAGCATTGAGTCCACCTCGCAACTCCCGCCTCTTCTCAGAAGACATAGCCAAGAGTTGACCATATGTAATATTTGTAGGCCTTTTGGATAGATCTTCCAAGATGGAGTATGGTCCTTGCCCCTGTGAAATCAGAAAATCCTGCACACCCAACTTTCTTCTCCTATGTTTCTTACTAGTTTCTTCTTTCATCTTCTTAGGATCATTTCCATCTTGATTATCTTTTTCTTTCTTTCTTTTTGTTACAAACACATCTACTTCATTATTTCTGCTCTTATCTACTACATCAAAAGAATTCACAGGTGATTTTTCTTTATCATTATATCCTTTACCAGATGTATAAGCTCTATCTGGAAAATTATACTTATAATGACCCTTTTTATAACAACCATAACAAACAACTTCACAAATATTTCTTTTTGGACCTCTATCTCCTCCCTGAGAACTAAATTCCTTTCCTTGAAGAAGATTAATAGTTAACTGACCCATCTTTTAGAGCAGATATTCATACTCAGTAGATGTACTAGGAGAAATATTTGTGCTCACCGGGAGTGGTTGTGGATTCTGGACCAAAGGTGCTGGTGTAGGCTCTACTTTAGCAACAATTTCTTTTGGCTCCTCTTCCATGCTTTCTTCTTGCCTTCTTGTAATCTCCTTTACTTGTTCAATGGTAGCTGGGTGGTCATAATTCACTCGTTGTCTGATCTCTAGCTTCATCCCAAGAATGAAGTGCTTACAGAGGAGATTATCTATGTCATTCATCAACCCATCCGCTAGTCCTTCCTTCCAGATCTGGGCATCGAGCTTCCTCCTTAGCTCTAGAACACAAGCATGATAATCCCTTATCTTCTCCTTCTCTCCTTGAGATAGCTTTGTGATCTCGATCATGAGATCTGCATATTTCTTTTGTTCACCAAATTCTTCAAGAAAACTTTCAGTTAATAAATCCCATGAATTTTTCACATTATCACCTAGTGTTTCAAACCACCTAAGTGCTAAACCATCCAAAAAGGTAGGAAAAAATTCAGTCCATTGTTCCCTTCTTATAAGGCCATTACAAATACAAGATCGTTTAAACTCTTGAATGAAAGAAGAAGCATCTTCATTAGATTGAGCTGAAAAAACAGGAATCTTTCCTATTTTCAAAAGTAACCACCGTGAAATACCAACTCATAAGTACAATCAACAAGACTTATGTGTACAAATAATTGGAATCACTATACTAGAAAGTGACTTTACACCTTTCTACAGTAAAATAGAAATGACCACGGTAAACTATGGTAAAACTTGACTTACTGCGGTAAAAACTGACTTTACTGTGGTAAACACTATTCACGGTAAAAAGTGAAGTTACTGCGGTAAATACTATTCACGGTAAAAAGTGACTTTACTGCGGTAAATACTATTCCAGAAAAAATGACTTTACCATGGTAACTACTATTCATGGCAAAAATGACTTTACCATGGTAACTACTATGCACAGTAAAAACAAGGTTACCCTCTAATTGATTTTTGACTAAGTGGGAATATCTCTCCAGAAAATCCACCAATGAGGAATGGTCCTGGCAACGGAACCAAAATGTCATCACCAATCCGGCACTATGATAATTCTTCACCGAGAACTCCTCGTGCTATGATTATTTACTAATGCACAGCCTTTAGTTTGGTGGATGTAATCTGGAAACAAAACAACAACATAACACAAAAATATCATCGACTATGATAAGACGGAATGATGAAAAATCTGAAATATCAAAGTAAATTATAATATTATCATGAAATTGTTACAATCTCACCCATGAGGTACTTCAAGTGTTATTGACTTCACTTGAATTTCACCAAGACTATGGGAGAAACTTTACAATTACACCTCTTAATGGCTTCTTCAACACACCTTTAAACTGATGGCTTCCTTCGCACACTTCCTACAATATTTCTCATTACTTCCTTCTATGCTAAATGAGGGGAGTAGTCTCTCTATTTATAGAACTTCCAGGCTTATCCATCTTATCTCTAAGATAGGATAAGAAATCCACTCTGACGAATCATATTCCATACCTTAACTCTTATCTGTACATGTAAGCTTATCTTCTAAGATAAGATAAACCTTATCATTTTACATGGGTTCCACATTTTTAGACTTTTTACAAATAAAATACACAAAATATTTATGACCTCACTCCTTATCCTTATTATCAATATAATATTTCTAATTCCTAATCACGTAGACCCTACTTCTCTAATTACCCAAACTTTGACATTTTAACATTACCGGACCACTTACGACAAATATTTACTTTTTACAACATTCCTATTGTACTTTGACTGTTACCGTACTCCACATTATTGGCGACACCGTACTGACGGTGCCGTTATCTTCTATCAGACGCTACTACTAATTATACTTAACAACATCATATTCCTAAAACATACATTAATGAAATAGAAATTACGGAGGAAAATTTTAGTGTCGACATCTTCCCCCTTCCTAGCTTCTACTCCGTCTCGGAGTAGACTATTCTGGTGCTTGCAAAATCTTCAACTTATCGTGGTTGACCCATTTCGTAATGGGAGTGTCATCCAATTCCTCCAGTTGGTACGTACCATTTTCATGCATAGCTGCTATTTTGTAGGGCCCCATCCATTTTGGAAGAAATTTTCTCTGTCTTCTTTTTTTGTATCTAGAATCATATACTAGAACCAAGTCATTCACATGAAATGGAGACCACCAGATCTTTTGATCAAAGTATTTCTTCTACTTCATTTTCTTCTTATGGCTTGTATCCTTTGCTATTTGTCTCATTTCCTCTAGCAAATGAAGATGTACCAACCTTTCTTTTACTGAATCACTTTCATCCATCCTTTCATTTTTCATAACTCTCACAGTGGGAATATCAAACTCAATAGGAAGAACTGGATCAATGCCATAGGCCAACTAAAATGGGGAGTATCCTGTTGTTGACTTTGATGTTGCACTATATGCCCACAATGCCACATGAATCCTTTTATCCCATTTATGTACCTGCAAGGCTGCATCTTTTGCTAGAATTTGACACAACACAAAATTTGTTCATTCCACCTGTCCATTTATGCTTGGCTTGTATGTTGTTGCCTTCCTGTGCTTAATAGAAGAATTATTGACTAGGGCTTCTACCACCTCATTAATGAAGTAGCTTCCTTGATCTGTTACAATTTCTAATGGGAAACCAACATGGATCTTTTGATTTTGACAAGACATCTCTAGGTGCCATGGATTCCGAGAAATCACCCATCGAAGATATGGCGTGTTTGGGCCTCAAGGCTCTTAAGCGACTATGCCTGGATGGGGTAGTTCGAGAGAATGAGGATCATAGGGAACCAAAAAGAATCCTCCACTAGTGTTCACTAGGCCATTTGGATGTGTTGGCGTAGTTGTTTTGGTCCCAAAAGCTTCCTTTTGCAAAGTACAGCCTATGACAACCCTACACTAACTTAGACTACTCTATTTCTCACATTTACAAACAATAGGACAACAAGAGAACCGGATAGAGACAGATAAACCCATGAGATAATTTCATATAGGGATCTAACATGGAGCTCTTGGTTCTAAGGAGACATCTCTAGGTGCCACAAAGTCTGAGAAATCACCCGTTGAAGATATGGCGTGTTTGGGCCTCAGGGCTCTTAATCGACTATGCCCAGACGGGGTAGCCCGAGAGCATGGGGAGCATAGGGAAAAAAATTGAAGCATCCATTAGCATTCACCAAGCCATTTGGATGTGTTTATGTAGTTGGTTTGGTCCCATGAGCTTCCTTTTGCAAAGTACAACATCTGGCAGCCCTACACTGACTCAGACTGCACTATTTCTCACGTTTACAAACATTAAGATAGTGAGTGAACCAGATGGAGAGGGATAAAACTGTGAGAGGATTCCATATATGGCCCTGACATGGATCTCTTGAATCTAACGAGACATCTCTAGGTGCTATGGAGTATGATAAATCACCCGTCAAAGATATGGTGTGTTTGGGCCTCATGGCTCTAAAACTACTACGCCTAGACGGGATAGCCCGAGAGCATGAGGATGGTAGGAAAACAAAATGAAGCCTCCACTAGTGTTCACCAAGACATTTGGATGTCTTGGCGTAGTTGGTTTGGTCCCACGAGCTTCCGTTTACAAAGTACAACATCCAACAGCCCTACAATGACTTAGACTGCATTATTCTTATGTTTGCAAAAAATAGGATAGAGAGAGAAATGCATTGAGATGGAGAAAACCATGAGAGGCTTTTGTATAGGGCCCCAACATGGAGCTCTTTGATCTAACAAGACATCTCTAGGTGCCACAAAGTCTGAGAAATCACATGTCGAAGATATGGCGTGTTTGGGCCTCAGGGCTCTTAAGTGACTATGCCCGGATGGGGTAGCCAGAGAGGAAGGGGAACATAGGGAACCAAAAAAAATCATCCACTAGCATTCATCATGCCATTTTGACATGTTGGCATAGTTGGTTCAGTCCCACAAGCTTCTGTTTGCAAAATACAACATCTGGTAGACCTACACTGACTCAGACTGCACTATTTCTTGTGTTTACAAACAATAATACAACAAGAAAACCGGATGGAGATAGAGAAAACTATGAGATTATTTCATAGAGGGCCTTGACATGGAGCTCTTAGTTCTGACGAGACATCTCTAGGTGTCACAGAGTCTGAGAAATCACCCGTCGAAGATATGGCCTGTTTGGGCCTTAGGGCTTTTAAGTGACTACGCCCGAACGGGGTAGCCCGAGAGCACGGGGAGCGTAGGGAATCAAAATAAATCCTCCACTAGTGTTCACCAAGACATTTGGATGTGTTGGTGTATTTGGTTGGGTCCCACAAGATTCTGTTTGCAAAGTACAGCCTCTGACATCCCTACACTGACTCAGACTACACTATTTCTCACATTTACAAACAATAGGATAGTGAGAGAACTGGATGGAGACGGAGAAACCCATGAGAGGATTTCATAAATGGCTCTGACATGGAGCTCTCAGTTCTAATGAGACATCTCTAGGTGCCATGGAGTCCAAGAAATCACTCGTCAAAGATATGGCGTGTTTGGGCATCAGGGCTCTTAAGCGACTACGCCCGGACAGGGTAGCCCGAGAGCACGGGGAGTGTAGGGAACAAAATTTAAGCCTCCACTAGCATTCACCAAGCCATTTAGATGTGTTGGCATAGTTGGTTCAGTCCCATGAGCTTCCTTTTGTAATGTATAACATCTGGAAGCCCTACAGTGACTCAGACTGCACTATTTCTCGTGTTTGCAAACAATATGACAGCGAGAGAACCGGATGGAGACGGAGAAAACCACGAGAGGCTTTCATAGATAAATAATCTCTCACAGTTTACTCCCTCTCTATACGGTTCTCTCATTGTCCTATTTTTTGCAAACATGAGAAATAGTGTCGTCTGAGTCAGTGTAGGGCTACCCTGTCTGGGTGTAGTCACTTAAGAGCCCTGAATGACTAGATTGGATTAAGAATGAATTTGATAGGGGTTTGTCTAAAAACACATGGGAGTTATCAATCGCGTAATAAATTTTTCTTGTTTTGTTCTGGATGGGAGTCAGCTGGCCTATGGCTTAGTGACCTTCCATTCATTGATAATTTATGTTATGATAAACCCATGCATGCTTTCAAAAGCGCCTTAAAAAGGATATGGCTAGTCATCAAGCCTAGTGAAGGGTGTGATGTGATTTCCAAATAACTTGAAATGCCTACAGATTTAAAGGTAGTAACACGAATTGGACAGGATTAGACAATCAAGAATCATTGAGTGTTTGAATTAGAATGTCATTGTATCTGCAGACATTCTCAAGCATTAGAGTAATGTATATGGAGAGACATTCTCAAAATATCAACAAATGAAAGGCATCAAATTGTGACAACTGTTGGGGGTTTTAACAGGGGAGAAGAATACAAATCATAAAATAATGTAGTAAGTTCATGATAAGATAGGAACCAATACAAAGAGACCACGAGCAAGAAGAAGTGCAAGTAAGGTAGATACACATATACAAATTGATAAATTGAATGAATAACTACTCATATTAGGTAACTCTTTATATACATACATTATATATATATATATATAATATATATATATATATATATATATATTAATTTCCAAAGTTTGATGCATATTATACATTGAAAATTCTAGTACATGTACATCACCAATAAATGAAAAAATAATCCATAATGTCTTAAATATTGTCAAGTGCAATTCATATTAGATTCATGCGAAAATAATCTCAGAAATGTGAGGTCTCATAAAAAATTATCAAGTTCCAAATAGTATTTTAATGTGCATAATAAATACAAAAATGCCCAAATAGGTCATATACCATCAAGTTTAAATGCCATATAGGATTACATATAATTCCATGCACATAGGCATATAAAAACAATGTCATGTAAGTCATATATATTTCCTACTCATCAAAATCTATCCCTCTCTTGGCCTTGCTCGAAGAAGGCCCTCCCTTAGGCGAAGATGGAGATCCATGAGATGACTTTGGATCACCTAAGCCCATGCTTCGAGTCCTCTTCCATTGAATACTTTCCTGTAGCTGATCCTGTAAATGCAAACAATATTTTTTTTGTCAAAACTTAATTTATATATGTTTTTAGCATGTATTTAAGACAATGCTAGAATGAAATTATTTACATAAATACACAAACTTACCGCAAGTAGTCGATCACACCGAATTTTCACCTCACACTTAGATGAGTACTTGAGAGCTCTTGCAATATGAATGGGGGTACGATGATGATGAGATCAAGGATTCCATTCCATCGAAGTCAAAATGGAGGGGGTTGAAGTTCCCTACATACACATAAGATCGGAAAATCTAACATCAGAATTAGCGAAAATAGAGATAATTACATGTATCTACATAATGAAAATATTTTAACTAATTTTATCAATATAGAACTATTGTTTTTACCCTACCACACCTGTGAATCAAATGAACAGGGCTGCGCCATATCGCAAGTAACTCCTACATACACACAATGAAGGACATTATTAACATAATTTAATAATTCTACAATGAAAGACATTACTAACATGTAATTTAACATAATATGAATTACATGAGAAATTTAACAAAATTTACGTGTTGTTTGAATACCTCAGTGAGTTGCTGTGTAAATTAAATCATAGTGGCAACACCTTTATCTACTTGTCGCAGAGATGGTGGGGTGTCTAGTGAAGTCAACATCTTTATCAAACATGTATATCATGTGAGTTAGATGGACATACAAGAACCTACATATATTTGACTTCAAAACTAATATATATATATATATATATATATATATATATATACACACACACACATGCATATGTGTGTGTGTGTGTGTGCATAAATATACACACATGTATGTGAAAATTTTACATAATTATATACATACACACACAACATGCATGGTGAAAATTATATATACACACACACAACATATTATATAATTATATACATACACACACAACATATACACACATGTATGTGAAAATATATATACACACACATGTATGTGAAAATTTTACATAATTAACATTCTAAATTACCTATATGAATGTATGCATATGCATGGTGCTCGCCGCCTATGGTCGGGATGAAGATGAGCCTCCCACACACTGTAATATCAATGCATGTACATATACAAATATAATTATTTCAAAAATTTAACATATATAAGTAAATCAGGTACTCCAAAAATTTTGTAACACACATAAAAAATTTACCTGCGAAGGTGATGCCAATGAATGTAATCCAAATGTCTCACTTAAAAGTACATCTGACATAATTACATTATCATGTTCATCCCTAGCACCAGGTGCACCAAACTTAGTACGCATGAAAGAATTGTCCTCCTCAGGCCCCAAACATATGCTACCACGTGATGAGTAAAAATGTGGCCTCATGCTAGTACTCCCTGAGGGAATACTCTATGTACCTCCATGAGCATCTGGCTCAGAACTGAAGCACGTGGAGTGTATCAATCTCTATTGTCTCTTTCAATGCTTGAGGGAAAATCTCACGGTGAGGGGCTTCCGTACAAGGAATCTACCTTGACGAATAGGTACACATTATGCACCTAGTTGATCCTATGCAGGTCCTTTTCCTCAACCTTGGAAATATCATAAATCAAAATAATTTGGGATCTCGTTGAGGATAAAATCGCAATAGAGTTTCCTCATAAAGTATAGTGGCACCTTATTTTTTTTACAAGGTTGAAAATAAAACACCATCCACCATCGGTCCCAAAAATTATTTCTGATCAAATTATTATTGCACCAATGGATGGGAAATCATTTATATGTCAACAGAATTGTAAGATTAGTGTGGGGGTCCATGAATATGGCACATATGAGTTCTTTTGAAATTTAATTTTTTTGTATATCCACATATGACAATTTGTTGTAATAGTAAACCCTACAACCATCTCTATAAGTTGTCCAACGATCAATTTGCCCCGTTTCTGCGTCAATTTGAACAAGTAATGCCTCCAATGTGTTTACAAGAGAGGTACAGTGGGGGTTTGTAGATTGTCCAACCCTCATTGTTTTGATTAAATCCTCAATTTCAATTTTGTTTTCAACTATTTGCGCTGCTAAATATTCTTGACTACCTGAGGGATGTTGAGAATTATGGGAGTGGAGGGAGGGATGTAGGAATTTATAAATATAGAACTATTGTTTTTACCCTCACCACACCTGTGAATCAAATGAACAGGGCTGTGCCATATCACATGTAACTCCTAGCATACACACAATGAAGGACATTATTAACATTATTTAATAATTCTACAATGAAAGACATTACTAAACATGTAATTTAACATAATATGAATTACACGAGAAATTTATACAAAATTTACATGTTGTTTGAATACCTCAGTGAGTTTTTATCTAGATGAAATCACAGCAGCAACACCTTTATCTACTTGTCGCAGAGAAGGTGGGGTGTCTAGTGAAGTCAACATATTTATCAAACGTGTATATCACGTGAGTTAGATGGACATACAAGAACCTACATATATTTGACTTCAAAACTAATATATATATATATAATATATATATATATATACACACACACACATGCATATGTGTGTGTGTGTGTGTGCATAAATATACACACATGTATGTGAAAATTTTACATAATTATATACATACACACACAACATGCATGGTGAAAATTATATATACACACACACAACATATTATATTAATTATATACATAACACACACAACATATACACACATGTATGTGAAAATATATATACACACACATGTATGTGAAAATTTTACATAATTAACATTCTAAATTACCTCTGTGAATGTATGCATATGCATGGTGCTTGCCGCCTGTGGTCGAGATGAAGATGTGCGTCCCACGCACTTTAATATCAATGCATGTACATGTACAAATATAATTATTTCAAAAATTTAACATATATAAGTAAATCAGGTACTTAAAAAATTTTGTAACACACATAACAAAACATAACAAATTTACCTGCAAAGGTGACACCGATGAATGTAATCGAAACATCTCACTCTAAAGGACATCTAACATAATGACATTATCATGTTCACCCCTAGCACCAAGTGCACCAATACTTAGTACGCATGAAAGTATCATCCTCCTTGGGCCCCCAAACATATGCTACCACATGACAAGTAAAAATGTAGCCTCATGCTAGTACTACCTTGAGGGAATACTCTGTGTACCTCTATGAGAATTTGGCTTAGAACTGCAGCACGTGGAGTGTATCAATCTCTATTATCTCTTTCACTTCTTGAGGGACAATCTCATAGTGAGGGGGCTTTTGTCCAGGGAATCTACCCCTGACTGAATAGTTGCACATTGTGCACCTGGTTGATCCTGTGCAGATCCTTTTCCTCGGCCCTGAAAATCTCAGAAATCAAAATAATTTGGGATCTTGTTGAGGATAAACTTGCAATAGAGTTTCCTCAGAAAGTATAGTGCCACCTCATTGTTATTACAAGGTGGAAAATCAAACACCATCCACCATCGGTCCCAAAAATTATTTCTAATCAAATTATTATTGCCACCAATGGATGGGAAATCATTTCCATGTCAACAGAAATAGTAAGATTAGTGTGGGGGTCCATGAATATGGCGCATATGAGTTCTTTTGAAATTTAATTTTTCTTGTACATCCACATATGACAATTTGTTAGAATAATAAACCCTACAACCCTCTCTGTAAGTTTTCCAATGATCAATTTGCCCAGTTGCTGCGTCAATTTGAACAAGTAATGCCTCTAATGTGTTTGCAAGAGAGGCACAGTGTGGGTTTGTAGATTGTGCATCCCTCATTGTTTTGATTAAATCCTCAATTTCAATTTTGTTTTCAACTATTTGGGCTGCTAAATCTTCTTGACTACTGGAGGGATGTTGAGAAATTGTGGGAGTGTCGGGAGGGATGTTAGGAATAATAGGGTTTGGTTGTGGTTGATTCCCTCGACCTCTAACTATAACAATAAAAAATATGTACTCAATTCAAATTTTAATCTATAATTATCATATTTCAATGCAATTTTGAGAAAAGAAATGTGCTTACCTCTTCTCCGTGGCGCCATTGTTGATTTAGATCTTCCCAGTGATCTAGAAACAATCCTTTGATCTTGAGATCCAACTGAATGGAAAAACATGAGGGCATGAACAAGCTCTAAAAATTGTCTTTGAGGGAGGAAAAATTATAGAGGCTTGGGCCTCTTTTTTTGTTTATACTCAACATAACGCGTATGCATTATGTAACGTGTATGCATTACATAATGTGTACACGTTATATAACACGTACGTGTTATGCTCTGGTAATTCTCGAGCCAAACAAACTAAAACGCGAGTGTTGTTTTGTTTTTTTTTCACATCCTTGTTCATTTTTTGGCCCCCCAATTTCGTACACTTACCCCATTATAGGGATAAACAATGATTCTTGAAGTATTTTACAAAAATTTTGGGATTCTTCCCTCTCTCTCCTCTCTTCAAAATCTTCTACTATAAATTGTATGTAGGGTCTTAATTCTAAAGGTTGAATTTTTTCCTTTGCCCCTCCCTTCTTTTCTTTTCTAGGAGAAAATATGTGGATCTCAAGCCTCCCATTAAAATCTTAAGGCATTTTTATGCCTCTTGGCCCCTTGTAATGTATTGTGTCAAATTTTGAAGAAATAGAACAAATATGAGGATTACTCTAAACCCTCTTTTGTGTTATTGTATTTTACCTAATCTCTCATTACTAGTAAGGATATTTGTGCATGTTCTAATTTTTATTGCATATTTTAATGGATTGTGTTTACTGGTCAATGAATTTGTAATAATTAATTGATCTATGGTGTGTATTCATCCTCTTCAATCTTGTTTGGTTTCATCCCCATGCAAGGGTAGATATTCCTCATTCCTTATTGGTGCATCACCTCAAGTCAGATTAGGTTTACTTTCTTTCATCCTTATTCCCTGTCTCATTGGAAAAAATTAGGTAGGATTTAGATTAGTTTCTCTATAATTGGGTGAGTGGTGATAGATTTAGGAATAGGAAGTTGGCCTTTCTCCGAAGAGCTTTCCCGATTGTAGAGTCTGACATTTTAGGAATAGCTCCATGGTTTGTAATCACACTGAATGTTTTAATAATCTAATTGTAAATAATCAGGGGTGCTGTGATTCTACCCAAATGGGTTGAATGCTGAAATCCTTTAAAATACCTATGTACTGACCAGATTAGAATCTGAAAAAATATCTTCTAAATCATGATAGATGGAGGTGTGAGACTAGTTCCATAAGGAGAAAAGTGACCCTAACATCTTATATTTACTAAAATAAATTTGAAGTATAAGAAAATAGTAAAATATAAATAATAATAAAATAAAATATTTTACTTGTAAATAGAAGCATTCCACAAGCACATATACCACATAAAACATTAGAACATGAGTGCGTTATTATGTGCTCATGTTATGGCTCGGATTTACCAAACCATAATGTGCTCACATTATAACATGAACCTGAATTTTATCTTTTGTGTTATAATGCTACCAAGCCATAACGTAAGTGTAATATGACCAAAATGGTGAAATAAAGGATTTTTGTCTACTTTTTGACCCCGCATCTCCATGCACTTACCTAACCATAAACCCTAAACCATAATCCCTAAATCCTAAACCGTAATCCCTTAGCCCTAAACCCTAAAACCTAAACCCTAAATCCTATACCCTAAATCCTATACCCTATTTTAGTACCCTGAACCATAAACCCTAAATCGTAAACCCTAATCCCTAAAGCTTGATCCCTAAACCCTAAACCATAAATCGTGAGCCCTAAACCCTAAACCCTAAATCATAAACCCTAAGCCATAAACCCTAAACCAAAAAACTTAAATCCTAAACCATGATCAATACACCTGATCAATGTCCTCACTAATGTGTAAAATGAATTAAGTCATGACAAGTACTAAACTAGTGACAAATGATGACAGTCTTTCACTCTGCCTATAGGTGGAGATTATGAAGCCAAGATCCAAGTCCTGATTAACTATTAAATTAATTAAGGAAAATTATCAATTTGAAACTTTTATATTATTTCCACGAGTCTAATAGGAGACTTTAGTAAGTGATTTGCAAGATGGGAAGTCAACAAGTTTGTCTCTTTTCATGACATTCAAATCCCTAACTTATAGGTGTTGATTTGTACGTTAAAAACCTTAACTTGTATGTTGGTTGAAGGAAGCACTAAAACACCTCATCAAATATAAAGAATAAGAAGTTAGTCATTTACATTAAGACCTCTATGATATCCAAGAATAATTTCATATTGAAATGTTTAAAAGGGTCAAGAAAATCATAATAGTTTAGAGGTTAACTATAGGTGAGAATGAAGGGAAATTATTAATAAACTAGACTAAAGGATGAAGACTAGGTGAAGATGCCTTGGAGGAATGAAATATCAAGATTTGAGGGAGTTTAACTAATACTTCTAAAGGGGTGCTCAAGATTATACCTATCACAATTAGATAATTTAGAAAGTTCCTTATGACACTCTTAACTTGGATTGCTAAGGTCTTTTAGAGTTGAGGATCAACACAGTGATACATTCTCAGGAGAGGAAGTTGATTTGGAGATCCTAATGTTAAGACTTTGTACTTCAATTAAGGCCTTGGAAAGTTGTACATAAGCATCAAGAAGTCATAAGTGAAATAAAGGGGTGTTAAAAGATTTTTTTAATGCTAGTAAGTCAAAAAATTTAGCATCAGTTTTTAGCAATGTGCTTCTATAGTCCAATGATAAGAATTTAAGAAGACCTAATTAAATCCTAAAAAAGTAAGTAGAGTTTTGGGAGGATTTTATCCATAAAGAAAGCTAATATTGAAATTTTGAACATAAGAGATAAGAAGCCCTTAATGGGTTCCTTATAAATATCTATTTTGTTTGAGAAATGAGGGATACATCATACAAAAATTAATGTTGAGAATAACCTTAGAGGAAGGGCTAGTAGAGTTATGCGACAAGACTATGACTAGGTAGGCGATGATTGAGTGACTTGTATTAAGAGTTGAGACATGAACTATTTGAAGATCACACTTAATAGGTGCATAAATGAAGTATTCAAATTTATTTTTGAATTGTCCCATTTGAGTATCTATAGATTGCTCCTAATGCATTTTTGGACCAGAGACATTGCCCTTGAAAAGCCATAAAATGGCAATTTTGTGAGAATAGAGGTGACATTTGAAGGTTTTGATTTACTTGAGACAAGTTTTTATTGTTGAATTAGGATATTGTTAACATCCATAGAGTGTAGTGGTTGCATAAGCCAATTTGTACTTTTTATTCAAATTTTTCATATTTTGTGAAGGTTTTCTTGGCTAAGAGAAGAATTTGATAGTTTTGAGCAATTTGACTTAGTTTATGAGATTTAGAGTATAACCTAGTGGAATGGTTATGTTTGATGATGCTCTGCAGTAATTGGTATTAGAGCATGATAATATATTTTGGAAAAGAGATTTGTGGATTCTCGAAATATATTTTCAAAGTTTCTTATGACTGTTGACATGAAATAAGAAGAAGAGGAAGAAGAGTTCTAGGGTGAAAAATACTTGGACAAAGAGAGAGAATAGATTGAGAGAGAAGAAAAGAGGATGGAAATACAAAATGTCTAGGTGAAAATCCTAGGTGAGGTGTGTGAAGAAGCAAGGTGAAATAAAAAAAATTGAGAAAGAGAGAGAAAATTGAGTTGAGAAGTAAATAAAGAGAGAGAAGATGAAGAATTTCTTGTTAGAAGAGATGGAAATGAATGAAAAGAAATTTGATAGAGAGAAAATAAATGAGGGTATATTCAGGAAGTTTTGGAAAAGGATAAGTGGTGAGGACGAGTACAAAGAAAACTTGCAAAAGAGGACAAGAAAGGATTATGAATTGAGTGAACATACAAATTTCAGAAAGGAAGAGGAAAAACAAGAGTTTTCAATGGTACAGGGAACAAATTTTTTTAATAGAAATACAGAGAATGAGGGTAATGGAAGGAAATAAGACCTTATACAAGGTGAATATTTTCAAGCAAAGTGGATGAAAAAAGTTAAAGAGAATGGAACAATACAAGTGCAAGAAGAAACTCAGGAAGAGAAAATTGAAGCAAGCAAACAAATGGTGGAATAAAAGATGCAAGGGGTTGTTAAAGCTCAGTTTTTTCATTTTAATTTTTATTTTAGTGTTGTGAATGCAAGTATGACAAATAAAATAGAGATAGAGCAATAAAAAGCAGCTAAATATAGCAAAGAAAAATTCACTAGTTTCATATTTTGGAGATAAGATCAAGCCATAAGAGGTTCAAGAGGATGTTAAATATGGAATAATAGTTATGTACAATGGAAATTCATCTCATATAAAGTGTGATAAGATGAATATACTCAGTTATGAAGTGAAGAAGCCCATGGATAACCAAATAAGCGTTATTTTTTGAAACAAGGTGATCATTTCAAAGACCAAAAAGATAGAGAAGGACATGATGCAGATGATGAAGGATAAGTTTGCATAGAACTCAGTCAAATAACTCAGCAAGAAGATCAAATTCAATTGGAAGTAAAAAGAGAAGAATAAAATTGAAGGATAATTTTTCATTCCTTGAGAGTATGATGCAGGAGCATCTCTCCTTAGAACATAATTTTTCTTTTCAAATCAATTTTTTGGTGTGAAATGGGTTGAAAGAGGTCCTAGAAGTCACAGATGGTCATTATAAGTCCATTTCATGTTGTCTAAGTGGAGCCAAGGTTTAAAAAATTCAAATTAATGATTTCCCTCTAAAAGAGACATTTTGGCCTTGTTGAAGGTGTTTGTGGTCTATTAGGTGATTAGAAGGTATTGTATGGTGTTGGCCATGTTGAATGAAGAATCCTAATGTGTATAAAGGGAGAAAATGATGTATTTAATGTTATAAATGTGTTTTCTATGGTTCAGACTCATGACATGTGTCTAAGGAGTTAGTTAGGGTTCAAAAAAGATATGAAAGAGAGGAAGAGATTGTAGAAAGTAGTTAGTAATGGAGGTGATGGAAGAAGAGCTTGTGGATAGTGCTCTATAAGAGAAGAATTATGTAAAATATATACAAACTTTAACGATGAGATATGTCTTTACATTTTAAAGTTGAAATATTTGTATATTGATCATCATTTGGTAAGTCCTTGCTGTCTCTTAGATTCATATATGTTAAATGCAATTTTGAAGAATTAAAATAGCCATATTTTGAATATGTTGTGAGTAGAAAGGAGTTAAAATATATGAAATGCTTTAATCTTGTCTAAGTCACTGAGTAATTTCCTGGATGACTGTCACAGTCTAATTTATTCATGATAACTTACATAAAATGTTTATAGATCTCACCTTGGATGATGATTTATGAATGTTTTGCATGGTATAATGGATGAAGCATCATGATAATTATTTATTAGCCTCATGAAGGACATAGTCATTGGTTTGAAGCTTGGAAGTACCATATGGAGAAATCAGTCATCTACAGCGTAGAGTAAGGTAAATCTAGCAAAAGTTTCAAGAATTTATTAGAAATTATTTATCTTTGGCTTCTCATAATTCGAGAAATACTTAAAACAGGCCTATGGGGGGAATATGTAGGTCTTGAAAACAATTTCATTGAGTTTTATAAGCCTTTGGAAATCTGCATAGTCTAAAACCCTTATTAGGGGCAGAGAAGAAAGAATAGAAAAATATATTGAAACACTTGATGCTTAATCTACCAATGATTTCTCAGAACCCTTAGAGTGATGATATCAAACCTCTATGAAAATTTATTGTTCTTGAAAACAAGTCTCAAGTGTTTTATGAAGAAGGGAAGTTTCTCAGGTAAGCTAGAAAATATAGCGAGGGTTTGTAAGGAATTGGCTATTTGAACCTTTAGGAATATTACCAAGATTTAATATTTTGAGAAATACATCTTATCAATTTCCTAACTAATGTGCAATATGAATTAAGTCACAACGAGTCCTAAAGTAGTGGGAAAGGATGAAAGTCTTGTACTTTTCATGTAGGTGGAGATTATGAAGCCAATACCCAAGTCTGAATTAAATATTAAATTCCCTTAGCACAAGTATCAATTTGGAACTTTTGATATTGTTTCCAGGAGTATAATAGGATACTTTGGGAAGTGATATTCAATATGGGAACTCAAAAATTTTGTCTCTTTTCATGAAAGATTCAAAGCCCTAACCTGTAGGTGTTGATTTGTAACTTAAGAGCTCAGATTGTATGATTTAAGGAACCACTAAAACATCACATCAATAATATAAATAAATATAGGAGTGGGAGTAATCATATAAATAAATCTCTCTATTTTATACAATAATATGTTTAATTTGAAAGGTTTCAAATGATCAATTAATTATGATAGTCTAAGGCTAATTGTAGGTGGTGATTTTGTAAACTAACTATAAGACATGCCCACTGAGAAGTGCCTTGTGAATCAAAATCAAGCTTGTAACTTTTAACAGTACTTCTAAAATACTCAAGAATACCTATGAATGGGATTATAAATGTATAAATCCAACTTACTTATCTCAGTACATGATAGTTGAGGATCAAGGTCAAGGATGCATATAGGAGGAGTTGATTACAAGATTGAAAAGTTAAGATTTTGTAATTTTAGTAAGGCCCTGGAAACTTGTACATAACATGAAATAAGTTAATGTAAGGGGTGTTTGGAGTTTTTGTAGTGTGGCATTCCACCCATTAGACTCAGTTTTTATCATTCCATCTGTAGGCCTATGACAAGAGTAATAAGACCTAGAAGAAAACAAAGTAAGTAGAGTTTTGGGAGGTTTTCTACAAAACAATTCATATAGAAACCTTGAACATAAAAATAAGAAACAAAGGGGTCCTTATAAATATTCTTGGTTTGAGAAATGAGGATGTATAAAAAAATTAAGCTTGAGAAACAGTTTTGTGAGGGCTACTAGAGTTAGTTACAAGACAAGAAAAGGAGGTGGTGATTGAGTGAGTTGTCTATGGAATTGAACCATGAAATTTTAGGAGAAAGTTGGTATAGGTATAAGTTAACTATTAAATCTTTAAAAACTCTCAGGGTAGGAATGGAAATGTAAATGCATAATTGGAGTAGGGAACATTCCTTAACAAGATAAAATTGACAATTTTTTGAAATATAGGTAGATTTAAATGTTTTGAATGACTTGAACAAGTTTGATTATTGGATAGGAATGATGTGATCCTGAGAAACATTTTACAATGAATTATTAAGTCTATTTATCCTTTTATTCCAAAATTTCACATTTTGTGAAGGCATCTTGACTAAGAAAAGAAGAGCTATTTTGCAAGTTGATAAGTTTATGAGATTTCATTGATTCTAACTTAGTGGAATGGTTGTGTTTGATTACGCTCATAATCATAAACCTTGACCCTTAAACCTTAAAACCTAAACCCTAAACCCTCAAACCTAATCCTAAAACCCATATCCCTAAACCCTAAACCCTAAACCCGAAACCCTAATCCCTAAACCCTAAACCCTAAATGATGAATTTCAATGGCTTATTGAATGTTGTCTCTCTCTTTCTCTCTCTTTTTCCCTTTTTTTTCTCTATCACTATCATCTATTCTCTCTCACTCCCCCTCTAGTCTGTAGTAGTGATTATAAAGTGAAAATTTCTCTTGATCTTTTGCACTACAAGGATTGGAAAACCTCATATATTTATAGTAGGTCTCATGAGTGAGTTCATGTTTTTGAATATTAATATTACAAAAATATAACCAAGTAGATATTTATTGTTTAGTTATGAATGGGATTCAGCTAGCCTATGCCATAGTTACCTTTCATTCATTGATAATTCATTTTATGATAAACCCATGGATGCTTTTAAAATATCCTTCAAGAATATAGGGGGTACTCATCAAACCTAGTGAAGGGTGTGATGTGATTTCCAAAAAACTTGAAATATATATAGATTTAGAGGTCTTACTATGAATTTACAAATATCTCTATCATTATAAATGGAAGCCAAGTAATGGTGTTTCATTGTATCCAAGTATCAAGGACTAGCGGGGTCTGTGCAAGATTGGACATTCGAGAATCATCTAGTGTATGAATCAGAATGTTGTTGTATCTAGAGAAAAAATTTCAAAAATTGGAGTAATGCATCTTGGAAAATAAAATCTAACCTCAAAAATCCTCTCAAATCGCTAGCTTGAACAAAAAATTGACATATCAAGCTCTATTCTTCAAATGAAACATTCGTTCCTGCTAACTTAAAATGGAAAGAATTATTTAAAAGAGCATAAAAAATAATTAAATTTTCTTGGTATCCTAATCCATCAAACCCAAAAATACCACTGGACTTATTATTCTCAATTTATAACACTCTTGGAGCTCTAAATATTTCACAAGCTATAAAAAAGGATATAGGTGTATAGGGTATCATTTCTATTTCCCAATTTTTTTTGGATATCTGGCATTTCCTTCCTTCAAAATATCATCAGATGAAAGGCATGAAATTTTTATAGCTCTCTTTGGATGTTATTCCTGTAAAGTATATGAACACTTTTAGTTGAATATAGTGTGTCAATACTAATAAGAATGTGTAAGACAAATAACATTACAGTGATTTAATGGGTAAGCCTAAAACCTTAGCTCTGAATCCTAAGCCTTAAACCCTGAGCCTTAAAACCTAACCCCTAGACCCTAAACCCTAAATCATAAACAACTAGCCTTAAACCCTAAATATTGTGCCCTAAACCTTGAACCCTAACCATTAAACCTTAAACCATAATCCCTAAACCCTAAACCATAAACCACAAACCCTAAATCCTAAACTATTAACTCTAAACCCTAATCCTGATTGGTCAAACCTAGAAATACCACTAGAATTTTTAATCTCAATTTAAGGTTTAGGTTTTAACATTTAGGGCTCATGGTTTAGGGTTTAGGGTGTAGGTTTTAGAGCGTAAGGATCATGGTTTTGGGCTTAGGGCTCGATATTAAGGGTTCAATGTTTATGGTTTATGGTTTAGGCTTTAGGCTTTAGGGCTCATGGTTAAAGACTAAATGTTTAGGGTTTAGGATTTAGGGTTAAGGGTTAAGGGTTTAGGGTTTAGGGTTCAAAGTTCAGAGCTTAGGGATCATGGTTTAGGGTTCAAGGTTCATGGTTTATGGTTTATGGTTTGTGGATTAGGGTTTAGGGTTTAGCGTTAAGGGATCAAATTTTAGGACATATGGTTTAGTGTTTAGGCCTCAAGGTTCAGAGTTTAGGGTTTAAGTTTTAGGGATCAAAGTTTGGGAATTAGGGTTTAGGGTTTAGTGTTCAGGGTTTAGAGTTTAGGGTTTAGGGATTAGGTTTTATGGTTTATGGTTTAGAGTTCAGAGTTTAGGTTTTAAGGTTTATGGTTTAAGGATTAGGGTTTACAGTTTAGGGTTTAGGTATTAGGCCTCAAGGTTCAAGGTTTAGGGTTTAGGGTTCAAGGATTAGGGTTTATTATTTAGTGTTTATGGTTTATGGTTTATGGTTTATGGTTTATGGTTTAGCGTTTAAGTTTTAGGGTTTATGGTTTATGCATCAAGGTTTATGGTTTAGGGTTTATGTTTTAGGGATCACGGTTCAAGGATTAGGGTTTAGGGTTTAGTGTTTAGAGTTTAGGGTTTATTGTTTTTTATTTTGGTTTTAGGGTTTAGGATTAAGTGTTGAGGGTTTAGGGTTTAGGTTTTAGGTTTTAGGGTTTAGGGATTAGGATTAAGATTAAGGGCTCAGGGTCTAGGGTTAAAGGGTAAAGGTTCAGAGTTCATGGCTTAGGGATCATGGTTTATGGTTCGGGTTTTATGGTTTATGGTTTTTTGATTTGTGTTCTAGGTTCTAGGTTTAGGGTTTAGGATTAAGGGCTCAAATTTTGGGACATATTGTTTAGAATTTAGGCCTCAAGGTTTAGGGTTCAAGGTTTAAGTTTTAGGGATCAAAATTTGGGAATTAGGGTTTAGGGTTTAGTGTTCAGGGTTTAGGTTTTAGAGTTTAGCATTTAGGGTTTAGATCTCAAAGTTTAGGGTTTAGGGATAAGGGTTTAGGTATTAGGTCTTATGCCTCAAGGTTTAAGGTTTAGGTTTTAAGGTTTAGGGCTTATAGTTTAAGGATTAGTGTTTATTGTTTAATGTTTATGGTTTCAGGTTTAGGGTTTAGGGTTTAGATTTTATTGTTTAATTTATAGGGTTTATTGTTTATGCCTCAAGGTTTATGGTTTATGGTTTAGGGTTTAGGGTGTAAGTTTTAGTGTTTAGGGTTTACTATTTATTATTTTGGGTTTAGGGTTTAGGATAAGTGTTGAGGGTTTAGGATTTATGGTTTAGCATTTAGGGCTTAAGGTTCAGGGTTTAGGGCTTAGGATTATGGGTTAAATGTTTAAGGTTTAGGGTTTAGGGTTAATAGCTCATGGTATAGGGTTTATTGTTTAGAGTTTAGATTTTAGGGTTTAGAGTTTAGTGTTTAGGGCTAAGGGTTTAGGGTTGAAAATTTATGGTTTATGGTTTAGGGCTCAAGGTTAAGGGTTGATGGTAGACGGTTTAGAGTTTAGGTCTCAACGTTCATGGTTTAGGGTTTAAGTTTATGGTGTGTGGTTTAAGGCTTAGATTTTAGGGTTTAGGGTTTAAAGTTCATGTTAGAAGTTTCATCACTCAAAAATACAACCCGGGGTGTTATGAAGGTGTTTTTAACTCAAAACATTTAGCCCCATCCTCATGAGATCCTTACTCATTGTAAAAAATAGTCTATTTATGATAATACCTATTCCTATAGGTACTTATCAATGTTTACAAATATTAACCTATCACCATGTGATGATAATCTCTCTAGTGCCTACAAATTTAGGGCCTTTTTTTTCTTGAACCGAAAGGGGTAACTACACTATCTTGAAATTATTCGTGAAACCTTAAAGTCATAGAGAAAAATGGATATTACCAATATTTATAGGATTTACATATCTTTCCAGTTCCTATTTTGTTTCCTCCTAACTCCTACGGATCTCCCAAAATCATCCAAAGAAGTCAAATTTCACCAGTATTGTGTTTGTTCCTTGTACCTAGAAAATTGATTGTCGAGAAGATTGTCCTTGAATGAGTAAACATTTATTAAATATTCCTAAACACTCGTACAAATGTCAATAAAAAATCCAATATTCCTCAAAACCTAAAAAAGTACTGTATTATTTCACAAAGCAAATATCAATTGCTTAATTTAAACCCTAAAAGCTTGAAGGTTAAATGTTGAAATCCTAAAAAATACCTATCTAGTGACTATATTAGAATTCAAAAAAAAATCTTCTAAACCATGACAGATGGAGGTGTGAGACTAGCTCCATAAGGTCCAAAATGACCCTAACATCTTATATTTACTACAATATATTTAAAGTATAAGAAATAATAAAAGAAAAACTTATACTTTAACATTTATTTTTGTACATACAAGCATGCCACAAGCACATATACCACATAACACATTAGAACACACATGCATTATAGTGCGCTCACGTTATAGTGCACTCGTGTTATAATACGCTCACACTTTTCCTTCTATGGGTTTCAAATCCCCAATCCATAGGCTTGGATTTTCCTTGGATATCCTACCCTATGGCTTAGACTATGTAATCCGTGATTTACAAAAAACAACAAAAAAATTCACTTGTATACCCCGATAAAAAATCCATTATAAAATAATATTCAAAAAATTTATACTACGACTTCAAGCTCGGTTTTACCTTTGTGAGATATGCTTATTTCTAAAATCTGATTAGTTTGAGGCTTTCATCCATAGGCACTTTTTTTTACTAGTGCCTTCTTTCTTTATGAAAACCTATGCATACATTTTGGTACATAATTTATGATTTTTTCATCCGAATTTTGATTTTAAAAAACTCTTCTTCAAAAATCCATTATACATGCATTAAAAAAAGAAAAAATGACTTTTTTCTCAAAGTTATGGGGGTGTATACACCAATATTTCATTTTTCAGAATGTGTCCACTTTGAAAATTAATAAAAAATTATATATTGATTGAAAAATTATGAAAAATTAGTGGGACCTCATACACGGAATTACCTAACTTTATAACAAACAGATTTGAAAAATAATTTATAAAACTCAAAAAATGGGGGGGGGGGGGGAGGGTGCACACATAATAGGTTGTTATCTTTTTTACACAAAAATAGACATACTTTTTGTGTGCATCACATTTTACCCTCCTAATCTCCACCATTTTCAAAAAAAAAAAATAGTAGTTTAGAAACTAGATTCTTAGCTCTACGGTACTTATTTTTATCACTTTGTCAAACTTTGAGCATATGCATGCTAAATTATTCAATGAAGTTCAGGTTTCACTAATTTCAGGAAAAATGTGTCCCTTTTTTACCCCCTTTTGGCCCCCCATTTCCATGCTCTTACCCTGTTACTGGCCGATAGCAAGAACGAGATAGTAGGAAATAGAGAAAAGTATACTGGTAGCATCATACGGATGCTACTGTCTGACAACATAAACCATGCTACTAGCCAGTAGCATGGAGAGGTCAAGACCAGGTCACATGATTAGGATAAGGCAAGTTGGTGGGTGGGAAATGACGGTGGTATAGATGCTACTAGACGGTAGCATAAAATATATCACCAGCCAAAAGAACAAAACCTTTCTAATGGCTGATAGCATGGGAAAATTTGGTTAACCCGACATCAGTAATCAAAAGGAAAAAATGCAATTGGATGGTATCAAATCAATCGTGATACCTTCCAACACAAGAAAAATTGAGATACCAGCCAAGAAGAGGAAAGAAATGCAACTGGTTATCTACAATATTATCAACTGTGAGCTAGGAATTAATGGTGGTAGTTCAAGTATCTCAACTACCTAAAAGGAAATTAAGCCCTGGTAGGTGGGAGCTCTTTTTCTCTATATATGTAAACCAAACCCATTTGAAGGAGTTCTAGGGCTTATTTTGTTGTAGAAGCACCATACCAAAATAGTGTCTAACTTCCCATGAGTTTCAGACCTTGAATTTGGCCTCCATAATATAATTTCACACCTTTTACCATGAATATAATGAAATTGTCCATGTTTTGAGGAGTAAAATTTGTTTTGTGGAACATTTTTTCTTAATTTTTTTTACTTGTAGTCTTTTCTTTCCATTCATTTTTTCCATGTTGTGTGCATTTTTTGCTTGCAGATTCCATTTTTGTTGTGCTGTAAATGCTTGGGAAAGTGGAATTTGAGGTTCTTGATCTGTGGCACATGTGTTTTCCCTCTCTCCCATATTCCCCATTTCCTCCCCCTCATGGAGAGAGATCAACTTCCACATCTTTTCTAGTGTTATCACCACCCCTTTTAGCTTAGGATTTCCCTTTTTATGCATCTCCATCTTCCCTGGTCCCTTGGAAATGTAGGTTGGTGTTAGAATAGTTATATTTCCTTTTCTGGGAGTATTTTTAGCATTAGGAATAGATAGAGGAACCAACCTTCTCTAGAAATTTTTCTCAATTACAAGGGTCCCGCACCTTGAGACAATCTCATGTTAGTCAAAAGTAGGGATATGTAATGTGAAAATCCTATGGTGCTACTTTTTTGACACAACATCAGCTAAGGATCTTCCAACCCTATTTACACATTAGGGTTTCATATTTTTATTTCTTAGTTTTTTTGGGTGTATTTAAGCTATCTCATTTCTTATTTTTTTTACTACAAACTTGTATTAGATTAGGATAGTGTATTTACATTTTAGTTTAATCATTTTGGTGAACCTGATCTTTGAATCCACTTTCTCTCTTGAGACTTCTCACTCTTATGCATGTCACCCATAGTGGTTGTTTTGGGTATTTTCAATATTGTGAGCTTCCTTTACCTATTCGTAGAATTCCCAAATCAATGGATGACATACCCACATCCATGCCTACAATTGAAAAATCATTAGATAACTATCACAATTTCCCTCTTAGGGAAATCAAGTCTTTGACAGTGAAAAATCATACGATTAAGATACCAATGTTTACTAAGAGCAATTAGCCACACTCACTGATTTATGACAAGCTATCTTTCGCATATTTTTCATGCTTTGATTACTGCTAGGAAATCCCGTGATTCTTTTATACCTCTTATTGCTCAATCTTAAGCTCCCATGGTCTCTAGTCTACCCCTCTATACCTCAGCTTTCATACTTATCACCACTTCTCTAATCATCCACCCTAGCACTCCCAATGCACTTCTTAACTCTTCTTCTAATACTCCTAATTTAACCTCTTTATATCTAGATCTAAAAACACAAATTCTCTATCTCTAACTTGCTACCTCTCATGCATCACCATATTTGGACTCCACTTGACTTCTACATACTCTTTTTTCAACCTGCATTTCTACCTATCCATTACCTCCTAAATTCAACTCCACAAAATGACCCATTTTTAAAGGCCATGGTGACCCAAAAGAGCACCTTCATGCTTTTCATGTGTCCTTCCTAGACTATGCAAACTATTTCCCAACATTTTACAAAACTATGTGATGCGTTGGTTTTATGACCTACCTATCTATTCACCAACATCTTTCAAACATTTAGATGATGCTTTCCTAACTCACTTTTCTATCAACGTCATCTCTAATATCTCTCACACCCAACTCACACAGTTTAAACATGGATCTGACAAGCACTTAGAAGATTATGTCTTTTGATACAAAATAACTTATCCAAGATGTCAAATGTACTTGGGGACCCTGAGCTTTAAGATTTATTCATATAAAGTCTATTAAAACATTTCCAGTAAAGTGTTCTCTATGAGACTTCTCATTCATTTGATCAACTCTGACATACCGTTAACCTCTGTGAAACCAAACTCTTATCTATAGAAAAACTCAAATATCAAGAGGAAGCATCATCTTATACTTTATTTCAAAGTAAGACAACATTCAAACCATCTACAACTAAACCAACTGACACAATTTTTTTTGTTAATGTGGTATCAACTACCAAAGAGGTTCAGTCATAACCACCTCGACGTACATTCACTACATTAATTGTTCTTCCACATATTCTACTACCACAAATTGTCGATTGTAACCTAATTACACTTCCTCCTCCACTTCAAATAGATCCATCTCAATGAAAATGGCATCATTACAATGAAAAGTTTAATTGCGATTACCATCATTGCGTAGGGAATTCCATTGATCATTGTTTCAATCTCCACATTCTCATTCAGGACCTAATCAAAAATGGTAAAATTGAGCTTCCAGATCCTCTAGTCTATACTCCTGTCAACGAAAATTAGAAGATCAAAATCTTTAATGATCCCCTATCAAAGCATGACACAGAAGCAACTGAATCCTCAGCTAATTATATATATCAAACAATATCTCCTCCTTCATTCGGAGCTCTCAACTTTTTAGTTGCACATAATGAGACTTCTCCACCGATCATTTCTTTCTATGACCATGATTATCACACAACATTTTATGCTAATCACTTACACATTAGTGCTTATGTCACATCTATTCCTATCAATAACACCAAGGTTGATCTGTATTGGCTTGTCGGTGGATGTTTTATTTCACTTCTCATCGATATTGACTATCCTCTTTCACAAATTTCAGATCCCATGAACAAATCCTATGGTGTTGTTAAGCTTCACGTTAAAATTTTCACTCTCACTATGTTTGTTCCCTTCCTTGTGAGGCATATGGTCAATGGTTATGACATGCTTCTAGGCCTCAGTTGGATTCGGAGGTCTAAGTCTATAATCTCCATGAATCATTTACGTCTAAAGTTCATTTATGATAATCAATTCATTTCTATAAATGGTGTGCCTCCTTATACTCCATCATCAGACCCTCCTCTTGCAAAAGCTAATGTATCATCTGCTTCATCTAACACACCATGACCCATGGGACCTAAAGCACGGTCTACTCCTAGCTCACCTTCTCCTACATATCTTACTCGGCCTCATCACTCTGTTATTCCAATACACCAGTATAGCACCATTCCTAAGTTACTACATCTCAGTGTAAATCACAACCACATTTTATTCCATGTAGGTTTCCATCATTGTCCTGAATTTCTTCGCATAGATCTCCATCACCAACAAATTTTGTTGCACCAACTCACCCATCACATGTATATAGACTTCACTCACCTATGAAGCATCTATCTACTATAACACCACTACTAGAGCATGGTCACATGATTTTCTCACCACAATCATTAGGTAGAGGACCTTCATCCTTTACTTTTATTGGATAGCTCACTCATCAACGCAAACTTAGGGGGAATTACGCTTATTTCTCCCCCCGATTGCATCAACATCTTATTCTCACACACGTTAACATCAAAATTAATGAATGACACATTCTATTCTCAAAATCCATATCATAATGTTAAGGGTATACATCACAAATGGACCAAATCACACTCACACATTCAACCATTCAATCTTTTTCCTCATGCGAAATTCCTAGGTTGGTGATATACGCCATAGGCTAGATCATCTCTTACCCTAGCATCATCATCACCTATTTTGATCATAATTTAGTGATATACACTTTTGGCTAAATCATCACTTCTTCCCTCATCCCATAGTGATATATTCTTTAGGCTACATCATCTCCTATTGATACCTCATCTCTATGTTGCACATCATCACTACATACTCATCACATCATGCTACATACAACACATCACTCGACCATTTCCCGATGATGCACTCTCATTTACGGTTCATTCTTGAGTACTGAGGGGTCATAAAAAATGAACCTCATTTCATATAATTCGAATCATTTAGGGGTTTGCAGCTGCTATCATTCACACAACATTCAATTCCATCGATCCATAGTATACTCGATTCTATGGTTGCACTTACTCTTGCTTGCATTTAATTTTACATGTACACTTTATTACACATGCTATATAGATATTTTGTATGCCATTTTCATACACACATGTGCATTCACTTTCTTTATAGTTGTGATCGCATACTATACAAGGCTACTACATGTAGCATGGATGTTTGGACCTAGTACCATTCCCATAACAGCTCTTGAGGGCATCCACATTTGTACACTACAGGTGTTATTTTTTCATTTTTTGTTCATAGCACACTAATTTATTGATTCATACATGATTTGACATATGTTTTATCTTTCTAACATGTTAACGGGTGTTTCATGCACAACATTTATTGTGTCAGGATACATGCTTCCCTAATTGTTTCTTACATTCTCTGCTAGTATTTGTTCTTGTTTGCGGGCTTTACCATTTTTTGTACACTTGTTTTTTAGCGGCCACTAAATCCTTGAGTGTTTTATGACACTGTGACTAGTGTCCCATGTTTGCATCCCATTTTGTGTGGCAGCTATTATCCTCTTGGGTGTTTGTAATATCTTCTTACACATTGGATTTGTAGTTCACAATTGTTTTTTTTATGCATGTTTGTTCGTACTAAAACTTGTTGTTTATCCATTTTTTTCATGTTCCTTGGTTTCTACCAAGCACATCCTCTCCTCCCCCTATAGGGCATAGTTTAAGCTACAACGGTTGGTCCTCTTTTGGGCCTACATCTTCCTATAATGATGTCGCATGTGACCCAAAACAAGGGCACATCATTTGGGTTTACAAACACTACATAGCACAATACCAGTATAGTTTAGTTATAATTTTTAATCTATGACATAGTGGGTTACACAATGAGTGGGTTCAACATAGTCTACAAGACTCCACACACAGTGGATCTTATAGGGTAGATTTTCCTTACCACATGCATGTGTACACAACAACGGTAGTGGTGTTTTATAAAGTGGGAAACAATTAAAGGTTGGATGAAAATACCAGGAAGTTTCTCCCTACAATTTTTTCATTACATTCGCATTGGATCACCCAAAAAACTAGGTAGTCAAGATATCTCTACACTTTCAGGAAGAAATTGCAGGTTGGAGGATAAATAAAACTTTCCTCCCTATACTTCTTTGACCAGTGGCATGATATTTTCGAAGAAACTCATAGTTCATTGACATGATCCTTTCTACACCCTCTTTTTTCATCACGGGTGAGGTACACATGTTCTTTTTTTCATACTTTATTTACATGCTTTCATATTTACACACATTTTTACACATATACATGCATATTTCACTACTTGATCATCTTCTATTTTTTAGTTCCATTCATATGGGAAGTAAGAAATCAAAATCACACACATTGATACTAATATGTAGGTACATCACGCACATTGGAATTTAAACACACGTTTCTGCCCTAGGTTCACTCTCATCACCTTTTTACACTTATTGCATCTTTAGTCTCCACGCTCCATCTTTTGATCACTCCACACTTTGTCTAGTCCCTCAACACACTTTCTACATCAATCTACATGGATATCAGGTACGTATGTCTATCTTTTTAATATTACCAAGCATTCTTCTCACCAACATAAAGTGGGGCCAAATGTAGACAAAAAATATCGTACTTTTAGTCATTATTTAGTTGTGATCACATACTACTATTTACATGGTTCCTAAGTATGAAAAATAATAATCAACCCATGTCTTTGGCCATCTTTTGTTGATTTCTATTTCTACTTTTGGTCTTGCACTTTTATTGGCCCAGTCTATCTTTCAATACTTTATTTTTACCTTTTCTGGACTAGAACACCCAAAAAGGATGCCAACGCTAGGTAACCTCGTTCCCTCTGGGTGCCCCTCTCATCTTTATAATTTACTCTCACTTTTCAGGCCCTTTTTAGTCATTTGAGCATCTTATCTTTTTGGTAGTCAGCATTTTCGGGGTTAATTAGAAAATTCAAGTGAAGGAATTGTTGATGCGTAATCACAACACCCCTGAATGTCTGCAACTCAATGGGTTGAGACTCTCAGTGTGACTGCATAACATGAAGCTTTTCCCAAAGTGTGGGACTTCAAAATTGGGAAAGCTCTCTGGATGAAGGCCGGTTCCTATTCCTCTATTCACGTGCACATATACAATTTGCAGAGGATATAATCTAAAACCTACTCTAACTTGCCAAGGAGATAGGGTTAGGGAGATGTAATAAATTAATCCTAATCTAGCAAAGGTGATACACCAAAGGAATGCTTAACACCTGATTTTCCATTAAACACAAACCATTAAAAATGTGATACAATTACCATGCACTGATAACCAGCGTTGCAATGAGAGATCGGAAGATGCAGTGAACATAAGAAAGGGTTGAAAATAATCCACAAACTTGTATTATTTCTCCACAAATTTTATACAGTCCATTAAAATTTCCAAGAGGTAAAACATTGCATTAAATTTTGAAATGGGAGGTTTGAAATCCACAAATTTTCTTGTAGATCAGAGAAGAAGGGAGGGTGCAAAGCAAAATTTTCCAACCTTTGGAAAAATTCCCCTCCTAACAATATTAGGAAGAATGAGAGAGAAAGGAGATAAGAAATCGAATCTTGCTTCAACCACCCCAAAAGAGCATTGAATATACCTACAACAATGATGGGTTCCACTGCAAAACCCATGCCTCCATGTGTTATTCCTAGTTGGGCAAGAAAGGAAGCTCTTACTTCATTAATTTTGGTAGGTGGGAAGCCTACAAATTCAAAAAAAGGAGGACTATATTTCTTAATTTTTACTAACTTAGTGCCACTAATTTAAAGGCAAACTATAGCAGACGTCAAGAGATTTCCAAAAATTCCTCTCTTGTGCAAATCCGAGCTCCATGTGAAAAGTTATGCCCATTTGAAGGTCGAGGTATCATTCTGCAAAAATTGGTGAACTGGTGATCTATCTTTTTCGGAGTCCGAAAAGCATACAACCTCTAAAATCCTAAAATTTAGACTTTCAAACATTTCCATTTCAAAGATTGAAACATTTTTCATCCACCAACTTTTCTTGAGAGTTTCGAAATTCTGAAACCTGAAAGTTTGAAATTTAGAAAAATTGGACTTTCAGAATTCGAGATTTTGGACATTGAGTTGATATTTTTACATTTTGGGGCTTGAGATTTCTGAAACTCTAAACCCCAAACCTCCAAAATTATGAAACTCAAAATTATGAAATTTCAAACTTTTGGAATTTTGGACTTCAGGATTTTTTAGACCTTTTGCACTATTCATCGCCCAAATCACCTCAAGAGTTCTGAAACCCCAAAACCTAAATTTCTAAAACTCTAAAACCCAAAACTACCACCACATTGACCATGAAACCTACGTAGACTTCTTAAATCTGAAATTCTGAAATTTTAGACTCTCAGACTTCGGAATTTTAGACATTTTTGGAGATTTTTCTTATTTTTCCATTGAAAGTTCTGAAACCCTAAATTCCACACCTTCAAAAGTCGAAAACCCAAAAGTCTGAAATTTCAGACTTTCACAATTTCAAACTTTGGGATTTTTGCTCTCCCACCGAGATCTTTGAAACCTTGATACCTGAAAGTCTGAAATTTCATACTTTCGGGTTTCAAAAATTTTCCTTCCATTTTTCCATTTTCGCGCTGCGAGATCTCTAAAATCCCAAAACCTGAAAGTCTGAATTTTCAGACTTTACAAGTTTCAGACATTTTTATTCACTGAGATCTCCAAAAATCTCCACCTCCAAAGTCTAAAATCTCATACTTCAGACTTCTTCTTGATTCTTCGAAATAGCTCAAAATTGTGAGCTTCCCTGCAATTTTCCCAACCTGTTTTAACTTTATTCACCCAACTTCAAAATGCAAGCCTTTTGCCATTGAATCAACTGCATTTTTACAGCATGTAAGGTCCTATTTGTCCAATTTTTCCCTAGGGAAAAATTTGATAATAGGAATTATATACATATAGTGTTATATGAGCATAATAAGGTATTAAGCACTAAGTACTACCTATTACCACCTAAGGTTGCATCCATCAAAGGAATCTATAGCTCCATTTACATCCATCCAGCCCTATTACAAGGCAAAAAGGCTAGTTCATCTACATCAAACTTCATAGGAGGGGAGGCTATTATTTCCATGCTCACATTATTTACATTCTACATCTAGGTACTTGCTCACTACTCACAAAGTGCAACTGGCACAAGAGCAACCTAGGGCACAATTCCACACACACATTTAAAAATACAATGGGTATTAGATGTAGTGAAATATTCAGTGATAAGTCCATTAATTTGGAAGTTGAGGATAGTCTTACCCCTTCATATGCATCTTTATTTTGTAAGGTTTTGATGCTTTGTTTGGGGTTTTATAGGTGATTTATCCATTACAGGTTTACAACGACATCTGGAAAAGTTCAGTGACATACACGTGATAAGAAGTGAACTAGTGTGAATCTCTACAAACCTTGTTAGAACCATGTTCCAGCCATTTTCATAGACCAGGACACCCAAATTGTAGACTAGGGCACCCCAGTCCAGCCGAATCACTCAAATCTACATTTTCTCAAGCTCTTATGTGATGGTTTCTCCTTCATATTAAGTCAATATCCATTGCGACATAGTCCTACATCATCTTCAAATCAGCTAAGTCTCTTCACACCCTCTTTTCACATTAGGGCCTCATATTTTTATTGCTTATTTTTCTTGAGTATATTTCAGTTATTTCATTGTTTATTTTTTTACTGCAAACTTGCATTAGATTAGGCTTGTGTATTTACATTTTATTTTAATCATCATATAGACATCTTCTTTGATATCACCATTCAGGAAAAAAGTCTTGACATCCATTTTCTGAAGTTTCCATCCATTGTATGCTATCAGTGTGCATGCAACCCTAATGGTTTTGATATTCACACAGGGTGCAAAGGTTTCTTCATAGTCAATGCCTTCTTTCTAGGTATGTCCTATTTCCACAAGTCATACGTTTTTATTTTTAACGGATTTGTCTCCCTTATATTTAGTTTTTAAAACCCATTAGCATTCTTTGGGTTTATTTCCTAGAGGCAGATTGAAAAGTTCCCAAGTCTGATTCTACATTAGTGACTCATAATCATCATCCATGGATTTCTTCCATTAAGGTTGATTAAGTGCTTCTCAAACATTATCAGGCTCAGAGCTATCAACTATTGTACTCATTAGTGCAAAAGTTACCTCATTTCTTTCTTGAATCCCTATTCTGACTCCATAAGAAGCATTCGGGAGAGATTTCACATGGGATTCTTTGATGGTGCTTTCTACCCACATCGGATGAGAACTATGATGGTGATATGAAGAAATTTTTGGTGGATTTATGGTAATATTTTCTAATTTTCCAAGATCAACATACATCTCCCCTTTCAACTCATCTTTTATGTGATAAATTTCCTCTTAATCATCATCTAACTTGAAGAGAAATTTGTGAGAGGTGATTGGTGTTGATTATTATTTTTTAATTAATCAGTCAAAGGATGATTCATCATAAACAACATCTCGACTCTCATAAATTTTCTTGGTCTCAAGATCCATGAGATGGTATGCTTTCAAGGTAGTGTTATAGGCCAATAGGATGCACAGATGTTCATTTCACTTGATTTTCCTCCTCTTTTGATCTAGGACATGTATGTATGTTGTATAAAAGAATAATTGTAGATGAGATGATTTTTACTAATCCATGTCTCTTTTGGTTTTCTTTCTTATTGAATCTTCATTTGTACCATGTTGAGATGATAAAAATTTATTTATACTAATCCTACCCAATACCATTCCTACAGCTTTGTTTATGACAGCATGCAATAAACCATATCCATTATAGTGTGATTTAATTAGTCAATAATTCCATTCTATTAGGGAATATAGGGAGTAGTAAAATTATATTTGATTCATTTTTGGTTTAGGAATGCCAAGAACTTATTTATAGTGAATTTCCCCTAGAGATGATCAGAGTAGAAAAAGAGGTTATCTGGTCTCCTTCACAACACATGGATAGAAGACATAAAAAATTATGAAGGACCCCACTCTTATTATTTAGGAAAAACTCCCATGTATTCAAAAATTAGTCATCTGTAAATAGTTGGAAGTACTTATATCCTAAAAATGAAGCAGGTAATGGTCCGAGAAGATTGGCATGAAAACCTCCAAACATTTCTTGGCATGAAAGTTACTTGTTTTGAATGGATTCATGTGTTGTTTTCCTACAAGACATCCAGGAAAATGGGAAAGGAACTGGAAAACTTAGGAATTCCATGTACCATTTCTTTTGAACTTAACTGGTACAAATATCTAGCAAAGAGATGACCATAACGATAGTGCTAGAGAGTAGTAGATTCTATCGTAGAGGAAGATAAAGCTACTAAAAAATATGAAACAACATCTAAAGAAAATCATTTATCTTTCAAAAAATCTCTAGCAAGAATTCTGCCTTGTTTTCATATCAAGAAGGGTTTCATTCAATTTTCAACAAGAAACTCCACCTTTAGATGATGATTCAAAAGTTGACTAAAAGATAAGAGATTAGATGTAAATGTTATCTCAATTTTTCCCCCTGAAAAAATTAATCAAACACGACCCCGTGTAGGAAGAAATCCAAGGGACGACTCTGTCACACAAGCCCAAATTTCAAATCCAACAAACAACTTGTAGGCAGGCCCTATAATGGAGCACTAGGGTCAAGGAAGGAGGAAATAAGTGTCAAAGAAAACCAGAATCTCAAAGGAAAAGAAATGGAGAAAAACTCAATGTCTTCAGGCTCTACAAATGATTCTGAACTATAAAAAAATTGGCTAATTATGGGAGAATCAGTGGAAGCCTCCATGTGCCTCAGTGGTGCATCTCCAAAGATTAAACTCAAAAGGTAGAATCGAACAAGCACCAAGCTTCCACATGTCCCAGAGTCAAAAAAGGTGAATTTTGGGCCCAAAACGATTAAGTTTAGAGGACTAGTGAAGGAAATTCCTAGATGAGTGCAGAGCTTCCACGTGTCTCAGGCCTGAAAAAAGGTAGAGTCAGCTGTTGAAAATTGCAAACAAGTGTAAGGCTACCACATGTCATCTCGATGCAATTTCAAGATGGGAGCCCAAGGTAGAGACTCAAACTTACGCCAACCCTCCATGTAGCTAGGGGTCAATAGAGGTCAAATTCAAAGGCGGGCTAGAATTGGTTAGGTATGAAGTGCAGGCGGAAGGTGCCATGTGTCTTAACAGTGCACATTCATATGCATGGCCCAAAGCAGAGACTTAGAGGAGTGCAAAGCCTCCACGTGTTAGCCCGACGCATCTTTAAAGATAAATCTAAAAGTGGGTCCTCAAACAAGGGCTATGCCTCCACGTGTCCTACGTTAGATATACGGCCCCGCAAAGAAAAAGTACTTAGTCAAAAACATGAAGGAACAAAGAAAAGCTGCTGAAGGCACCACATGTCAGCCTGACATAACTTCAAAAGAAAAATTCAAAATCAGTCCCCAAACGAGTGTCAGTCCTCCACGTGGCCATATTTCAAGTCAATGCGGGATGGCGGGTCACCGAAGGTAATTTTTACTTTTTGGCTTCGCCGATGCTCAAGGAGCCACATATTAGGCCTATATTGAATATGGGCTGGCGAGCCTTGGAGTGATTTTTTGCCCAAATGAAAAATATAGACTGACAGACCCAAAGATGGTTCTTTGGCAAAAAGTGAATTTCGGGCCTGCTAACCTGTTCTACTAACTGGTTTTCACCATTTTTGTATGGGCTCGATTCAAATATTCAAATGGACATATATTTCGACCCAGTTCCTGAAATTCAACAAAATTGGTAGCTTTGGAAAGGTCTTGACCTTTTCCACACCATGGAAACCTGAAACTTTAATTTTGACAAGGTTAGGTGGGTAAAAAATGGGAAAACATCTTCACACCATTAAAACATGATCTGATTTCTCCAACAACCAAATCAAATTAGATTTGATTCGTCATTATTCTTTCTTCAAAGAACCAAGCAGACACAGAGCTGTGGATTTGACAGATTATGGGTGGATTTGTAGGAGCATTAATGGCCCGTCGCTGAATTTCAACTCAAGTTTTCCCACCTCTCTCTCCTTCTTCCCTATGTGCTAAATCTATAAAATAAGGGGTTGGGCTCATTGTAAAAAGGTTGGAAATTTGTGTTTTGCACTCTCCCTCCTCCCCTTGTCTATAAGTGAATTTGTGGAGTTTCCAAACCTCCCATTCAAGTTGTAATGCACGATTTTACCTCTTGGCCACTGTAATGCACTATATCAATTTTTTTGAGCAATACTATATGTTTGTGGATGATTCTCGACCCTATCATGTGTTTATTTTTTCGTTCTAATATTTCATTACAGTTTGGCTATGTGCATGGCTTTTGCACAACATTTTTATGGTCTATGTTAGCTTGCAAAATGAGTTTTTAACTTTCCTTTGGTACATCACCTCGTTAGCTTATCTTTATTTTTTGCATATTCTCAACCCTGTCTCCTTGGTAAGATAGAGTAGGTTTAGAGTAGATCCTCTACAATTTATTTATGTGCACCTAAATAGAGGACTATGAACCAAACTTAATCCAGAGAGCTTTCTCAACTCGTAAGGTCCCACACTTTGAGAGATTCTCCATCTTGTGCAATCACACTGAGAGTCTCAACCCATATTGTTGCAAACATTCAGGGGTATTGTGATTCTACACGAACAATTTTGGCATGTCTGGTGGGACAAACAAGTCTCCATCTTTATTGTGAAAATATTGATGTGCACTTGCTATAATTTTAGCTTTTAAGAAGCTTTGAAATTACACATCTGATGACTCCAAAAGAATCAAAATCTACTAGTTTCAATAGTCCAAACTTTTCAAGTTCATGATAATAATATAAACAAGGTCAAGAACCAGAAGGGAGGGACTATTTGTCTATCTACACTTGTCCCTAGACAGAGGGAGAAGAGGGAGAAAAACCCAAAGGTCTCCATCTCCACCAAATAGATCCTTGTCAAAACCTCCTCCTGGTAGGCCATTCATTCAATCAACAAGGGTTCTCAAACCAATCAGAATGACACATCCAAATCCTTATGTCAATTTCACTGGTAGCATCCCACTCACCCTTAATGCATAAAATCCAGTCCCAGTTGCACCATTAAAGAGCATCCCATATTTCACTGGAGAAAACCAGACTTCTCCTAGTGACCACATTCAAGACATTGTAAATGTATGTACAATCCATGAGATTAGTGAGATGGACATTACAGTCAAGTTACTAGTCTCTTCCCTCAAGGGTAAAGCTTCGCAATGGTTCAGGAGTCTAACAGCAGGCTCTATTCAAACTTGTGACCATATGTGCAGAGATCTTCATAACCAATTTGGAGAAAAGGGAGATAATCTATCCTTATTGGAGAAACTGACAACAATCAAGGGGGTTCCTAACAAGCAGTTGACAGATTTCAACCTCATATTTTGAAGGACATGGGACAGGATTCCAATAGCTGTAAGGCACACAGATGAAGGTGCTTTCTTATACTTTCTTAGAGATCTAAATTCTAACATTGCTTTGATGATTCAATCAACAGGAGGAACCACCTTACCTGCATCCTATAAAAACTCTATAAGACCTGAAATTTTTTTAATTCAAGCTGGAAAACTTACTCCTAGTCCACCCATGCCTCTATACCCATAACTATCAGCCTCAAGCACTAGTCAGACACCCACATTGGCTCCTATACCTACTCATAGTAATCAAAGTTTAGATGAAGCCTCTACCTCATCCTCTAGCACCTCAAAATAGCTTCAAGAAGTTATAAAATAGTTGCAGAACCTAGGGAATGAGTTATTAAACATCAAAAGGTAGCAATCTCAGAGCTCTAGGCCATATTAGCCTCAAGCTCAGTATCAAGCTAGATCCCCATATCAATAAAATAGACCACCAGCTCAGGCTGTAAATCAGAACCAAAGCTAAGGACAACCTCAAGTTGTTAGGCCTTTGTGGTCATATGATCCAAACACAACTTCAACATCAAGGGCCTTGGTTCTAACACAAAACAACATGGCCCAAGAATATGATTGGTGTTTCCCAATCAATCAGACTGACAACCAGTCAATGCATTTCAATGGTGCACTAAACTAGGCCTTGATGGTACAGACCATTGGTGTGTCACAAAAGTATATCCAAGAAGAAATTTAGCAGCAATGAGATGAACAAGAAGCATCTCCAAGTGAGACTATGCTTTTCAATTGGCAATCTAAAGAGTTTTGTGGGATGAATCAAACACCTTATCAGAGTGTAGCTACCAATAGATGGACCAAGAAAATGAATATTGGAGAGGGACAATCACCAAACTTAGGTAATCCTCAACCCTCCATTACTCCACAAGGTATGGGCACTCAGAATGTAGCTCCCAATATGAAAATTCAGCCCAAGCCACCTTCTAAACCCACTCAAGCACCAGTTGTAACAACCCATTTACAAGACAAAAATGTACTAGGAAAGGGGCAGAAAAAGGATAGCTCATTTAACATCATTAGAAACATGAAGCTTTAATTTTGGAAAGGTTAGGTGGGTGAAAAATAGGAAAATTTCTTCACGCCATTCACACATAATCTGATTTCTCCAATAACCAGATCAAATTAGATTTGATATATCATTATTTTTTCTTCAAAGCATCGAGCAGACACGGAGTGACGTATTTGACAGATTGTGGGCATATTTATAGGAGCATTAATGGCCGGTAGCTAAATTTCAACTCAAGTTTTCCCACCTCTCTCTCCTTCTTCCCTATGTGCTAAATCTATAAAAGAAGGGGTTGGGCTCATTTTAAAAAGGTTGGAAATGTTTGTTTTGCACTCTCCCTCCTCCCCTTGTCTATAAGCAAATTTATGGAGTTTCCAAACCTCCCATTCAAGTTGTAATGCAAGATTTTACCTCTTGGCCACTGTAATGCACTATATCAATTATTTTAAGTAATACTATATGTTTGTGGATGATTCTCGACCCTATCATGTGTTTATTGTTTCGTTCTAATCTTTCATTGCAGTTTGGTTATGTGCATGGCTTTTGCACAACATTTTTATGGTCTATGTTAGCTTGTAAAATGAGTGTTTAACATTCCTTTGGTGCATCACCTTGTTAGCTTAGGTTTATTTTTTGCGTCTTCTCAACCTTGTCTCCTTGGTAAGATAGAGTAGTTTTAGAGTAGATCCGCTGCAATTTATTTGTGTGCACCTAAACAGAGGAATATGAACCAACCTTAATCTAGAGAGATTTCTCAACTCGCAATGTCCCACACTTTGAGAGATGCTCTGTGTTGTGTAATATCACTGAGAGTCTCAACCCATCTAGTTGTAGACATTCAAGGGTGATGTGATTCTACATGAAAAATTTTGGCACGCTCAGTGGGACAAAGAAGTCTCCATCTTTATTGCAACAAGATTGATGTGCACTTGTTGTTTTTAGCTGTTAAGAAGATTTGAAATTGCACATCTGACAACTCCAAAAGAATCAGAATCTACTAGTTTCAACAGTCCAAGCTTTCAAGTTCATGAGAAGAATACAAACAAGGTCAAGAACCAGAGGGGAGGGACGATTCGTCTATCTACACTTGTCTCTAGATAGAGGGAGAAGAGGGAGAAGAGCCTAGAGGTATCCATATCCACCAAACGGAACCTTGTCAACACCTCCTCCTGGTAGGCTGTTCATTCAATCAAAAAGGGTTCTCAGGATAATCAGGATGGCACATCCAAATCCTTATGTCAATTCACTGGTAGCAGCCCACTCACCCTTAATCCACAAAATCTAGTCCTAGTTGCAGCATTAAAGAGCATCCCATATTTCATTGAGAAAATTAGACTTCTCCTAGTGATCACATTCAAGACATTACAAATATCTGTGTAATTCATGAGATCACTGAGATGGACATTGCAGTCAAGTTACTATCCTCTTCACTCAAGCATTAAGCTTCACAATGGTTCAGGAGTCTAACAACAGGCTCTATTCAAACTTAGGACCATCTGCAGAGAGCTCTTCATAACCAATTTGGAGAAAAGTGAGATAATCTATCCTTGTTGGAGAAACTGAAAACAATCAAGAGGGCTCTTAACGAGAAGTTGACATATTTCAACGTCATATTTCAAAGGACATGGGATAGGATTCTAGTGGCTGTAAGGCACACAGATGAAGGTGCTTTCTTATACTCTATTAGAGCTCTAAATTATGACATTGCTTTAATGATTCAATGAATGGGAGGCACCACATTACATGCATCCTATAACATCTCTATAGGAGTTGAAAATTATTTAATTTAGGCTGGAAAACTTCTCCTAAGCCATTGATGCCTCTATACCTAGAACTATTAGCCTCAAGCACTAGTCAAACACCCACATTAGCTCCAATACCTACTCCTAATAATCAGAGTTCAACTAAAGCCTCTACCTCATCCTATAGCACCTCAAAATATCTACAAGAAGTTATGAAATAGTTACAGAACCTAGGGAATGATTTAGTAACCATCAAAAGGAAGCAATCTCAGAGCTCTAGGCCATATCAGCCTCAAGCTTAGTATTAGGCTAGACCCCCATATCAGTAAAATAGACCACCAACTTAGGTTGTAAATCAGAACCAAAGCCAAGGACAACCTCAAGATGTTAGGCCTTTCTAGTCATATGATCCAAACACAGCTTCAACATCAAGGGCCTTGGTTCTAGCATAAAACAACATGGCCAAAGAATATGACTGGTGTTTCCCATGCAATCATTCTCACAACCAGTCAATGTGTTTCAATGGTGCACTAAACCAGTCCTTGATGGTACAGACCATTGGTGTTTCACAAGAGTCCAACCAAGAAGAAAATCAGCAGCAAGGAGCTCAACAAGAAGCATCTCCAAGTGAGACTATGCTTGTCAATTGGTAGGCTGAAGACTTCTTTGGGATGAATCAAACACCTTCTCAGAGTGTAACTGCCAATACACAGTCCAAGAAAAGGAATATTGTAAAATCACCAAACTCAAGTAATCCTCAGCCCTCCATTACTCCACAAGGTATGGGCACTCAGAATGTAACTTCCAATATGAAAAGTCAACCCAAGCCACCTTCCAAACCCACTCAAGCACCGATTGTAACAACCCATGTGCAAGAGAAAAATGTACCAAGAAAGGGGCAGTAAAGGGATAACTCATTTAACATCATTGAACAAATGAAGAAGACAAATGTGAACATTTCAATGTGGGATTCATTGTCCATTCTAGGACAGAGAGATCTGTTACAGACTGCTATGGCCAATTGGTCAAGCTCTAATCAGCACCCTAACCAACAAGAGAAAGTGCTTACCAATTCAGCTCAGACTGGGGGAAATCATGGAGGACAACAAGGTAAGAATCTGAAGCCCCCTCAATTCTATGTTTCATTGATCATTGGGGAAAAATTTAGACACAATTACATGACTGATTCGGGGGTAAGTAGCTCTATAATGCTAAAAAATTAGCCGATCAATTGGTTCTTCAATATGAAGTCATCTCTAGAGGGTAGTGCAATTACATGGGACAACAGTGATAACTATTGGAGTCATCAAAGATTTAAGCCTCACACTTCACACCTCCTCCAATGTGACTGTGTTGCAGAACATATCAGTCATAGACTTGCCGCCACATTTTGCATTATGTTTGTCAAGAGACTTCACTGCTAAGATTAGGGGCTATATATCTGCTGATTAGTCATACATGATTTTTAGAACAAGGTATGCAGCTAAGGCCACAATCAGATCTGAGCCCATTACAGGTTACCATATTGTGTCTTATGTACCCATCTCGATCAATGTTAATTGTTTGACCATTGATCAAGAAGATCTCCCAAGTGCTTGTGAAGAAGATACCAAGGTGGGGTGTATCCCAGACTTGAGCCTCAATGAGTAGGTAAATAAGAGGCATGATTTTGTCCCTTATAAAGAGATGGAGGAATCTGAGCTAGGAGTCTACTATTTGCATGAGGAGAATCACCCTCTTCCTGACATCATCAAGCCAAACCACAAAGATGATAATGACGTATGGCAGTTGTTCTTTGATTGCTCAAGAAGTAGAAAAGGAGCCATAGGAGAAGCTATGCTTGTTTCCCCCCAAGGTATGAAATACTACTCAGCTTTCTATTTCCAATTTTCCTATTCAAACAACACACTAGAATATGAGGCTCTAGTCCATGGACTACATTGGGCAAGGAAAAGGGGTATAAGAAACTTGCAAGTGTTTGGTGACAGTGAACTAGTTAAAAATGCTGCCAAGAATGATCTGTTAAAGAGCTACAAGAACCAGGTATGGGACCTCAACGAGGAATTTGAAGCATTTGACATCATTTCCATCCCAAGGAAGAAGAATGGCGTAGAAGATAGATTGGAAGAAATTGGGGAAACATCTGATATTGTAGAGAGTATCAAGAGTGATAAGGCTTAGCCCCATATCAAAGAGGTTTTGAGACCAGATTTCCCTAATAATAACACAAGTTGATAGTTCTTTGAGAATGACCAGATAATTGTCAACTTTCTACAAGAAGAAGATGAGTTATCCTCCAGGATTCAAGACAAACTAAAGGAGTAGTATGGCGATCAAGTGGTGCAGCTGAGAACCAACAAACTACCAAAGGGTCTTATCACTTTGGAATCAATATTCAACCCAAATTACCAATTCCAAAAGGAGAAGGAGAACATTCAGGTAAAGGGTGAAGATTCAAAGCCCATTTTCATAGAAGAAGGAAAAACATTGTAGATTGGCAAGGTAAACACTCAAACAGAAAAATCTAAGTTTATTTAGCTTTGTCAAGAATTCTCAGATGTCTTTGTCTAGACCTACAAAGATTTAAGAGGCTTCATCCCGAAGTTGGCACAACACACAATCAAGCTAGATCCAAGATCTAAGCCTTTCAGATAGAAGAAAAGGCCAGTGGACCCTCACATAGAGCCTCTTATGAGAAAAGAGTTGAATAAGATTATTAAGGCTAGAATCATATTCCCTATCAAGAAATCAAGTTGGCTTACCAAATTGGTGCCTATGAGGAAAATAAGTGGAGGAATCAGACTGTGTGTGGACTTCCATGATCTAAATAGAGCATCACTCAAATATCACTACCCAATTCCATCAATAGAATAGATCCTACAGGTTGTAGCTAGCTATGAGAGGTTTTCATTTCTAGATGGATACTCAGGCTATAACCATATAATGGTGAAAGAGGAGGGTCAGTTTAAGACAACCTTCATCACCAAATGGGGCACATATGGTTATAAGAAGATGCCATTTGGACTATCAAATGCCGAAGCAACATTTCAGAGAGCTATGGACATGGCATTCAAAGGCTTGATCAACAATATAGTTCTGCTGTATCTACATGATATCACCATTTTTTAAAAAATGCCACAGATCGTTTCTTCCACCTCAGACATGTATTCTAGATATGTAGAAGGTTTGAAGTGTCCTTAAACCCAAAGAAATGTCTATTCTGGGCACATGATAGTAAACTATTGGGCCACATTGTCTCTAGAGAAGGGTTAGCAATTGATCCTGAAAGAGTTGAAGCCATCTAGACACTTCTATTGCCACAACATAAAAAGTCTCTCCAAAGCTTCTTGGGGGAGATAAACTTTGTTCATAGGTTTGTACCTGATTTTTCCACTCTTATGAAGCCTTTAACAATTATTTTAAAGAAGAGTATTGCATATAAACAGACAAAAAAAGGTAAAGAGAGTTTTGAGGCCATCAAGCTCGCGATATCACAAGCCCCAACTCTCATGAACCCAAAATTCTCAAAAGACCTCATGTTGTATGCTTTTATAGGGACAGAAACCATCTCAGCCATCTTGGCACAGCCCAACAGGGAAGGTCCAGAACAACCTATAGCCTTCTTCAGTCAGCTTAGAGGACTACGAGGTAAAATACTCTATCATTGAGAAGCATGTCCTTACTGTTAGTAGGAACTTGAAGAAGTTTAGACACTTAGAATCAAAAAATAATATTCAACTGCTAGTATCTCATGTTGGTGTCAAATATTTTCTCCTGAACAAGGACTTGAATGAGAAGAGATTAGGTTGGATAACTCGAGTAATCGAATATGACATTGAGATCAAGGAGACCAAATTCGTTTGAGGCAAGGGTCTGTGTGAACAGTGTTAACCATTTAACCTACCCAGAAGGAAGTTATGTGTTAGACCAATGTTTTAAAGGAATCCCCTCACAGTGATTTTTTCTAAGGCCGAGATCCGGGATTTTCAATTTTTTTGATTTAAGAGTTTTTCCTTTTTTGGATTTTTTTAGCTTGAATTCGGAACTACTCTTGAAGTTTTCCAAAATCTGAAACTCCAATAGTTTGAATTTTTGGAATTTCGGGCTTTTAGGTTTTAGATTTTTTGCCCCCCGTTTTTTTAAATCCCTCTCAGACTTCTGAAGTCTGATTGTTTGAAAACCCAAATTTTGGGTTTTCATGTTTTCAGAGTTCTCCTAACCGTTCTTGGGATTTTCACTTAAAATTTTTTGAAGTCTGAATGTTTGAAAGCGTGAATATTTTCACTTTCAATTTTTTGGGTTTTGGAATTTTTCCAATACTAATTCATCTTTTTTCCTGCAGATTCCCGAAGTCTAAAATCTTGAACTTTTGGAATTTTAGGCTTTCAGGTTTCAGATTTTTAGAGATTCTATGCATAATTAATTTTCACCTACCTCCATACAGATCATAATTTTACCATTAATATCGTGATTTATATTTAAACTCATATTTTTACTTTTTTTTTTACCTGACACATTTTCTCCTACATTTCATTCTTGTACTTTATGACGTCCTTTCCAAGGTATGTTTTTTTGTTTATATTCTTTTGGTTTTAGGTCTTTTTCCTCTGTTCCCCTCTCATTTTGGTTTCCCCTTGTGTTTTTATGATGTAACTCCCTTGGTTCACCATTTTTAACTTTTTTGACTTTTCTCTAGGTATTCAAAGTTGTTCAAAGGATCCTCTTAGGCCTCCCATACTTCTTTTCATTTCTCGTGTTCTAGATTTCTTGATTTAACATCATTTTGCAAATTCCATAGACTTATTTTGAGAGAATATTTTGGATAATTCCTTTAGGGAACTCTTTCGAAAGTTCATTAAGAGGGAAATTTGTTCAGGAATTTTCCTTCAGAGATCTCAGTTTCGGAAATTTCTTTATGAATTTTATCTATTCAGGATTTCAGAGGTTTCTTGCTTTTGGGTTTTCGGGAGATTTTAGTTATGGAAAATATTTTGGAAGATTTATTTTCAGAAATTTTGGTTTCAAATATTTCCTTTTAGGAAACTCTTTCAGAGAAAATTTTAAGAGATTTCGAATCGGAAGATTTCTTTTTGGAAATTTTTCGTTTCAGATATTTCCTTTCCAGTTTTCAGAATTTCTACAACTTCATCTTCTAAAACACATGGTTTGATGTCTACTCCAACTTCAAAGGTAAAGGAGAAGATGAAATACTCATTTCTTGGGGTTGTTCCCCAGTCCTTCCTGTCCTCCGACTTAGGAAAGATCGGGGACACTGATCTAGGAAAAATTGATCTTCCTGATTTATGGGATAGATTAAAGGCTCTAAACAAGAAACCATGGATGTAGGCCATCTACGATAGTGGGATTTCCCTTGCTGCTGGTTTTCCCCACATATATGCATTGCCTAATTTTTTTGTTAGCTGCAGCAGCCCACTTTAACAAAGACTCCAAGTCAGTTAGAGATAGTGATGATAAGGTGGTAATTTGTCTAGACCCAAATTTCTTCGAGGATCTACTTAAAAATTCCTGAAGTTTAATATTATGCCATAATTTCACTAGAAATAGTATTGGAACATTGGGATAAGGAAGAAGAAGTATGCTCAAAGATTATGATGAAATCCTATCTAGCTAAGAATTTCACCAGATTACCCAAAACCATACATCGATAAGATTTTATTCAGGAAGTCAACCATCTTATTGTATTATTAAGTAGAATTTTAGGTCTTCCTTCTGTAAAGAAATTCCAGAAATGGATGTTTTTGTACATCACAAATATCAAGAAGAATGATGAGTTTATCCAATGAGGAGAGAATATTAGTAGCACCATTCCTTATCAATTGGGTAGAGTGTCAGAAACAAAGACCTTCTACATGACATCTTTCCTAGTATATGCGGCCACTGCTATGGGATATTTTGTGGGTTTGAATACCAGGGGTGTTTGTAACACCTCCCAGATATATGAATTTTATCCCTAACTCACTCTAGATGTAGGAAGCATGAATTTATGAAGAGTCAATGATGCATTCTTTTCTGTCATCCTCTATGATTTTGAAAAAGAACTATATAATCAGAGGATTTCCGATGAAGCTTTCCAAGAAGTGTGAGAATGGGGAGGAATTTACTTCCAGTTTCCCACTTTCATCTACATTAGGGTTCTGGGTTTCATAGGCACCCCAAGAAAATTGCTTAGGTGCCCCACTAATAAATAGATTTTGTTGGAATTAGTTCAGTAGTGGTTGGATTATCATTGAATCCAAAACAAGTGTCACAAAGTGAGAATGCACTTACCTGTTTCAATTGGCAAGTGTTCTTTCCCAAATATTCACAAGGCAAAAAATGCTGATGCTGAAATTGTTGAGGTAACCATACGGACCTTTTACCCCCAGACTAATTTTGACTATTGGGGTAAGTTTGGGGAAAGAAGTCAGTCCAGTACCCACATACCCCAACTGGAAGATATCTGGATTCATTTTCAGGATGAATACATGGTGTGACAAATATATTACAAAAGACTAACTACCGATGAAGTTCGGTAATTTGATCTGAAGATGTGCCAAAGGACATGTAAGACAATGATGAGGTTTTGGATTCATCATATAAGAACAATAATTTTGCCAATCAACTGCTTCCATGGATTGATTGGTATGTGGAAGAATGTAGTAACACCAAGGAAAGGGTGGGATTCATTTTAATGAGGACTTTTATTTGGTTGGCCACCTTGGGAATCTCACCCAAAGGGGAAAATCAACCTACAAATATAGGGGCTATACTAGAAATAAACCAACCAACACCTACTAAGGGAAAAAGGTCAGCTAAAAAGGCTCCCATAGTTCTAAAGAAGATTTCATTTATTTTTGGTGGCTGACCTCTCTCCAAGTCTTTTGCTCCCAAGATTACATCTCCTATAGTTCCTGTAACAAAAGTGGTTAAAGTTAGTAGCACCCCTAGTATCATTTAGGACCCATCACATCTTATCCTTCTTCTAATATCACTTCCAATACCAGTTATTTCCACTTCCACCATCATTTATTCTTTCCCATCCCCTTCTATGGTCCAAATATTCTCGTCAGTTCCAGTTCTATCAGCTGGGGAAAATATTGGATCACCCATTTCCTCCTCACTTCCTCTAACACTTCCATTTTCTTCAATCACAACCCCCGGTATTGCTCTGTCAATTCCTATGGCTGTCCTTACATCCATGCCTTCCATAATTTTGACCTCTTCTCAAATACCAGTGATCTTGCTCTAACTGATGTTTCAGGTATTAGATCTGCCACTCCATCTTTGTCAGCCCTAGCCATACTAGAATGGCTATTTAGAAAAACTCCCAAGAAAAATAAAAAGGTTCCTCTGGGGGATGTTATAGATTTTAATATATTTCAGTGTTCATTTTAAGACCCCCCCTCTGAAAAATTAGATTAGAATGGGTTGCGAATCTCCAAAATAGATTTTCTAATCAATGGAAAATTTCTAAAAAACATTTCATGGTAAAGACATTTTGGTAGGGCACAATTTTCTTGGATGAGGTACAATGATAAGAAACGTTGGTGAAATACTGCATAATTTAATTTAATATATAAATATTAGGCTAATTAACCCATATAAATGACTTATCGATGGAAATTTTAGGTGAATTGGGTGGAAACTAACTGCTGAAAATTATCCATTTCCAATTTCCAAAATCCCTAATATTCACGAGTTTATGAAAATTTTCTATTAAAATTTTCCCTGGCATATTAGAGTCTATGACCAAGAGATAGGCCAAGAGATCAAGAACCATATCAAGTCTGATGGTTAATTCATTTCGAGAACATGTGATAGAGGTTGCCACCCCTGTTGAGGGGAAAACTAAAGAAACAATCACATCAACAGATTACTAGATATAAAAGTTATCATTGGGGAAGGATAATCATGAAGGATCCAAACAAGATGTCCACACTAATCTTAGGACCCTTTTAGATAAGTATGATAAAGAAAAGGCCACTAAGGATAAGATCAAGGCCAAGGTCAAGAAACCCACTGCATTGTTGTGAAAAGTAACCTAACCCACACCATCCACTAAGGTCTCAACTACTATGGCTATGACAATATCATCTACAGTCGAGGATATTTATTGTCATGAGATCAAAAAGATAGGCCAGTAAGGGAGATCAGTTGATGGATGGATAGAGAGAATTCTTCATGAAGCTAATCCTTTGATCAAGGAAGCAGTTGAGATATAAAATGGTTTGTAGGTTACAAAAACCACCATTTCCAAGATGGATGAGTCTTTCTCTAAGGATAATAATAATTTAAATTTAACTTTGGTAGAATGGAGTGACATTAGAGAAGAGGATTATAACTTATTTCTTCAGGAAGAGGTGATTTATGATGCCTCTAAATTGTTTGAATATCAAAAGGCCTCAGAATTTCAGTGTCAAGTATTACAAGATCTGATTAAGAAATTGGAGGAGAAAAGCGTGGAGATTACAGATGCCCTGATTGAAATCTCATATGAGTTTGACAACACTAATTGCAAATTTTTCAATGAAAATATCGATGCTCTTCCTGAGGATCAGATTAAGAAAAATTTAAAATATTTGGTGAAGCATGACGATGAGGTCACCAAGGATTTAAATAGTGACTCCATTAACCGACTAGTCTTATGTCTGAATTTCATAGGGAGAATAAATCAAGTTACAAATAAACTTTGAAGATTACCATCCATGATCACAAAAGAGATCAAGACAACAAACATAGTGAATCACTATGTATGTGGGCCTAGATATGAAGAAACTCAGGGGGTTATTAAGTGCTTCTTCGAGTACAGACATCAAATGCTTGTATGGGAGGAAGGACATCAAAATCTTGCTAGTAAGGAAGATGCTGATGAAGTAGGCTGAAGCTGAGAGGCCATGAAAGGACAAGTCCAAGCTCTGATCAATCAAAATTATAGGGTTGACTGAAACAAAACTTAACAAAAAATTCTCTATTTTTATGGGAGCCTGTTCCCTTAATATTAATGAAATTTATATTTTTAGTTAAATGTTAGTTAAAGGCCCAGCTATAATGCCTCAACCTAGGAACTTATAAATAGTGGAATGCTTCCATTATTTAGTATATAGATTATTTTTGAGAGAAGTTTCTCTTCAAGGTTGGAAGAGTGATTATGAGATTCAAAAAAACCTTTTGATTATATTTATAGTTACACCTTGTTGTTAAACATCTGATTTATTGTGTTGAATGTTAATTAGCATTTACTTTGTGAATTTACAATTCCTTAATGATAATGATTAATTGTTGGGGTGTGGAGCTTGTTTTTGGTATTCTTGAATCAATGTTGAAGTGTTGGAGCTCAAACAGTTAAGTTTGGAGACTTCAGGAGCATTCTGCAGTCGTTTTTTGTGACGTTGCTATACAGTCATTGTGTTGTTGTTGTGACATTGCTATTAGCATGCTATTAATGTTGGGACTATTTTTTAGTTGTGGGATGTTGAAAGATCATGACTTTTAAAATTCTACGGTCGGCTTTAGGACTTCATAAGAGGATTTTAATCCTATAAATAGAGGTGTTAGGGTATTTTAAATATATCTTGAGTGTTGAAAAGATCTTGAGTCTTAATGACCAAGAGGTGATCAAGATTGATCAAGGTTAAGCAATTGGGTGTCAATTGTGGTTTAGATGTGGTTTAACATCTTTGGAATTATGTTGTGAGTTCATAACTAAGAGAAGACTATAAGATTTGTTTTACTCTTGTTGATAATAAAATCTGAGCAATTTCTTGGTGGACGTAGCCCACATTGGGTGAACCACTTTAAATCTTGTCTTGTCTTCTTTTGTGCATTATTTATTTATGTTTTTATATTTCTGCAAGTATAATTCTGTTATATAGTTTCCTACTACTGTGGTTTGAGGAATTTTTTCTACATATTTTTTCTCTAATTCCTAACAATTGGTATCAGAGCTTTGGTGGTTTTTTTCTGAAGTTGTAAATCACAGGGAAAGTTTAGCTTGAGTGGGAGCTATGGTAGATGAGGGTAGATCAAGGGTTGAGAAGTTCAATGGGCATAAGTTTGGTTTATGGAATATGTAAATAGAGAATTACTTATATCAGGACCCCCATGTTTCTTTGGCTGGAAAAGTAATGAAACCTACAACCATGTCAGATGAGGATTGGGAGTTGTTGGATAGAAAGGCACTCAGGGAAATTCATTTATGACTTTTATCTTCAGTTGCTTTCAACATATCGCAGGAGAAGACCATGGAAGGTATCATGAGTGTGTTGGGGAATTTATATAAAAAAACCTCTACCTCTAATAAAATATTTTTGATGAAAAAGTTATTTAATATGAAGATGTCTGAGAATGGTTCTATTGCTGATCATTTGAATGAATTTCATATGGTTGTGAGTATGTAAAACTCAATAAAAATTGACTTTGATGATGAGGTTAGGGATTTGTTGATTTTGTGCTCCTTACTAGATAGATGGGACAGCTTGCTTATGGCTGTAAGTAATTCAGTCTCTAATAACTCAAAGCTGAAGTTTTAGGATGTAATAGGCATGATCCTAAGCGAGGAAATGCGAAGGAAGAGTACATGAGATTCTTCTACTTTTCGAAATGCTTTGATGGTGGAGAGCAGAGGGAGACAAAAGAACAGAGGGAAAGGTAATCATGGGAAGTCAAATGATCGTGGAAGGTCAAAGTCCAAGAGTAAGTTAGAATGTTGGCATTGTGGGTTGGTTGGTCATGCTAAGAAATATTGTTTGGATCTTCAGGATAAGAGGAGCAAGAAGGAGGAAACTAAAGAGGTAAATTTGGCAGTAGGTGATGTTTGTCAAGATGCCTTAATTCTTTCTTTAGATAATATTGCTAAATCTTGGGTGTTAGATTCAAGGGCTTCTTTCCATTCCACCCCACATAGACAATACTTTACTGATTTTGTTCAAGGTGATTTTGGACATGTATTTATTGGTGATGATGAACCATGCAACATAGTAGGGAAAGGTTGTGTTTGGGTGAAAATGTAGAATGGGAACACATGGCTACTTAAGGATGTCAAGCATGTGCCTAAGTTGAGGTGGAACTTGATATCAGTGGGATAGCTAGATAGAGATGGTTGTACGGTTAGTTCTACAATGGATTCTTGGAAGGTTACCGAGGGAGATCTTATGGTTGCAAGAGGTAAGAAAAATGGTACTTTGTATTTAACCAGTGGTGCTAATTATTGCAATTTAGTTGCTGCAGATGGAGATGTAACTCCTTGGCACTAGAGACTCGGTCATATGATTCATAAGGGCATGTAGATTATAAAGGATAGGTTACCTAGATTAAAGGAGTTAGATTTGGACTTTTGTGAGAACTGTGTTTATGGGAAACAGAAGTGGGTGAGATTCCTCAAGGTTGGACCTACCAGGAAGGAGGGTAAGTTGGAGTTAGTGCATATAGATGTATGGGGGCCAGCTAAGGTAAACTCTATTGGTGGTTCATGTTATTATGTCACTTTCATTGATGATGTAATTAAAAAAGTTTGGGTATATTGCATTAGAAAGAAACCTGATGTGTTTGAAAATTTAAAAACATGGAAAGCCTTGGTTGAGAATGAAACATGTATTAAGTTGAAATGTATCAGGTTGGATAATGGAGGGAACTATTATAGAAATGAATATCTTGATTACTGTTTGATAAATGGGATCCACAGGAAAAGAATAGTTCTAAATACTCCATAGGAAAATGGAGTGTCAAAGAGAATGAACAGGACAATCATGGAGTGTGCTAGGTGCATGAGGTTACACGTGGGGCTGCCACTCATGTTTTGGGTGGAAGTGGTAAGCACAACTATTTATCTGATTAACAGAGGACCCTCTATGGCCTTGGATGGAGGTATACCTGAGGAGGCTTGGTCTGGTAAGAAAATTGATTACTCATTTCTTAGAGTATTTAGATGTGAGGTATTTGTTCAAATTGATAAAGATGATAGGACCAAGTTAGAGGTTAAGTCTAAGAAATGCACCTTTGTTGGATATATGGAAGATGATTTTGGTTTCCGTGTTTGGAGTCTTAAAGAAAAGAAAATATTTTAGTCTAGAGATATTATCTTTAATGAAAAAATCATGTATAAAGACCAGTTGCAGGAACAGAAAGAGAAATCAAACAAAGAATACACAGTGTTAGAGGACATTGCGGAAAGTAAGTTGTCCAAGGGTCTGGTTCATGTTCAACATGTTCTGACATAGCCAGTTCAGGTACCTACTCATCAGGATCCCCAAACTCCTGAGGTGAGACAATCTTCTAGGGTAAGAAGGGAACCTAAACGATTTACTCCATATTTGAATTATTTATTGTTCACTGACAGTGGAGAGCCAGAGTGCTTTAAGGAAGTAGTGCAGGTGGATGCCAAGAAGAAGTGGGAGTAGGCCATGGATGAAGAGTATAGATCTCTTATGGAAAACCAGACTTGGGATCTGGTGGAGCTACCTGAGGGAAAGAGAGCATTGCAGAACAATTGGGTGTATAGAATCAAATAGGAAGATGGAGGTAGGAAATGATACAAGGCCCGGTTGGTGGTCAAAGGATTTTCACAGAAGAAAGGTATAGACTTTGATGAAATTTTTTCTTCGGTTATTAAAATGACTTCTATTAGGATTGTTCTTGGTTTAGTTGCAGTAGAATACCTCCACTTAGAAAATTTGGATGTGAAGTCTACATTAATTCATGGTGAGTTGGAGGAGGAATTATACATGCAACAACCATAGGGTTATGAGGTCAAAGGGAAGGAGAGGTTAGTGTGCAAATTAAAGAAGATCTTGTATGGCCTGAAACAAGCTCCACGACAATGGTACATAAAGTTTGACAGTTTTATACAGGAGCAGGGTTACTCCAGGTGTCACTCAAACCATTGCATGTACATCAAGAAGTTTATTTATGGTATTTATATTATTTTGTGCGTATATGTAGATGATATGTTTGTTGTAGGGAAGAACGTGCAGGAAATAAAGGTACTCAAGAAGCACCAGGTGACTCCTTTGCTATGAAGGATTTGGGGGTAGCAAAACAAATCCTTGGTATGAGAATAACTCAAAACAGGAAGGAGAGGAAGCTGGTATTATCTCAAGAAGAGTACATAAATAAAGTCTTGGAGAGGTTTAGTATGCAGGATGCTAAACCGGTTGGTACTCCTTTGGCAGATCACTTTAAATTATCAAAGGAATAGATTCTCAAGACTGAGGAGGATAGAATAGAAATGTCCAGGGTACCATACTCATCAATAGTAGGTAGCTTGATGTATGCTATGGTATGCACTAGGCCTGACATTGCCCATGCAGTGGGAGTAGTGAGTAGGTTTATGAGTGATCCAGGTAGAGAGCACTGGTAGGTAGTAAAATGGATCCTTCGGTATTTGAGAGGGACCATGGGAGCAACATTCTGTTTCGGTGGATCAGACACTACATTATGTGGATATGTAGATTCATACATGGTAGGAGATTTGGATAGTAGGAGGAGCATGACATGTTATGTATTTACGGTTGGTGATACAGCACTGAGTTATATTTCATGGTTACAAAAGGTTGTGGATTTTTCAACCATAGAGGTTGACTATGTTGCTGCCACAGAGGCAAGCAAGGAGATGATTTGGCTACAGTAGTTACTTGATGGGTTGGGTCATAAGCAAGAAGTTGGGAGACTACATAGTGATAGTCAGAGTGCTATTCATTTGGCGAAGAACTCCACTTTTCACTCTAGGATGAAGCACATTCAGCTGAGATATCATTTCATTAGGACAAATTTGGAAGAAGATAAGTTGAAGCTGGAAAAGATTCATACCAGTCATAATCCTATGGATACGATGACCAAGGCGGTCACAAGGGAGAAGTTGAAGTTTTGTTCAACTTTGATTGGCCTTCATGGTTGATAATGAAGGGTTAAGAACTTTTCTCAGTGGAAATAATATCCAAGTGGGAGATTGTTGGGGTGTGGAGCTTTTTTTTGGTCTTCTTGAATCAATGTTGAAGTGTTGGAGCTCAAACGGTTAAGTTTGGATACTTTAGGAGCATTCTACAGTCATTTTCTATGACATTGCTATGCAGTCATTGTGTCGTTGCTGCGACATTGGTGTTAACATGTTGTTAATTAGTTGTTAATGTCGGGACTATTTTTCTAGCCGTGGGAAGTTGAAAGATCACGACTTTCAAAATTCTAGGATCGGATTTAGGACTTCTTAAGAGGATTTTAATCCTATAAATAGAGGTGTTAGGGTATCTTGAAGATATCTTGAGTGTTCAAGAGGTTTTGAGTCTTAACAATCAAGAGTGATAAAGGTTAAGCAATTGGGTGTCAATTGTGGTTTATATGTGGTTTAACATCTTTGGAATTCTGTTGTGAGTTCATATCTAAGAGAAGACTGTAAGAGTTGTTTTACTCTTGTTGTTAATAAAATCTAAGCAAGTTCTTGGTGGATTTATCCCACATTGGGTGAACCACGTTAAATATTGTCTTGTCATCGTTTGTGCATTATTTATTTATGCTTTTATACTTCTGCAAGTATAATTCTACTATATAGTTTCCTACTATTGTGGTTTGAGGAATGTTTTCCACATATTTGTTCTCGAATTCCTAACATTAACATACCTTTATTTCAGGTCTTCTATTTCATGTTGTGAAGGAATAATACTACAATATTTTATGTCGGTTGTGAAGACTTCATTTTCCTTCTACATTAATTTTTATGTCATTGTTGTCCCTACTTGAAGAAATAGATGTTATATGCATGTGTGTTTTACTTTTGATAAATTAATTATGTTGTATCAGATTTGATTTACTCTTGTGTATACTTGAGTTTAACAAAGGAATGTATGCCCCTAGTTTGTGGTATTTTGTACACTTTCTAGTTTCTATAGGTGAAGGTGGTCGGTGATGCAAACCTCACTCCCACATTAACCCTTCTAGATGTTGAACATTCCCTAAATTGGTGCATCACCACTTCTAGTATAGGTTTCATTTCCTTGCAAATCTCTTTCCTTAATCCCATGAAATGTTAGCATAGGACTAGTTAGCCATTTCTACTACATTAGAAGTAGTATTGTTTTTTTTAGTTTAGGAAGAGGAAGCCAGACCTTCTCTAGAAGGTTCACCTTGAGCCCAAGTCCCACAGCTTGAGAGGTGATCCCATGTGTACCAATCACTCCGAATGTCATGATTCATTCTCAGGCCATTAAGGGGGTGTAGTGATTTGATGACAACAGTTTTTTGGCACGCCCGGTGGGACAGAGAGTTGGTACTTCTCTTCTCATTCTATTAACTAAAAGTACTTGGAAACTCCATATCTCTAGATTTCAAAGCTCAGTACATCAACTTATGTGAAGAATTCACATAAGAGCTTCTTCAAGACGAGAAAACTACAAGGACATAGCTTTCCTTGTCTCAGCCCTAAGGAGAAGATGAAGAAGTCTTTTAGCAACACCAGCCACCACTTTACCTCATAGTGGACATTCAACTCCTCCTAAAGGACATTTTCCCCCACCAAGACATAACCAAATTTTGAATGCCATGGTAGCCAATTCTTTTCCTCCTTTCAATGCCAATAACCCTTTTCTATTAGCATAAAGAGATGTCATACCAGCAGCAGCCTTGAAAAGTTTACCATTTTACACTAGAGAGACTAATGTTTCACATCAGGAGCACATACTGGATGTAGCTAGCATATGCTCAGTACATAGTATCAAAAAAGATAACGTGGAAATTTGACTCCTTGCTACAAAGGGGAAGAACTTCAATGGTTCTGAATTTTAACTGTTGGATTCGTTACCACTTGGAATGAGTTAGGCATGAAAGTTGTGTAAGGAGTTTGAAGACAAAAGTGATAATCTCTCACTTGTAGAAAAATATCATACTACCAAGCGGTCTCTTCAAGAGTATATGAGCATGATTTCAACCTCCGTTTTGACAAGACTTGGAAACAAATTACAACTCTTGTAAGGCCATCCCTAGATAGTGCATTTCTATATTACTTATGGGAATGGAATAGTGATGTCTCTATCATGATTCAATCCATGGGGGGAAACGTTATCCCTGATGATTATGAGTTTTCTGTATGAGATGAAAATTTCTTGATTCAAGAAGGTAAAATTGCTCCTAGACCTCCCATACCTATTTTAGGAGAGCTTGTAGGCCAACATCCAGTCATTGCCCCAATTCCAGAAGCTTCTATTCCGATAGCTATGCATGCGTCCAATCCCTCAAATGATCTAGCTGAGGTTAAGTCACTATTACAAACTTTCGGGAATGAACTCATAACAATGAAGAGGAAATAGCATCTCAGTATGCTCTCCCCTTTCAACCCCATTATCAAATAATCCGTCCTCCTTTCCAAGGAAATGGTCAGTGAAAAAATTAGGCCATAAGCCAAGTTTATGAATGTAAAACCTTTGAATTTTTATAACCCCTTGCTTCTAGCTCTTCCAGAGCTATAGTCTTGGTCCAAAACAACCTCATCCAAGACTATGAATGGTGCTACCCTTGTTCTCAGCCCCATAATCAGAATCTATTCCAAAATGGAGTTTTAAGTCAAGCCGTAATGGTTCAAAGCATATCCACTCTCCCTAAATCAGTCTGCTAAACCCTCCACTTCCGAAATTCAAGACCAACTTCCTAATGAAACCGCACTACTAAATTGGCAAGAAGAAGACTTTTGTGGGTTGAATATTGATTCCTCCACTATAGCAATCCACCACACATGTTCCAATAAAAGGGAAATGGATCCACTTTCTTCCAATACTGACCAAGCATCTACTTCTCATCCCCCAACACAAGTACCGGATGGTAAATGCATGAGAAAGAAATCATCAGAAATATTCATTGATCATTCTACAAAGAATGATGGAACTTCAAGTATCATGATGCCCAATAACCATTATCCAAAGGAGGAACCCAATGCCCCAAAAGGCATTAGCAAAGTGGGAGCGATTCCGTTCAGCATTACGCAGCAAATGAAGAAGAACAATTTGAGTGTCACGATGTGGGATGCACTCTCTATTCCTTCTCAAAGGAACTTTCTACAAGAGGCTTTAAAAAACTTTGGCACTACTAATAGGTCATCAGGTCAAGAGGTAGAAGTGATAACCAACTTATGCTAACCTGAGACAAAAATACATGCTAAGACCAACAAGCCTCCACCATTATATATCTCACTGATTATTGGTGACCGTTTGGTTCACAATTCTATGATCGAATCTTGAGCTAGTAGTTCTGTGATGCCTAAGCAATTCGCAGATGTACTACAAATTCCATATACTCCAATTTCGAGAGGGGTTATTCAACTAGACGGTACTGCAGTCCAAATTTTGGGGGTCATTAAGGGGCTTCGGCTTACTATCCACGCATGTACTAGTTTGACATTCACACAAGACATATCTGTCATTGATCACCCTCCCCTCTTCGCCATTTTCTTGTCATGGGATTTCACTGTAAAAATGGGGGGTTATTTACAATCAGACTAGTTGCATATGATCTTGAGGACCCAATATTGGATTAAGGTAACTATAAGGGTAGAACCAATCTGTCACAATCACGTGGAACCTTACACATCAAAACCCATAGATGGTAAATACACCATCTGTGATCACGAAGATGAGGATGCAAATCATGAGCCAACTACTCTCATCGAAGAAGTTCCAAATACGATTCTCAATGAGGTGAGTATAGATCATCAATACGACCCTTATGCTAATTTATTAGCAAATGAAGAATCTGGTCAATTATTTTTGGAAGAGACTAGATTAGGTACATATTACATTCATGAAGAAGATGTCATCGCACCTCAACTGGTTAAGGCATCAAGTGATACAAACAGACTATGGAAGATGGTTTTTTAATGGTTCACGAAGTAAAAATGGATCTAGTGCAAGGGTTATGTTAATTTCTCCAGAAGGAGACAAATATTTCTCTTCCTTTCGGTTACAATTCAGTTGCACTAATGATGTTATTGAATATGAAACCCTTATACAATGAATTGAGTTGGCCCAAAGAAGAGGAATTTGAACCTTGACGGTCTTTGGCGATAGAAAATTGGTTGTGCACCAAGTTACAGTTCGTAGTGCATCAAAAAATGATCTATCGTGGTCATACAAAAATTGGGTTTTGGATCTGATAGAATATTTTGAGGCTTTCGGAATTCATGCAATTCCCAAGAAGCAAAATCAAGATGCTGACAAGTTGGCTACTATTAGTTCTCAGTATGATGTACCTATGGATATCATGAAAGAGGAGTAACAGATAGTCAAGATGGTGGTTCGTCCTATGGTACTAGATAATGTGAGTAGTTGGTAGGTGTTTGATAGTCATCAACAAACTATTCTCTTCCTACACCAGGAAGCAAAATTCACTGCCAAACATCAAGATAAACTCCAAAACTCTTACGGTACAATCAGATTATATAGCTAAAAGGGAACAAACTACCAATAGGCCTGGTTATATTGGAATCCATTTTCAATTCAGATGATCAGGCCAAGCAAAACACTAATATGGTGGTCAAGGAGGAAGATTTTGAAGAGGTTGACGGGTGGCAAGCGAAAAGGTTCTAAAAATCAGTAAGGTGTGCACTGCTCATGAAAAGAAAGCTTTTCATTAAATTATGTCAGGAATATCATGATATATTTGCATGGAGCTACAAGGATTTACATGGTTTCGATCCCATGGCTTAGCTTAACATACTATTGAACTGGATCCAAACTCCAAGCTAGTTCATAAAAAACAAAGGCCAATCAATCCCAAAATTGAACCACTGATGCAGAAAGAGTTAACCAAGCTTATCAAGGCCTGTATAATTTTTCCCATAAAGCATTCTTCGTGGGTTGATAAGTTGGTACCTGTAAGGAAAAAAAATGGTGAAATCCAGTTGTGCATAGATTTCACGGACCTAAACCGCAACTCTTTGAAGGACCACTACCATCTCCCCTCAATGGAACAAATCCTCCAAACAATGGCAGGGGCTCAAAGATTTTCCTTGCTTGATGGATATTCAGGATATAATCAAATTCTGGTTCAAGAATCTAATCAATTCAAGATGACATTCACCACCAAATGGGGCACGTATGCTTACAACAAGATGCCTTTTGGATTATATAATATGGGGGCCACCTTTCATAGAGCCATGGATATGGCGTTTAAGGGATACATCAATGATATGATCTTGGTTTACCTTGATAACATCATTGTCTACTCCAAACTTGCTAAGGATCATATCACCCATCTTAGGAAATTTTTTTGAAGGTGTAGGGAATTTGGTGTCTCAATGAACCCAAAAAATTGCATTTTCACAATGCAGGAAGGAAAGTTGTTGGGACATATTGTCTCAGCAGTGAGGTTGTCTATCAACCCAGCTAGGATTTAGTCAATTATGTCCTTATCCCTCCCAAGTCACAAGAAGGGTCTCGAGAGTTTTTTAGGAACTATAAATTTTGTTCAGAGATTTATTCCTCAATTTGCAACATTGGAAAAAACCGTTAACGTCCATGCTTAAAAATAATATCCCATTTTTATGGATGAAGCAGGGAAGAGAAAGCTTTGAAGCCATAAGGACAACTATCTCCCAAGATCCTACATTGGTGAATCCTTGGTTTGACAGGGATTTTATTCTCTATGCTTTTGTAGGTTAGGAAAGTATTTCAAGAATTCTCACTCAGCAAAATGATGACCTGATGGAGAAATCCATTGCCTTTTTCAGTCAGCCTCTTAAGGAATACAAATTCAAATATTCGTTCATCAAAAAATAGGTCTTTGCAATAATTTGAGACCCAAAGACGTTTACACATCTGCTTTCTAAAAATAAAATCCCTTTAATGGTTTCTCATCCTGGTGTCAAAGAGTTTTTGTTGAATAAAGAGATGAACGAGAAACACGTTGGGTGGATTACGAAAGTAATGGAGTATGACGTACACATCAAGGTCACTAATTTTTTTAGGGGTAAAGGTGTTATGTCAGAAATTGGCTGCAGAAATTGAGACCAAAGATATGGAAGATGTCATGATTCTGAATGATGATGAAGGAAATGATCAGATTGATTGGTTAACTAAGATGCAAAACTTTCTTCTCTCGGGGATATATCCTCCAAACATGGATAAATTCCAAAGATGTACTTTCCATCTGTAGTCTATTCCATATGTTGTGGTAGATAATGTTCTTTTCTGAAAAGATCTAAATGGTGTTCTTTTATGCCGCGTCAGGCCAAAACAGGTGAACAAGGTATTAAAGGAATTCCACAATGGCCTATTTGGAGGACATTATTCTGCACAAACAAACACCACCAAAATCATGTGAGCCAGTTATTACTGGCCAAACTTGTTCAAAGAATCTCATATCTGGGTGAGGAAATGTAAAGAGTGTGCTCTTTTCATAGGCAAACAACGGCTTGCAGCTCTACCATTACACCCCATTTAGGTAGATCAACCCTTCATTTAGTGGCAATTAGATTTCATTGGGATGATCAATCCTCCATCTAGCAAGGGGCATAAATGGGTCTTGACTGCAACAGATTATTTTACTCACTGGACAAAAGTAGTGGCCCTAAAAGAAACTAATGAAAAAAGGTTGTTCTGGATTTCCTATAAAATTTGATGATAAGGTTCAGTTTTCCTTTTACCGTTATCTGAGACAATGCTATGGCTTTCCTCAAGATGAATATAAGTGAGTGGGCCATCAAAAATGGAGTCTTATCTCAAGACTTCATCTAAATATTACCTGCAGGGGAAAGAATTGGCCCAATCTAGTAATAAGAACCTCATAAGAATCATCAAATGCACAATGGAGGCCAATAAAAGAACCTGGCATACATAGCTCAAAACCACCCTATGGGCCGATAAAATGCAGAATGGAGCCTAAGAAAGCCATCAGGGTTTCTCCTTTCATGATTGTATATGGAAGGGAAGAAAAACTTCCACTTTCCTTGGAGATACCTTCCCTTGACTTGGCTTATCAGCTTGAAGTTATGGAGGATGAGGCCTTAACAGTGAGGTTTTATGAACTCATAGAGCTGGATGAAATTTAGAACATATCCATGAATACATTGACAGAACATCAGGCTCGAGTTAAGAAATCATTTGAAAAGAAATCCTCTAATATGTTGTTCAAGGAAGGGGATTTGGTTCTATAATGGGATGAAGATCGTGCCAAACCTGGTAGGCATGCCAAGTTTGATGCTCTCTAGAGCGGGCCTAATGTTATTATAAGTTGTAAGGAGACAAATTCATTTTTCCTATATAGACTCAATGGAGAAGAATCACTCATTCATGTGAATGGGATACACCTCAAAGCTTGATTTTGAGTATGTTTGACCCTGTACATTGTTCTGTCTTTTCCTCCAAGTGCTCCACACATTGTTTGTTTTCTTTTCTTTGGCTTGCATTTTTTTTGCTTTTGTTTTGGTTTTTTAGCCTCCTTTGCCCAATGTTTTGCTTAAGGCTACTGGTCTAAAAGCTTAGCAGGAAAGCATTCCCTAGAGATCGCAAAAAATGTTAACCATTTAACCTACCCCGAAGGAAGTTATGTGTCAGACCAATGTTTTAAAGGAATCCTCTCATAGTGATTTTTTCTAAGGCTGAGATCTGGGATTTTCAATTTTTCAGACTTCGGAGTTTTTCCTTTTTCAGAATTTTTTAGCTCGAATTCGAAACTACTCTTTAAGTTTTTAGAAATCTGAAACTCCGAAAGCCTAAATTTTTTAGAATTTTAGGCTTTCGGGTTTTGGATTTTTTTGGCACCTTTTTGTTTAAATCCCTCTTGGACTTCCAAAGTCCGAATGTCTGAAAACCAAAATTTCAGGTTTTCAGGTTTTCAAAGTTCTCTGAGTTGTTCTTAGGATTTTCACTTGAAATTTTCCAAAGGCCGAATGTCTGAATTTTTGGACTTTCAGGTTTGGTAGTTTTCCATCATCAATTCATCTTTTTGCCTCCCTATCCCCGAAGTCCAAAATCCCAAATTTTTAGAGTTTTGGGCTTTCAAGTTTCAGACTTTCAGAGATTCTGTGCATAATTAATTTTCACCTACCTCCATACGGATCATATTTTTACCATTAATATCGGGATTTCTATTTAAACTCATATTTTTACTTGTCATTTTTACCTGACACATTTGCACTGACATTTCAATCTTGTACTTTGCGATGTCCTTTTCAAGGTATGGTATTTTGTTTATATTCTTTTGGTTTTAGATCTTTTTCTTCTGTTCCCCTCTCATTTTGGTTTTCCTTTTTGGTTTCCCCCTGTGTTTTTATGATGTCACCCACTTGGTTCGCCATGTTTCACTTTTTGATTTTTCTCTAGGTATTCAATGTTTTTCAAAGGATCCTCTTAGGCCTCCCATACTTATTTTCATTTCTTGTGTTCTAGATTTCACAATTTAATATCATTTTGCAAATTCCTCAGACTTGTTTGAAGAGACTCATTTGGAGAATTCCTTTAGGGAATTCTTTTGGAAGTTCATTAAGTGGGAATTTTTTTCAGGAATTTTCCTTCGGAGATCTCAGTTTCAGAAATTTCTTTCGAAATTGTTTCTCTTCAGGATTTCAGAGGATTCTTGCTTTCAGGTTTTTTAGGAGATTTCAGTTCGGGAAATTCTTTCAGAATATTTCTTTTCAGATATTTTAGTCCGGGAAACTCTGTCAAAATATTTCTTGTCAAAAATTTTGGTTTCAGATATTTTAGTTCGAGAAACTCTTTCGGAAGATTTCTTTTAAGAACTTTTTGGTTTCAGAGATTTCCTTTTAGGTTTTTAGAATTTGTACAACTCCAACTTTTGAAACATAGGGTTTAATGTCTGCTTCTACTTCAAAGGGAAAGGAGAAGATGAAATACTCATTTCATGGGGTTTCTCCCTAATCCTTTCTATCCTCTGACTTAGGAAATATCAGGGACACTGATCTAGGACAAATTGATCTTCCCAATTTCTAGGACAGATTAAAGGATCCAAACAAGAAACCTCAGATGTAGGCCATCTACGATAGTGAGCTTTCCCTTGCCACTAGATTTCCCACATCTATGCATTACCCAAAATGTGACTTACCTACAATAGCCCACTTTGATACGAAGACTCTGTGTCAATCATAGATATTGATGATAAGGTGGTAATCTGTCTAGACCCAGATTTCTTCAAGGATATACTTAAACTTCCCAACATTCAAGATTACACCACAATTTCACCAAAAATAGTAGTGGAACATTGGGATAAGAAAGAAGAAGTATGCTAAAATATTATGATAAAATTCTATCTGGCTAATAATTTTTCCAAATTACCAAAAAACCGTGCATCGATCGAGATTTTATTTAGGAAGTCAATGATCTTATTATGACTGTTAAGAAGAATGTTCAGGTCTTCCTTTTATAAAGGAATTCTAGGAATGGATGTTTTTTATACATCACAACTATCAAGAAGAATGATGAGTTTATCCGATGGGGGGAGCACATTAGTAGCACCATTCGTTATCAATTGGGTAGAGTTTCAGAAACAAAGAGCTTCTACATGACATCTTTCTTGGTATATGCAGCCGCTGGTATGGGATATTTTGTAAGTTTGAATACTAGTGGTGTTCGCAGCACCTCCCAAATATATAAATTTTATCCTAAACTCACTCTGGATGAGGGAAGTAGGAATTTTCGTAGAGTCAACGATGCTTTCGACACTTTCATCTTGTATCATTTTGACAAAGAACTATATAATCAGAGGATTTATGATGAAGCTTTCCAATAAGTGTGAGAATGGGGACAAACCTACTTCCAATTTCCTACTTTCACCTACATTCAGGTTCTAGGTTTCATAGGCACCCCAAGAAAATTTCCAAGGTGCCCCACTGATAAATGGATTTTGTTTGAATTAGTTCAATAGTTGTTGGATTATCATTGAATTCAAAACAAGTGTCAAAATGTGGGAATGCAATTCCCTATTTTGATTGGCAGGTATTCTTGCCCAAATATTCACAAGGAAAAAAATGTTGATGCCGAAATGGCTGAGCTAACCCTGCAGACCTTTCACTCGCGGACTAATTTTGACTATTGGGGTAAGTTTTGGGGAAAAGGTCGGTCCAGTGCCCACATTCCCCAAATATAAGATATCTAGAGTCATTGTCAGAGATGAATACATCGGTACGATAAAGAGATTATGAAAGACTAACCTCTAGATGAAGTTTGAGCAATTTGGTTTAGCAGATGTGCCAAAGGACATGCAAGATAATGATGAGGTTTTGGATTCATCATACAAGAACAATAATGTTGCTAATCAACCGCTACCATGGATTGATTGGTATGTGGAAGAGTGCAGTAACACCAAGGAGACGTTGAGACCCATTTTAACAAGGACTTTCAGTTGATTGGCCACCTTGGGAATCTCACCCAAAAGGGAAAATCAACCTACATATACAAGGGCTATACCAGCAATAAAACAACCAACACCTACTAAGGGTAAAAGGTCAGCTCAAAAGGATCCCATAGTTCCAAAGAATATTTCATTTGTTGTTAGCGGATCATCTCTTTGCAAGTCTTTTGCTCCCAAGATTACATCTCTAGCAGTTCCTATGACAGAAGTGGTTGAAGTCAGTAACACTCCTAGTATCATCCAGGATCCATCGCATCTTCTCCTTCCTCCATTATCACTTCCAATAATATTTATTTCCACTTCCACCATCATTTCTTCTTTCCCATCCCCTTCTATGGCTCAAAGTATTCTTGTCACTTCTAGTTCTATCAGCTAGGGGAAAATATTGGGTCACCCATTTCCTCTTCACTTCCTTTAACACTTCCATTTTCTTCAATCACAACCCCCAATATTACTTTTTGAATTCCTATAGTTTTCCTTACATCCATGCCTTCCATCATTGCTACCTCTGCTCAAATACCAACTGGTATTTCTAGCGATCTTGCTCTAACTGATGTTTCAGGCATTGGATTTTCCACTCAATCTTTGTCAACCCTAGCCATACTAGAATGGCTATTTAGACAAACTCCCAAGAAAAATAAAAAGGTTCCTCTGGGGGATGTTATAGATCTCAACATATTGGAGTGTATGCCCAAGAGACAGGCCAAGAGACTGAGAACTGTATCAAGTCTGATGATTAATTCATCTGGAGAACATGTGATAGAGGTGGCCACCCTTGTTGAGGGGAAAACTAAAGAAATAATCACAGTAGTAGATTACTGGATATCAAAGTTCTTATTGGGGAAGGATAATCATGGAGGATCCAAACAAGATGTACACACTATTTTTGGGGCCCTTTTGGAGAAATGTGACAAAGACAAGGCCACCGAGGATGAGCTCAAGGCCAAGGTCAAGCAGCTCACTGCATTATTGCAAAAAGTAGCCCAATCCACTCCATCCAATGAGGCCTCAACTACTATGGATATGACAATATCATCTAAAATCAATGATATTTGTTATCATGAGCTCAAAAAGCTAGGCTAGAAAGTGAGATCAGTGAATGGATGGATGGAGAGAATTCTGCAGGAAGCTAATCCATTGATCAAGCAAGCAGTTGAGATACATAATGATTTGCAGGTTGCAAAAACAAAAATTTCAAATATGGAAGAGTATTTCTCTGAGGATAATAATAATTTAAATTTAACTTTGGCAACATGAAGTGACATTAGAGAAGAGGATTCTGACTTGCTTCTTTAGGAAGAGGTGATTAATGATTCCTCTAAATTGTTTGAAGATCAAAAGGCCATGGAATTCTGGTGTCAAGTATTACAAGATCTGATTAAGAAATTGGAGGAAAAAAGAGTGGAGATTATAGATGCCCTGAATGACATCTACAAGGATTTTGAAAATGCTAATTACAAATTCTTCAATGAAAATATCGATGATCTTACTGAGGATCAGATTAAGGAAAATTTCAAAGATTTGGTGAAGCGTGACGATGAGGTCACTAAGAATTTCAATAGTTACTCCATTAATCAATTGGTTTTATGTCATAATTTCATAGGGATACTAAATACATTTACAAATAAACTTCAAATATTGCCATCCAGGATCACAAAAGACATCGAGACAGCAGATGTAGTGAATCACTATGCATGTGGGCCTAGAGATGAGGAAACTCAGGGGGTTATTAAGTGTTTCTTCAATTACAGACATCGAATAGCTATATGGGAGGAAGGATAACAAAATATTACTGTAAGGAAGATGCAAATGAAGTAGGTCAAAGCTGAGCAGCCATGAAAGGAAAAGTGCAAGCTCTGATTGGTCAAAATTGTAGGGTTGATTGAGTCAAACCCTTGCAACAAATTTTCTATTTTCATGGGATCTTGTTCCCTTAATATTAATGACATTTCTATATTTAGTTAAATGTTAGTTAAGGGCCTAGTTGTAATGGGTTAGCCTAAGAACTTATAAATAGTGGAATGCTTCCATTATTTAACATATAGATTATTTTTGAGAGAAGTTGCTCTTCAAGCTTGGAAGAGTGATTCTGAGATTCCAAAAAACCTTTTGATTATATTCAGAGTTACACCTTGTTGTTACAAGTATGATTTGTTTTTTTGAATGTTAATTAGTGTTTACTTTGTGAATTTATGATTCCTTAGTGATAGTGATTAACTTACCTTTGTTTCATGTCTTCTATTTCATGCTATGAAGGAATAATACTACAATATTTTATGCTAGTTGTGAAGACTTTGTTTTACTTATGTATTAATTTTTATGTCATTGTTTTTGCTACTTGAAGAAATAGATGTTGTTATATGCATGTTTTTTTTAATTTTGATAAAATAATTGTGTTGTATTGGATTTGATTTACCCTTGTGTATACTTGAGTTTAACAAAGGAACGTCTACCCCTGGTTTGTGGTATTTTGTACCCTTTCTAGTTGATATAGGTGAAGGTGGTCAGTGATGCAAACCTCACTCCCACATTAACCTTCTAGATGTTGAACATTCCCTAAATTGGTGCATCACCACTTCTATCATAGGTTTCATTTCCTTACAATTCTCTTTCCTTAATCCCATGAAATGTTAGCATAGGACTAGTTATCCATTTTTACTGCATTAGAAGTAGCGTTGTTTTTTTAGTTTAGGAAGAGAAAGCTGACCTTCTCCGGAGGTTCATCTCAATCCCAAGTCCCACAGCTTAAGAGGTGATCCCATGTGTCCCAATCACACCAAATTTCATGATTCATTCTCAGGCCATTCAGGGGGTGCAATGATTTGGTGAGAACAGTTTTTGGCATGCTCAGTGGGATAGAGAGTTGGTACTTCTCTTCTCATTCTATTAACTAAAAGTACCTGGTAACTCCATCTCTCTGGATTTCAAAGTTCAGTACGTCAACTTATGTGAATAATTTTCACAAGATATTCTTCAATACGGGAAAATTACAAGCATACAAAACTTTCCTTATCCCCCCCAAGGAGAAGAGGAAGAAGTCTTTCAGCAGCACTAGTCGCTACTTTACCTCATAGAGGACATTCAACTCCTCCTGAAGGACATTTTTCCCCACTAAGACACAACCAAATTTTAAACACCATGGAAGCCAATGCTTTTCCTCCTTTCAATGCCAATAGTCCTTTGCTATTAGCACAAAGAGATGCCATACCAGTAGCAGCCTTGAAAATTTTACCTTTTTACACTAGAGAGACTAATGTTTCACCTCAAGAGCACAAACTAGATGTGGCTAGCATTTGCGCGGTACACAATATCATAGAAGATAACGTGGTAGTTCGACTCCTTAATACCTCATTCAAATGCAGAGCACTTAAATGGTTCCAGAGTTTAACTGTTAAATCTTTTACCACTTGGAATGAGTTAGGCATGAAGTCATGTAAGCATTTCGAAGACAAAAGTGATAATCTCTTTCTTGTAGAACAATTTCATACTATTAAGTGGTCTCCTCAATAGTATATGAGTGATTTCAACCTCCACTTTGACAAGACTTAAAAATGAATTCTAGCACTTGTAAGGTCATCCCCAGATAGTGCATTTCTATATTACTTATGGGAATTAAATAGTGATGTTGTCTTCATGATTCAATCCATGGGGGGAGCCGTTATCGTTGATGCTTACGAGGTTGTCATACGAGCTGAAAATTGCTTAATTCAAGCAGGTAAAATGTTCCTAGACCTCCCATACTTGTTTTAGTATAGCTTGTAGGCAAACAACCAATCATTGCCCTAGTTTTGAAAGCTTCTATTCTGATAGCTATGCATGCATCCAATCCCTCAAATGATCTAGCTGAGGTTCAGTCACTGTTACAAAATTTTCGGAATGAACTCAGAGAAATGAAGAGGAAGCAGTCCCAGTATGCTCACCCCTTTCAACCCCAATATCATACAAGTTGTCTTCCTTTCCAAGGAAACAATCAGTCACAAAATTAAGCCACAAGCCAAGCTATGAATGTAAAACCTCTGAATTTTTAGAACCCTTGTAAATATTAGCATAGCTTTTTTATTTTTCTCCAATTACATATGCACATTGTTTTTTTGTAGCATAGGTTTTGTTTCCCTAATTGTTGTTGTATAGGTTTTTGTTGCTCCAGGTTTGTGTTGTTATACAGTTCAATGTGCCTCTAGGTGAATGCTCCATAGACCTTCAGCATTTTACAACAGGGAGACCCATAGTTTCCGTAACAGTTTCTCATTTTCTAATAGAACAAACTACAGAGCAAACTAAAATCAGGATCTCAAAGTGTTCATTTCCAGAAGAACATGGGACCAACACCAGGCCACCAACGATGACTCCGTGCCCAATAGATACAACAAGGACAGTTTATCTCTTCATCCAGCAAGAAGACATGCCCATGGGAGTCGTGAACCAAATTGTTATCTCAAATTTTGCCCTCAGATAATATTAATCAAACACAACCTTGTGTAGGAAGAAATTCAAGAAACGGTTCCATCGACACGAACCCACATGCTTCAAATCTAACATATACAGGTAACAGGTGTGCTCTACAACGGAGTATCAGGGTTGGGGAGGGAGGAAAACAATGTCACAGAAAACCAAAGGCCGTAAGGAAAAGAAATAGAGAAAAATGTGAAGTCTTCAGGCTCTATGAATGATTCAGAATGAGCCCAAAATTGGCTAAATATGGGATAATCAATGGAATATTCCATGTGCCTCAGTGGTGCATCTCCAAAGATTAAACTCAAAAGGAAAACTCGAACAAGCATCGAGCTTTAACATGTCCCAGAGTCAAAAAAAGTGAATTTCAGGCCCAAAATGATTAAGTTTAGAGGACCAGCAAAAGCCTCCACGTGTTCAAATAGGGCACCTTCAAGGGTCAAAGAAAAAGGTGATTCCCAGATGAGTGTGGAGCTTCCACATGTCTTAGGCCCTAAACAAGCGGTAGGAACCACGTGTCAGCTCAATGCAATTTCAAGATGGGAGCCCAAGGTGCAGAATCAAACTTGTGCCAGCCCTCCACATAGCCAGGGGTCAACAGAGGTAAAATTCAAAGGTGGGCCAAAATTGGTTAAGTATGAAGTGCAGGTGGAAGGTTCCACATGTCTTAATGGTGCACATTCAAAAGCACAACCCAAAGCAGAGACTTAGAGGAGTGTAAAGCCTCCACGTGTCATCCCGACGCATCTTTAAAGATAAATCTAAAAGTAGGTCCTTAAATAAGGGCTAGGCCTCCACATATCCCATATCATATATACAACCCCGCCAAGAAAAAGGACTTATTAAAAAACATGAAGGAACAAAGCATAGATGTTGAAGGTGCCACATGTTAGCCAGATGCAAATTAAAAAGAAAAATTCAAAAGTGGTCCCCAAATGAGTGCCAGCCCTCCACATGGCCATATTTCAAGTCAAAGTGGGATGGCAGGTTGTCGCAGGTAATTTTAAATTTTTGGCTTCGCCGATGCCCAAGGAGGCATGTGTCAGACCTAATATTGAATGCGGGCCGATGAGTCTTGGAGTGATTTTTTGCCCAAATACAAAATATAGATTGGCAGACCCAAAGATGGTTTTTTGGAAAAAAGTGAATTTCATGCCTGCTGACCCATTCTGCTAACTGGTTTCTATGATTTTTGTACAAACCCGATTCAAATATTCAAGTGGACATATCTTTCGACCCAGTTCCCGAAATTCCACAAAATTGGTACCATTAGAAAGGTCTCAACCTTGTCCATGCCATGGAAACCTAAATCTTTAATTTTGGCAAGGTTAAGTGGGTGAAAAATGGGAAAAAATCTTCATGCCATTAAAACGCAATCTGATTGCTCGAACAACCAAATCAAATTAGATTTGATGCATCATTCTTCTTTCTACAAAGGACCGAGTAAAGACAAAGTGATAGATTGTGGGTAGACTTGCAGGAGCATTATTGGCCCATAGCTGAATTTCAAATCAAGTTTTCTTACCTCTCTCTCCTTCTTCCCTCTATGTTGAATGTATTAAAGAAGGGGCTTGGCTCATTGTAAAAAAGGTTGGGCATTTCTATTTTCCACTCTCCCTCCTCCCCTTGTCTATAAGTGAATTTTTGGAGTTTCCAAACCTCCCATTCAAGTTGTAATGCATGATTTTGCCTCTTAGCCACTGTAATACACTGTATCAACTTTTTGGAGCAATAAAATATGTTTGTGGATGATTTTCGACCCTCTCATATGTTTATTGTTCCCTTCTGATCTTTCATTACAGTTTGGTTATCTATGCATGACTTTTGCAATGCATTTTTATGGTCTATGTTAGCTTGCAAGATGAGTGTTTAACATTCCTTTAGTGCATCACCTCGTTAGCTTAGGTTTATTTTTTGCAGCTTCTCAACCCTGTCTCCTTGGTAAGATAGAGTAGTTTTAGAGTATATCATTTGCAATTTATTTGTGTGCACCTTAACAGAGGAATAGGAACCGGCCTTAATGTAGAGAGCTTTCTCAACTTGCAAGGTCCCACACTTTGAGAGATGCTCCATGTTGTGCAATCACATTACAATTCTCAACCCATCTGGTTGCAGAAATTCAGGGGTGCTGTGATTCTGCACTAATAGTTTTGGCACACCTGGTGGGACAAAGAAGTCTCCATCCTTATTGTAGCAAGATTGTTGTGCACTTGCTATAATTTTAGCTTTTAAGAAGCTTTAAAATTGCACATCTGATGACTCTAATAGAATCAAAATATTCTCATTTCAACAGTCCAATCTTGTCAAGTTCATGAGAAGAATACAAACAACGTTAAGAACTAGAGAGGAGGGACTATTTCTCTAGCTACGCTTGTCCCCAAACAAAGGGAGAAGAGGGAGAAGATCCCAGAGGTATCCATCTCCACCAAACAGAACCTTGTTGACACATCCTCCTTGTAGGTCATGTTTGTACCCAAATTTAATATCCTTCAAAGACCGAGAAACATCATGGATTTCACAGGACACTCAGAGGCAGATAGATAATCATGTATGTCATTTTGTAGCCGGGGAAGAAATCTATCTGACTTGTTAGCACTTAGGATTCGAAAGGAGTGGGTAGCACATTAAAAGGATGTGATTTGATCCTAACTATTTTATATTGTGCCTTTCAACCAAGGTAAGAGACCCTATTTTGTAACCTTTATTAACGAAGAATGTTGGTAGATCCTTCTTTTGCATAAATTTTATAGAGAAGACCTTGGGAAAATATGATCAACACACCAAATCTGACTCTCACGAGTTGTCACTTCCAGATCATGGAGATATTTTCACAACAAGGTAAAGGTTACTAAAGACATTTGGGACCCTGATTGCTTCTGCATGTTTTGGTAATAGTGATTATGCATTTGTATGCACACAGGACAAACAAGGGTAGTACAGGTAGGATTGGTTGTTTTTGAATGAATTTTTGGTGGGAGGTGGGGCAAGATGAACTTGATTCACCAGATCCTTGAGGAATCTTACAAAATGGAAGGTTAAACCAAAAGAATGCCACAAAATAGCTAAAATGTTTCTTTAACTAGAATATGTGCTTCAATGGAGGCCCAAATTAACACTCTTTCACACAATCTTTGAGATTCTATCACGAAGGCTTGAGTTAGAAAATCCAACAAAGCATCAAGATCTGAGTCAAATCATGCCTAAGGTACACCCAAAGGCTTACAGACAATATCTATCAAACATATGAAAGAGAAGTGATTTTAAATCATTTATTCCAATCCCAGATGAAAGCTCTTCTGAGAAATGAAATTGTAGATGCCACTAAACTCGTCACAAGGATTGAGGCCTGTGTGATTGAATCAGATTTAAATACAAGATTGCAATAGAAACAAGAAAAACTACTCACATACATTCAGAAATAAAACAAACACATTTTTCTCAAGACAACACAGAATAACTCAAATTTGATTAAATCTATCAGCAGGGGAAAGTTTCTAGAACAGTCTCAAATATTGTCAATGGTTGTACACTTGTAACCACCTTGACATGATTATATTTAATACAAAACAGATATACAAGGTTCTCAAACTGGCTTCTCAAAATGATGGGCTCTGTCAAGCTTTTCTATTAGAAAATTAAGTCCCGACCCCTAACACTCCAACCATTTGCATGAAAAATTCATGCCATTTATAACATTTACAATAGAGCTCCCTTTTTCCCCTCCAAAATCTAGACCTTAAGTGCACCAGTGCTTGCCATGATCATGATCATGATTCTCTAGAATCAGATCTGTAAAAAGTCACCAGGTGCTCGAGGGGGTAGATCTCATCAAATATCTCCTGCATTCAACTCCTTCCTCTGGTAGATCACTCTTTCTTCAATTTTCCAACCACTTCCACCCCTAATCTGTCAAATATGGCTCCTTACGTGCTCAGGAGAAGAAAAATGGAAAATCTGATCGAGCACGATAGTCAGACCATTTTAATGGTGAAAGATGTCTTCTAGATCTCCCCACCAAACTCAGATATCAACATTAACTCCCCTCTCTAATTGGCATGTAGGAAATACCAAGAAATCATGAAGACTCACACTTCTAAGTGTGTTTCAGTAAAATGGGGGGAAAATCAGATTCAGACTCTCAGCTACCATTGATCTTTACTTTGAATTTGGGCCGTCCATGTGGAAGATTCAAAATCTTAAAAATAGACTCGGGGGCTTCCTCTGAATTTTTACAACTTTTGGAAAAATGGAAAAATTTCACATTTTGTTCCACACCTCCACCCTCGAGAAATGAGCCTGACACGTGTCCTAAGGTGGGTCCCAGTGGAACTGTGGCCAAATTCTACCATTTCACCCCCTTTTGGAAAAGGGAAATATTTTCCAAGTTTTTCCCGCAGCTCCACCCTTGAAAAATGGGCCTGAAATGTGTATCAATGTTGGTCCCAGTGGAACCACGCTTCACTTTTTTACTTTCAACTCTTTTTCGCACAAGGAGAAAATTTTCCAAATTTCCCCCAAAGGCTTGCACCTCCGCTGTTGACTGGAGCAAGCTTTGACCTTTCCTTCCATCAGGCCTTGCAGGCCATTTTGATGTTTTTATCATTTGAATATCAAGGGGGAAAAAATGCAAATTACCCCCAATGGTCTGCCTCCCTGCCCTTTGACTTGAAACAACCACATGTCACCATGGAACATTTTGAGATATCTCCCACCCTTTTGAGACCTTGAAGAGCACAAAAATTCGCCACGTGTCCTGGCCTGAAAATTTTATTTGAAGGCTTGAAGCTTAGACTGGAAACACCATGTGTCATGCTCCGATGGCAGTCTCCTTTGGCCATTGAAAAGTCTAAGAAAAATGCAAAGTGAGCGGAGGCCTCCACATGTCCTCCTAACGCTTCTTTAAAATGAAACTCAAGGGCCGGGCCCCAAACATGCGTGGTTCCTCCTTTGGGCCATTGAAAAAGTCCAAGAAAAATGCAAAGTGAGCGCCTCAAAGTGTCCTCCTGAGCACCTTCAAAATGACAGGGCACCAAAACTATTTTAGCTGCATAAAATTTATCTAAGTCTGGGAAAAGTAGCAGAAGCCTCCACGTGTCCTCCCGGCACTACTCCAAGGCCAAACCAAAAAGTAGATCTTCAAACAAGCGTCGTTCCTCCACATGGACACATTTTTAAGTTGAGGTGATTCATAGAAATTTTGAAGTACCTAGCTGAGCTGCGTCCAACCAAAAGGTGCACATCCCCTGTCGATGCAAGGATGTAAATTTGACTAGGAGAAACACCCGTCAAACTGTAAAATACAGAAAAATGATCATTTGAGCCCGAAAATGAAAATTTCTCCAAGGATAGAGAATTTATAAATGTTACAAGGCTCAAATACGTCCATTAGAGACACATCCATTCATTTTTCTTCAAGTATTTAGGGCATAAATGACAAAGAAAACAAATCCTGACCATGGAGAATGGAAAATATGGGAGAACCCGAGTTTTTAGACAAACAGAGAATAGGAGACCCAAATTACAAGATCTTTTCCAGAGGAACAAAGAAACAAGGAGCAAACCATGGAACCATAAGTGATCTATGACCCAGGAATAGATTAAAAATGACAACATAGACTAACCAGGCACAACACGGGGAAAAAAAAGTTGACAGAGTCCGCAAATCGATAGATTTTCAAAGGCAAAACTGGGGTGAGACTATTTTGAGCACCAACATCAGCTCCGACTCGGGGATGGGCACTCCCTATGAGTGCCACAAGAAAAAAGGTAGACCAAGTGCGAAAAATATCCATTGGGAAATGGAGTCATTTTACAGAGTAGAGAAATCAAATCCATCTCTAAAAAATGAAATAGAGAAACCAACAAAAATAGGTCACCAAGGACCAGAATGAGGAAAAAACACAGAGAGACAGAAAAACAAACCAATAAACTATACACTGTACAGATTATGTTCACCTTGATTCAAAGAAAACAATCAAGGAAAATCCTCAAGTGCCTGTCATCTTGGATATGACCATGCTAAGCAATCCTGATATGTCTTCATCAACTGGAAATATACCTCCTTTTCTTCTTTGTTCAGTTTGTAAACCATCCATTTTCTCTAAAGCTCCTCCATTGTGTTTAAGTCAAATTCTTTAACATTTTTCAAGGCTGAATCATAGACCAAATTCCCAGAAAAAATAGCATACTTAGGAGCTCTTTTTCAACACTTTCATACTCCATGAAATCCACAAAACTCACAAGATTGCTAAGATCAGCATCTGCTTGCAAAACTTCATAAGATGCATTGCTTGGTCTTCAATCAAGTACAACATCTTCTTCTCTCCATATAATTTCACCAAGTTTCCTTCAATGGGGATAGTGGCATAAGACATGTCCATTTGCACACTACCACCAACACTTGCAGCCCATTTTCTTGACAGCAGCATACCCCACTTGGCTGGGCAATCAACAATGACTACATCAAGCTTTAAATTTTTACCTGGGTAAGTTGTAAGCTGCACCACCAAACCCTTCACACATCCCACTACTGGCACTTCTCTAGAGTCCATAGTAGTACACTTCCCATATGTTGTTGTTACCTTGATACCTAATTCATTCATGACCTCAAGAGGCATGAAATTACATGAAGCTCCAGAATCAAACATACAGTTATGTAACAACTTGTCTTTGATAACCAGGGTAGTGAAGAATGGATCCACATTCAGCTGGGATTTAACCAAAGAAGTTCCTAAATAAACCTCTGGTGGTTCCCCTAGCTCTTCCAACACTTGTGGCTTTTCCAATGCTGAATAGTAAGGGGAATCCACAACCTTGTTTATATATCTGCCTTGTATGATCTCTTCAACTTTGAATCCTAAATATTCAAAATACCTCTTCTTGTGTTCAAGAATCCTAAGCAAATCAACAATTGGAACTGAGATCTTGATTTGACTCAAGAATTGGGCAATATCATATGGGACATTTTGGCAAGGCAGTATTGGAAGGAAAGCTAACACACTCATTAGGTGGTACAAGTTTTTTTCATGGCTTGGGCATGAGGAGGGGTATGATTTTTGTTTGGAAATGCAGGGATTTTGTAGATGCATCATTCTTTAGGAGTTTCTTTGGTAAGAAATGGAAATTTTGACTTGGCTTGTGGCCCCTTGGCAGCTTTACTTTTGGTATTGTGCTCCTTTTCTTGGGCAACTACAACATTCATTAATATAACTGCCTATCTTCCTCTGATGGAATTCCTCCATCATACTTTTCAATCATTAAAGCCCTCAAGTATTCAAAATCATTAGTGGGAAATTCAAAATCTTGTACAGTATCTACTTCTAAAGTATGAGAGGGAGGAAGAATAGGTACCCTATGGATGCAATCCCAAAAAACAGCAGCAGTTCTAGGCACTTATTACCTCAGTTGAAGTTGCCCCTTCCTTGTGAACTTGTGGAAAAACCCATCATGCAGACATCATCATCATTGTCATCATCAACTTCTTCTTATTCTTTCTTGATCTTCTTCACAAGGAGCATGGGCATGAAATTTTTGTCACACCAATCAATGACATTTGTTCTTCCACAACAACAACTCTGGCAGCCAAAGGATCAGGCACCATTCTGTTTTCCCTGCCTTGGGGCTGCCTATTTCCAAATCCAATAGGTCCTTTTCCTCTGTCATCAGATCTTTGGTGATTTGTAAACCTATCTTGGCCTTGTTGCTTGTGTTGACCTTGTGAGCTCTGCCCAATTCCCTTCTCAGCCCGGGCTAGTTTGTAGGAAATTTCTTTGACAGCCCCTGCCAAAGTTTTCACAACCTCCTCCAAATCAGCAGCCTTACTTGTTTGAGGTTTTTCTAGGTTAATCAACTTTACACCCTCCCTCTTTGGAGGATTTCCAATTGCCTTGATGTTGTTCTCTATTTGCAGAGCCATGGTGAAGGCCTGCCTCAAATTTGTGGGGTTTTTGTCTCTTAAATAATATGCAACCTTTTTATCAAATGCATCAGAATATTTGATCAAACATGACTCATCACAAGGCCTTATCCTAACAGGCAATCTCCTCAAGGTCTTATTAAACCTTGTGTTGAAATCATGTACTGACTCATTAGGATTCTTTTTGATGTTTTCAAATTCTGTCAAAAGAAACCTAGGGTCAGTTCTATCACCATACTGCAATCTAAATGCATTGCTCATCTCAGTCCAAGAATCAATAGAGTTATCTGACAATGCTTTATACCAGTCCCTTGACATCTTCTTCCAAGGTATGGATAAACAACTTGATATATACATCTTCATGTTCAATCTCAAATTCTTCCATCATATTGATAAAAAGCTTTAGATGTTGATCACCAGTAATAGCATTGTTTCCTTGGAACTTTGGTATTTTGTTCCTTACATCTTGAGGCACTGCATTTGGATAACCAGCCATTCCTACAAAATTTATAGGTCCAAAGGTGTTTACAACAAAAGGGGGTTGGGTGGGGGATGAGCCATATTGATTTGAGGAGGTGATCCTGGAGGGGTGACAAATTGATAAGGGGCAGAGGGTCCTTGGAACATAGGAGTATAATTTTCAAAATGGAGATCCCCCAAAGGCCTTGTCTTCTTGGAAATCCCTATCAACCTCAGAAAAGACAGGTGTAGAATGTGAAGCAAACCTTTCAAAATCAAATGAAGGCCCTTCTCCAGCTGGAGAATTCAATTCCACAAAGAGGCTACCTGATTCAGAGTCACTTGAATGGAAGTCTTCAATGATAGGCCAATCACTTTCATCAATGGAGATCCCTCTTCTTGTCTGTTGTTCTCCCACAACTCTCCAGGATTTTCTTCCTTCTGATTTTTCTTTTCCTAGCTCTGGAAACAATGTCCTAGTAGGATCCCTAGCAAAGAAATATCTTCTTCCTTCCAATTTTGCAAATATTAGTAACAAATCTGACTTTGACAGAGTTTTAAGACACTGGTACTCATTAAAAATTTAGATCAACAGGGAGTCGCCACTAAGGATTTCCACCTTAGTTGTGAAAATGCACTAAATATGATTTGTCAAATGTCTGTCAATGCTAGAAACTAGAAATGGAAAGATTCTGACTTTTCTTTACCCAGATTTATCAAATGAAAGCTAGTGTAAAAACTTGTAAAGACTAGAAAAGTTGCACACAAAACTTGGACACCAAGGAATCTGAGTATAAACTATATTCCCCAGCAATGGTGTCAGCATGTTGATGGGCCAAACAGATATGAACCGTTAGATCAACAAATCAGTCTTCAGCGATACAAATTAGTTTCCAATTTCAAAACAAGTCCTTGGCAATGGCACTAGGCCCTCAAATGGTGACCAGAAGCGTGTTGGTACCCAAATTTAATCTCCTTCAAAGACGTTGGAAGCGTGTTGGTACAAAAATTTATCATGGATTTTTGACAGGACACTCAGAGGTAGATAGATAATCATGTATGTCATTTTGTAGCTGGGGAAGCAATCTATCTGACTTGTTAGCACTCAGGTTTTGAAAGGAGTGGGTAGCACCTTAAAAGGATGTGATCTGATCCTAACTATTTTAGGTTGTGCCTTTCAACCAAGGTAAGAGAACCTATTTTGTAACCTCTGTTATTGAAGAATGCTGGTAAATCCTTCTTTTGCATAAATTTTATAGAGAAGACCTTGGGAAAATATGATCAACACACCAAATCTGACTCTCACGAGTTGTCACTTCCAGATCATGGAGATATTTTCACAACAAGGCAAAGGTTACTAAAGACATTTGGGACCCTGATTGCTTCTGCATGTTTTGGTAATGGAGATTATGCATTTGTATGCACATGACAAACAGGGGTAGTACAGGTAGGATTGGTTGTTTTTGAATAAATTTTTGGTGGGAGGTGGGGCAGGATGAACTTGATTCACCAGATCCTTGAGGAATCTTACAAAATGGAAGGTTAAACCAACAAAATGCCACATAATAGCTAAAATGTTTCTTTAACTAGAATATGTGCTTCAATGGAGGCCCAGATTAGCACTTTTTCACACAATCTTTGAGATTCTATCATGAAGGCTCGAGTTAGAAAATCCAACAAAGCATCAAGATCTGAGTCAAATCACACCTAAGGTACACCCAGAGGCTTACAGACAATCTCTTTCAACAGATGAAAGAAAAGTGATTTTAAATCATTTATTCCAATCCCAGATGAAATCTCTTCTGAGAAATGAAATTGCAGATGCCACTAAACTATCACAAGGATTGAGGCCTATGTGATTGAATCATATTTTAATACAAGATTGCAACAGAAACAAGAAAAACTACTCGCATACATTCAGAAATAAAACAAACACATTTTTCTCAAGACAACACAAAATAACTCGAATTTGATTAAATCTATCAGCAAGGGAAAGTTTCTAGAATAGTCTCAGAGCTTTTCAATGGCTGTACACTTGCAACCACCTTGACATGATCAGATTTAATACAAAAGAGATATACAAGCTTCTCAAACAGCTTCTCAAAATGATGGGCTCTGTCAAGCTTTTTTCTATTAGAAAATTTAGTCCCAACCCCTAACACTCCAACCATTTGCACGAAAAATTTGTGCCATTTATAACATTTATAATAGGACCCTTTTCCCCCCGAAAATTTAGACATTGAGTGCACCAGTGCTTACCATGATCACGATCACGATTCCCAGAATCAGATCTGTAAAAAGTTACCAGGTGCTCGAGGGGGTAGATCTCATCGAATATCTCCCACATTCAACTCCTTCCTCTGGTAGATCACTCCTTCTTCAATTTTCCAACCACTTCCACCCCTAATCTATCAAATCTTGGCTCCTTGTGTGCTTGGGAGAAGAAAAATGGAAAATCTGATTGAGCATGATAGTCAGACCATTTTAATGGTGAAAGACATCTTCCAGATCTCCCCACCAAACTCAGATATCAACATTAACTCCCCTCTCTACCTGGCATGTAGGAAATACCAAGAAATCATGAAGACTCACACTTCCAGGCATGTTTCAGTAAAATGGGGGGAAAATCAGATTCAGACTCACAGTTGTCCGTTGATCTTTACTTTGAATTTGGGTCATCCACGTGGAAGATTCAAACTTTAAAAACAGCCCTGGGGGTTCCTCTGACTTTTACAACTTTTGGAAAAATGGAAAAATTTCACATTTTGTTCCACACTCTGCCCTCGAGAAATGAGCCTGACACATGTCCTGAGGTGGGTCCCAAAGGAACCATGGAATAAATTCTTCCATTTGACCCTCTTTTTGGAAAAAGGAAAATTTTCCAAGTTTTCCCTGTAGCTCCACCCTTCCACTTCAAGTTTCCAATGTGGGTCCTAGTGGAACCATGCTTCCTTTTTTACTTTTAACTCTTTTCCCACAAAAGGGAAAATTTTCCAAATTTCCTCCAAAAGCCCGCACCTCGGCCATTGACTGGAGAAAGCTTTGACCTTTCTTCCATTGGGCTTGCAGGCCATTTTGATGTTTTGATCCTTTGAATATTAGGGGAAAAAAATGAAAGTTACCCCCATGGTCCACCTCCCCGCCCCTTTGACTTGAAACAAATTTTGACTGTTCAGGCTTGCGGGCCATTTTTGATATTTTAACCCTTTTGAGCATAAGAGGAAAAAGATCTAAGTTGCCCCCGATGGTCCACTTCCCCGCTCCTTTTAACTTGTCAAACTGCCACGTGTCATGTGGCACATCTTGAGATAGTCCCCAAAAGTTGAGACCTTGAATGAGCACGGGCTCGCCATATGTCCTGGCCCAAAAAATTTGTTTGAAGGCTCGAAGCTTAGTGGAAGGTGCTAAGTGTCATGCTCCGGGGAAGTCTCCTTTGGCCATTGAAAATTCCAAGAAAAATAAAAAGTGAGCGGAGGCCTCCAAGTGTCCTCCTGGCACTTCTTTAAAAGAATCCAAAGCGAGTGCAGGGTTCACCACGTGTCCCATGTTTCTTTGCCAAACTATTTTAGAATAAAATTTATCTAAGTCTGGGAAAAGCAATGGAAACCTCCACGTGTCCTCTCAGAGCTACTCCAAGGCCAAACCAAAAAGTAGATCTTCAAATGAGCCTCATTCCTCCACATGGACACATTTTAAGTTGAGGTGATTCATAGAAATTTTGAAGTACCCAGTGAGCCATGCATCCAACCAAAAGATGCCACATCCCCTATGATGCAAGGATGTAAATTTGACTAGGAGAAACACCCGTCAAACCGTAAAATACAGAAAAACTGATCATTTGAGCCTGAAAATAAACATTTCTCCAAGCATAGAGAATTTAGAAATGTTATAAGGCTCAAATACATCCATCAGAGACACATCCATTCATTTTTCTTCAAGTATTTAGGGAAGAAATGACAAAGAAAAAAAATCCCGACCATGGAGAATGGAAAATATGGGAGAACCTGAGTTTTTAGATGAACAGAGAATGGGAGACCCAAATTACAAACCTTTTCCAGAGGAACAAAGAAACAAGGAGAAAACCATGGACCCATAAGTGATCTACAACCCAAGAATAGATTAAAAATGGAAACAGAGATTAACTAGGCAGCCAATTCAATGGTTAAAATCAGGTCTCAGGATAATTAGGAAATCCAATTTCTAGAAACTTGTATAGTACCTATTCACTGGCAGCAGGCCACTCAAACTACAATAATGCAACAAAAACTCCTAGTTGTAGCATTACAAGAGTCCCAATTTCACTGGAGAAACTATAGTACTTATCCTAGTGACCACATTCAAGACTATGTGAAAATGTATGTGTAATTCAAGATCATTACTGATCTCTTCATTAGCAAGTAATGTACTAGCCTGATTCACTCAATTGTAATCTTCATCAATGGTTTAGGAGTAATGACATAAGATCAATACATAACCCTTGTGGATGAAATCTATTGATACCAAATCCATCATACGAGCCACATATTAGAAATCCAATAAATAGATTATAGGCTTGGATGCAGCTGACAATAAGTTAAGCAGGGCTCTTACTTCCATCAGTTGTTATTACAACCTCAAAAGAGACCGAATTTTTCATCGAGAGAAATGGGACAAGACTCAAGAGTGGCTTCAGGTTTCACAGATTCAAAAATGGAGCTTGAGTCTATTCTAAGTCTGGTAGAGATGGTCTAGAATTTTTGACAAGTGTCTTTAATGACGCACATTCAAAGGCGTTGAACCCAGAAGGCACCGACTCAAATTAGTTGCAGCCTATCCACATGGTTAGGGTCTAAGAAGTCTGAAAAATCGGTTAAGTTAAAGAACTTCAGAAGGTGGAAAACTTCAGCTCCTAGGCCACCCATCTTCAAAGGTAAATCTAAAAATGGGTCTCCCAGAAACTAACAAAGATTCCTTACATTGGTTTGAAACCTACTCAAGGGGTTTCAGAGTTTAGGGGTGAAAATTCAGAGATCCTCAGAGTGTGAAGTTTGAAAGAAGTGCCACGTGAAATAGTTGCAGAACCTCAAAAGGGGTTAGAAAGGGCTGAAAACTTAGACAAACGCTCAGAGTCTACGGCACATGTTCTGGGATCCTCAAGTTAGAGCAAAAAAGCTGAGACCCTCCAATCAGCAAAGGACTTAAACCAGTCCAACATTAGGCTGAAAATTAGGTTTCAAATGTGGAAGGATCAACGTGAACTTCTTAAGGCCACAAATTTAAAAGCAATGATCCAAAAGCGATCCCCAAATCGAGAGTCTGCCATTTTTGGAGTTTTAGCCATGCTTCGGAGGGTCAACACAGGTGGGCCGTCGGGGGAAATTAAACACTGGTGTTTCATTTGCAAAACCTTATAAGTATAAATGTGGATTCAGAATGGGTGCATTGACGCTAAGGGCCATGATGGAACAAGCCATAAAAAAACATGTGTCACAAGAGGCCAGGCCAAGAATTTTGAATTTTTACCCAAAGGAAAATTTCAGCACTTTCACAGGCACGAAGTATGGGTTTTGAATTTTCAGAACTCTCAAATGAATTGTGGGGATGAATCAATGTTTGCAACTTCTGAAATTTTGGAAATGCCAAAAGGTCTGAATTAAAGGAATTTCGGAGAGGGACAGCATTTTGGACTCTGAACTAAATGGTAGATCAAGAACCCTGCCATTTTTGTAAGGATATGGGCACTCGACTATTATAACTTCAAATGGAGTCATAAGCTTTCGAAACCCACTCTAGCATCTGGTGTACCAAACCATGTGCAACAAAAAAGGCAGACATTTTTGGAAAGGGGCATCGATAGTCATTTAACTATGCTATTAGCTGCAACTGGAAAATTGTAATTTTGGTGAGGTTAGGTGGGTGAAAATTGGGGAAAAATTCTTCATGCCATTAATATGCAATCTGATTTCTCCAACAACCCCAGATAAAATTTTATTTGATTCGACCGTTCTTCTTTCTTCAAAAACCGAAAGAGTACATGGAGGAGGGACATTTGCAGAGAGATTGTGGGTAGATTTGCAAGGAGAATTTATGGCAGGTAGCTTGAAGTTCAAGTCAATTTTCCTGCCTCTCTTCTATTCCTTCTCTCTTCGTTGACTATCTATAAAAGAAGGGTTTATCTCATTCTAAAGGGTTGGACATTTCTGTTTTACACCCTCCCTTCTTCCCTTATCTATAAGTGAAAATTGTGGAGTTTCTCAAACCTCCCATTCAAATTGTAATGGAAGAGTTTTGCCTCTTGGCCATTGTAATGGACTGTATCAAATTCTTGGAGCAATATATATATAAGTTCTGTGGATTATTTTCAACCCTCTCTTGTGTTCATTGTTGTCTTCTTGATCTCTCATTGCAGTTTGGTTATCTGTGCATGGTGGTTGCATTGCATTTTTATGGTTTGTGTTAAATTTCAAAATGGGTGTTTAACATTCCTTTGGTGCATCACCTCGTTAGCTTAGGTTTATTTTTTGTAGCTTCTCAACCCTATCTTCTTGTTAAGATAGAGTAGGTTTAGAGTAGATCCTCTACAATTTATTTGTGTGCACCTTAATAGAGGAAAATCGGCCTTAATCTGGAGATCTTTCTCAACTCGCAAGGTCTCAAACTTTGAGAGATTCTACATGTTGTGCAATCAAACTGAGAGTCTCAACCCATCTGGTTGTAGACATTTAGGGGTGTTTTTATTCTACACTAACAGTTAATACATGATCATATAATACCTTTATTAGTGTACACTTCCATGTTCCAAGAGGAATGGTGACTTATTATATTGTTTCCAAAACATACTCTTTATCATTAGTGATCAAACAACTTCTTGTTGTCGGGTACGTGTTTATTATAACTTGATTCTATCAACCAAACATTCCATGTGGGTTGTGAGGTCTAAGATACTAGCACTAAGTTATTATGTGTACCAAAACTGGCTTCTTCAGGTGTCTCCTCATCAAATCCATCATCTTATTGAGCTTTAATATTTCCCTTACGTTTCCTCTGGAGAGAACGTATTTTCTCCTTCTGATAATAGTCATGCCTTGATGTGCTTTATTTACTATAATACCCTTGTTTCAATCCATTATACTACGATTTGTAAGTGTCGTGTGTGTCGAATCAACAAATGTGACACCACATCTTCAAATTTTGATATTTATTTTTATTGTGGTGACTGTTGTTGTTTTTGTTGTTTCTATGGTTGCTTCTCTAGAAGTACCTTGTAGAAATTATCACCAAATTTCTTCTTCAAGATAAGGGATTTGTCTTCCAACTCATCCTAGAATGAGTTTATGTCTTCTTCTTTTGTAGTAGGTTCACAAGTTCTTCGAATGAAAGTGTCCTCTTGGATACATTTAGCATCATGATGAACACTCTGTATTGGTATGGGAGATTTCTAAAAGTGATCCAAACTAATATTTTATCATTGACTATCTCACCATGTGCTAATAGTTATGTTCACAGCTCAACCACCCTACATATGAATTCCTTGACTCTCTCGTTGGAACCCATGGATAATGTGTTAATCCTTGACTAAATATGGAGGATCTTTGTCTAATTTTTCACCTCATATATGGTTTCTAATTTATCCCACATGGCCTTTGATGTGTCTAGATCCCTGACATGTAGTAGTATGTCATCAGTGAGTCTTAACACAATTGGCATCAAGGCTTTAGAATTATCATTTCCATACTTCATTAGCTCATTGGGATACGTAGGAATTGGCAAAGATCGTGTGACAATAACCCAAAGTCCCTCAAATTGAAAGATGGTGCACATATTTGTTTTCCAGGAGGTGTAATTCATCTCTTTGAAAAGTTGTGCATCAGATAGAAGAAATTTTGGAGCAGACATTGTATAAAATATTTATTTTATATGAGAAAATTACAAGTCCTTTTTTTACTTACTATAAAAATATTTGAGATTGGAGATGAGCTTGTTATTCACGTGTTACAATACAAGGACACTTCTTGAGGCATTAAAAATTATCTTTACATTATGTGTCATGTCCAGATTTGAGTTCTTCATGTATTCTCTTTGTTTAGTAGCACACGTTGAACAAGAAATATTCTAGAAGTCCTTTGTGGAAGAAATTTTCAAAATAAATGTTTTCATTGTCACAGAGGGATTTAAGCAAGGAAAATTATGAACCAGAGCTTTCTTGAGCATCACGATGGTTTTTCACATCCTGTGATTCTCCTTGGTGGATTTTGCTGGTCTCAACACTATCCTTTAGGATAGACATACATGGTATCTACACAAAGAAATAGAGTTCTAGTGTTTTAAGCATAGGTTCTCTATGCCAAACAAGAACAGCTACGTACTAAATAGTCTCCAAACTACCATGTTGAAATAGTTCTTTGCTCCAAATGCTACAACAATAAGTAATTTTTCATAGCCAAAACACCAATAGAAATGCTTCAACTCCTTTTTCAAGTAGACTTACATAAATTACTCCACATTCCATTTATACCCTTTTTGTTTTGGGTCAAGGCTAGATTTTTGTTCCTCTAAAGTGCCTCTTCATAGGTCTACAAACCAATGAAACCATATGCTTCCTTTGTCAATTATTGAAATCCCAATGATGATCACTCCAAAAAAGTCAGTATCTTTCTCCATGCATGTTCCACAGGTCCTTAGGTTGATGCATAGGTCATTCCAGTAGGTGGTTTGTTTCCACATGAAAAATATTTATTAGTTTTGTCTTTTCTCACATGTTGCAATGTTTTTATAAATTTGCACTGAGAAATTTCACATGGGCCAAGTAATGGAGCTATGATACTAGATGGTTGTTAGAACGTGAAAAATATTGATTCATTCACCAATACAGAGCACAATTTATACACCACAAGATTCATGAACTGTCCATAGGAATGGGGTGTTACAAACTAGTTTCTAAAAATAATGTAATAGTTCTCCTACACTAACATATAGTTCTACCTACATGTTAATAGATGGTTTTATAAACCTAATAACATTCACCTACATTGTCTAGTTTTTTACACAATTTTAAGCTCCGTCTAATTAGTTCAGATTAATACAGGAGGCTATATTACTTCACTCCTTTAGTATAAAACTCATTTGATACTAAATTTTAAGAGATCTTGGAGGAAAGAATAACCTTTATCTATCATCATTTTAGCACATTCTAGTTTCTAATCAGTTTCCCTACACATGGGAAACACATGAGAACATATATTGTCTTTTCTACTATGTCTCCTAATTTACAAAATTGCACCTAGATATTTTCATGGTGGTGTGACCCATGGGGTTATGGAAGGTATCAAAGTGGCTAAGTTATTTGTAAAAAGACTTTCCTCTCCTCTTTAATTCAAATGGGAAGATATCAGAGTTGTTGAATAAATTTAATGCCTAGTCTTCTTCCTTAGTGGTGTGTTTTGAAACTTCATCCTTCTTATTTTCTCCTTGTAATTCCACGCTGGGTTTCATGTGCACCTAACACTTTGGTTTGTGCACAAAAAAAAATTGGGGACTAATCACCCCCAATACTTAAGAAAGTTTTGCAATACAAATCTCTAAACAAAAGCAAAGCATAATATACTCTACCTCTGTAAATAAAATAGGTATATTCCTTCTTTGTTTACATAGTTTCACTTAAATTTTATACAGATGAAAATATTTCACATTAAAATTTATATTTGAGTTAAATTCAATTTTTTTTATCATGTACATTAACTACACTTTGTGTTGTAGGTTTAATTATGAAGCATATACCAAACACAATAGAAAACTACAAAAAAAACCATTCAAGAATAGGAAAAGTATATTTTCATTTAAGCACATAATTTTGAGTTCATACTTAATGGGGGGAAATTTTAGACCCTCCAATTTGGCAATTTACACTTTAAAAACACTTGATTAGACAATGCTCTCTTTTTATGATAAATACCAACTCTCCATTCTTGCATGACATATTTTGATGTCTCTTGTTTAGATTTTTTATCCTTACACACTACATAAAATCCATAGTAATACGCCATGTAACCAGTTCCAAAATTTATTTGGCATATTTTCTATCCCATGTCAAGGCCATGTAGTTTGGTCAAGATTTTATATCTAGTTCTAGCTGACATGTATAGTCTTTTTATTATTATTGGCAAATATTTTTTTGAAAGGGACTATACCCTTGTGTATAATAGAGGGCCTAGGAGCCAGAATAGGAATGAAAAATAGAAAAAAAAGGATCAGAATCCAAGTGTGACAATGAAGCCCAAAGTATCCAAGAAACAGCTACCCAATCAAGACAAAACAACAAAAACTCTGCAAAAAAGTAGCAAAGAGACCGCAAAAAATTAGCAAAAACACATACAAGGCAGCTAAAGCACCTACAACTACTTCTTGGTAGCTTTGTTGATTCTTGTTTTGATGTTCTTCCAGGATCTAAACATTCCCAAAGTTGTCATGTGGGCAGCGTCAGTCTTATCCAGCTGGTCAATGGTCCTTTTTCTTTCCTTATCATTGCCCCAAAGTGTTGCCGGAACTTCGTTGAGATTGGAGACACTTCTAACATGCTACTCAATGAATTCCTCAATCACACTAAAATGGCCATATTGTAATCATGACGAGTTTTGGCCTTCCCTAAATGGGAGTCTAGGGAGTTCAGATTCTTATAGGTATCTTCAATCTGGCTGTTATCAATACCCACCTCCTCCTCCTTCTTCCTCTTTCCTTTATGTTTTGTCAAGTTCTTAACCTCATCCTTCAGCAGCTTCATATCAGCTTCTAAGGCTTCCAGCCTTTTTGTAGAGCTCTCCATATGCACATCTCGGGGAATAGTACTGCTAATATTCAGGAGGTCATGTGCTATTTCAATTTCATGAGGACACTTCCCCACAGCAAGAGTATCGAGGTTAAGCCTTCTAGATGACCTGGTGACCGATCTGGCTGAGGTGGAAGTGAAGTGGGGGGTGGGAGAAGTAGTAGGAGGAATGGGAGATGAATCCTGGATGGCCGGTAGGGGGTGACAGTAGCGGTGGCAGGGGTAGAGAGTGGAGAAACGGGGCTAGCCGCAACAGAACCCGGTAGAGGGGGAACTGAGCTTGGGGAGGAAGGGAGACCAGGAAACTGAAGAAGACAAAATTTATGCAGCAGAAAAATAAGCCCCTGGTGTAAAGGAACCACCTAGGTATGCTTTTGAAACTCCAAAATGGAGCGCTCAAGAGAGTTCAACAAATAATGGGGGAGACAAACCAAGTGATTCCTATGGAAGTGGTTGAGAAAGATAAGGTGCTTAGCAGGTAAAGTGAAAAACCTCCCTTCCAAGGAAATGAACCGTATCATCATGCGAGTAACCTCATCATAAGGTGAAGGGATCAAGCTAACTAGCAAGCCCACGATAACATGGATAAGCTTCTCAGATCCCTCCACAAATATCCTCTCTTCAGCATCTCTGTCGACCCTTTTGTTAAAAAAATGGTAGCCCTCCATGCCAAGGCCGGTCGCTTCAGCAATAAGCTCCTCGTTGACCAAGATCTTCTGCCCCCCATAATCCACATTTTTCTCATTCCAATCTTTTGAAAAACACACTGAGATGCTTTGATCGTGTCCTTGAACCTTCTCCATGAAGTTTGTGATGCCACCCTTGTTGAGTATATTCCATAGCTCCACATTATCCTTCCAGTCCGGGTCCGCACTAGGCTCAATTTGGCAAGGGGGACCCCCCATCTTCACTGTGCTTAACTGTTTGCAACTAATTCCAAAATCCTTGAGAGCAATGAAGCCAGCCTGTTTTTTACTATTGTAATCCACACAATGTTGAAAATGAGAGTCATTGCTCTTCCCACGAACATCTGCGTGCCTACTGATCTGAGTATGCGGAAGTTCACATGTGGGAATAATGGCCTTTTTACTAGCCCACTCCCTATCATTAATTACATTATTACTATCTTCGGTATCCATGGAGCCTTGTATCTAAATTTTAGCAAGCACAGTGATGCCCGCATGCGTGATTTTCAAATCTGGATGACTCCACTTGAAATTTCTTAAATAGATCTTACTATTATTTGAAAAAGATATTATTTGCCTCGCCATATAGAAAAAAGCAGCACGTGTGAAAGAATAAATGATTTTGATTTTCCGCCAAAGATTAAGGCTTATCTCTGGAGATTGCTTGCTTGTGAAGATCCGCATGGATGCTGTTGTGAAGCTGATTAGGGATACTATCATTATCCCAGACAGTAAAATTAATATTAATGCCATAATTGGCCAGTGCATCCGCCAGATTGTTACCTTCCCTGTAAGTATGTATGATTCTGATACTATTGAAGGTGTAGCAAATGCTTATGGATTCAGAGATAAAATCTTTAATACTCCAACTGGGAGATGAGGACTGATTGAGGAGCTTAATGATATTAAGGGAGTCCCCTTCAACAATAAGGTTCTGAATGTTTTGAGCCTGTGCAACTCTCAAGCCCCAGAGAGCAGATAATGCTTCGGCAAAATGATTGGTTTGAATTCCCATTTTACCAGCATAAGCAGCAATCAAATTACCTTTGTGGTCCCGTATAGCTCCTCCTCCAGCTGTTGTCCCAGGGTTTCCCTTAGAGGTGCCATCAAAGTTCAGCTTTGTACCAATTAGAGTCAGGAGGATGCATTTAATCAATGATCTATCTACACTATTCCCAGGGTTGCTCCAATTTCCAATGTGCCAATTAGATAAAATGTGCTCTTCATTCTCAGGATAACACTTGTTCTTGGGATGTTTAAATCTAGCAATGTTCTCTTTAATACCATTAGAAATTTTTACCAATACTAAGTTTATAGTTTTGCTTCTTATTTCTGAAGATAATATCATTTCTATCCTTCCATATCCTCTAGATTAAATGAGGGATAACTAGCTTCCAAATCCTTTTGACAACACAATGCCTAAAGGGTGGGTTCCATTGAGTCCATAGTTGTTTTAGATCCTTCGGCATCACCCAGAGAGCTTCAAATTTAGAGAGGGAAAACTCCATATTATGGTAGCATATTCACAATGAATGAACAGATGAATGATATCCTCAGAATCTTTCTTACAAATATGACATCTATTAGTCATTATAAATCCTCTTCTCATCAGGTTGTCAGTGGTAAGAATCCTGCCTATGATAGCTAGCCAAAGGAAAAAAATTATTTTAGGAGTTAATTCAGTCATCCAAATCTTATTCCAATTGACCTCTGTTTGACTACTACGGAAGAAATTATTATACCCAATTTTGACAGAGTAATTCCCATCATTGGAATTATTCCATACCATCTCATCCTTGGATTCCAGTTGACATAAGGGAACAAGATCTAATTGATCTTGAAGGGAGGAAGTAATTTGCATCAGATCATCTCTCTCCAAAGAAAGTTTTTTCCAATTCTTACTGGTGCCATTTACCTCAATATAGTCCTTGATTTTAAATGCCATACTTGCTTACAAGACTGTCTTTAACAATCCAAAATCTATCCATGAGATTGTCATTAAACCAATTATCATCCCAAAATTTTATGTCCCAACCATCCCCCACTTTCCATTTACTGCCCTACTTACCGAAATTTCTACTTTTAACCAGATTATTCCAAAAGATGGAACCATAGGGGAGGTGCTCATCTTGCAGGAAAGAGTACATAGTTTGATGATTTAGGTATTTTGATTTAATTAAATCAATCCAGGGTTGTTTCTTAGACAACATTCTCCATTCCATTTTAGCAATGAGGGCCTCATTCATTTTCTCAATATCTTTTTATACCCAGTCCTCCCATAAACTTCAGGGTGCAAACCTTTATCCCAAGAAACTAAGTGAAATTTGAACTTCTCTTCCATGTCTTGCCATAAAAAAATTTCTGAATCCTCTCAATCTTATATTTGAAGGAAGAGGGGATCTTGTAGAGCGACATGACATAAATGGGTAGATGTTGAAGAGTAATTTTAATGAGCAGGCACTTACCAGCACTAGATAAAATGGCTCCTTTCCAACCAGCCATTTTATTTTGGAATCTCTCCAATAAATCATCCCACAGCTTGCTAGAGACTTTCCTAGTGCCGAGAGGAAGGCCAATGTAAGTGGCTGGAAGCGCACTTATTTTACAACCCAAAATTTTAGCAATTTTAAGTTGTCTTTCCTCAGGCGTGTTGAAAAAGAAGATGAAGCTTTTATCATAATTGATCTCTTGCCCAGAAGAATATTTGTAGAGATGCAATAAAGCCTTGGTAGCCTTGGATTCGATGACTGATGCTAGAAGAAGGAGGATAGTATCATCCACAAATTGCTAATGGGAGACAACTTGACTGATGGAAGTGGGCTTAGAGCCATTTAAAAGGCCGTCATTAACTGCTTTGTCAATTGTTCTACTTAGGCTATCGGTAAAAAGAATGAAGAGCAAGGGGGAGATAGGGTCCTCTTTCCTAAGCCCTCTGCTGCTAGTGAAAAAACCCACAGGCTCACCATTAACCACCACTGAAAATCTGGCTATAGAGATACAAGCCTTAATAATTTTTCTAAATTTTTCCAGAAAACTAAATTTAGTTAAGACTTTGTCAAGGAAAACCCAAGAGACCTTGTCAAAGGCTTTATTCATATCAAGCTTGAGGGCCATATTCACATTTTTATTATTTTCCATTGAATGTATGGTCTCATGAACCATAATCACTCCGTCTTGTATAATCCTGCCTTTGATAATGCCACTCTACTGCCTTGAGATTAGATCATTCATAATGAGTTGAAGCTTAGTAATAATAATTTTGGTAAAAATTCTATAGATGGCATTCACAAGGCTGATAGGTCTGAAGTGTTTGAAGTCTTTAGCATCCATTTTTTTTTGGGGCCAACACAATGTGAGTGTGGTTTAGCTCTTTCAAAAGATTTCCCGTTCTATAAAATTCATTCATCGCTCTGAGAAGATCCTCTGAACAGATTTCCCAAAATTTCTGGAAAAAAATTTATGGAGAACCCATCCATACCAGGAGCCTTGTCACCCTCTAAAGAAAATACAACCTTTTGCATCTCTTCAAGTGTGACCACTTTGGTAATATTTCTAAATTTCTATTCCTCAATTTTATCTTGGGGAATGGCCTCCAACATAAAAGAAATAGCTTCAGAATTGATGATATTCCTCTCCTCAAGAAGCTTTTTATAGAAATTCAAGCGCTTCTTTCTTGATGCTGTTGGGATCTTTTATGATATTTCCATTACTTTTAGAAACTTCTAAGATCCTGTTACAGGCTCTGTGTTTCAAATTTTTCATATGAAAGAACTTCGTATTTCTATCTCCCTCTTTAAGCTAAATAGCTCTAGATTTAAGTCTCCATAAAGATTCCTCTCTGCTGCAGATCGTATGTAGCTCTGAAAGAATATTCTTTTCATTAGCTTTGTCTTTAGCTGATCTCCCCATAGTATCCATTTTTATTTCTAGATCCTGAAGTTTTTGTTTTAACTTCTTTTTTATTATCAAACACATTGCCAAAAACACTTTTATTCCAGATTTTGACTTGCTTTTTGACATTTTTTGAGCTTTTGAACCAATCTAAATTGAGCAGTACCTTCACCATTCCATCCCCACCATTATTTTATATTGTCATAGATATTGTCATGCTCCATCCACATATTTTCAAATTTGAATGAGCTTTTGGTGGGTTTAGTCCAATTGAGTAAATTTAAAGCAATCAGATTGTGATCTGATCCAACTCTGGGCAAGGAAGAGAGGTGGAAGTCCTAACTGAGAATCCAGCTCGCTGAAATCAGTGTTCTATCCAATCTTACCTAGATAAACTCTTTTCCCAACCTTCTATTATTCCAGGTATATTTATTTCCATGAAGATCCACATTTAAGAGATTATGTTCAGCAATAAAATTAGCAAAATCCTCCATACCAGTAAAAAAGCTGGAGATTCCTCCATACTTTTTTACCTGGGTTTAGTGGAGAGTTGAAATCCCCCATAATAAGCTAGTTAGCTGAACAAGGTTGGTTTCTAAATTTTTTAAGGTCAGCCCAAACTTTTCTTCTTCCACTAACCGAATTAGGGGCATAAATGTTAGAAAGGATCCATTCACCATTATTCTCAATAGCAATAAATTTTATTACAAGATGATTAGTACTAGCATTGAGAACCGTACCAATACAGTGTCTTTTATCCCAAAGAGTAGCCAGTCCTCCAGAGGCTCCCTGGGAGTCTACAGCCGCCATTTTTAGAGTTATCCCAAAAATTATTTTTATTAGTTTCAAGGCCTTAGCTTTCATCTTAGTTTCCTGCAGAATTAAAATACTAGGATTACTAGAATCCCATAACTCCTTGATGATTCTCTGCTTGGAGTTTCCATTTAGGCCTCGGATGTTCCAAGAAATAATCTTCATTTGGAATGATTGGTAGTTGGAATTTCCTGATGGTTCAACTGGCGCTGAATGCCATCTACAATGTCTCTCTCCATTCTCTTAGATCTAAGAGCCTTTTTAGAGGGCCTTCCTCTTTTTGTGCTTCCTTCAAAGTCAACTAGTCATCTTGTAGAAGACCTAGTTGTTCTGGATGTTGAGACGTCCCAATTGTATTTTCTTATTTTTCTTATCACTGTAGAGTGATTCTGGGATCATTTCAAATCCTTTCATTCTTTTTTTCTTATTTGAAATGACCTTTGTGAATCCAGAATCTGGATCCTCCTCGTCTTTGACAGGTGTAACTTCTCCCTCTTCACGTTCTTTCTAAATCCTATCAGGTGTGTCTGTATCAGCTATTCTGGTGCTGTAGAAAGTAGGTGAAATAGTTGATCTATTGCTAGAGCAAGGAGGTATTTCTGCAGATGATTTACCATCTCTCCTTGGAGTTCTTTTATGCAAAGTTTCTTTATCAACCATACAGTCCTTGTTCGATGTTTCCTTAATGATGCACAGATGATTATCTATCTCGGCTTCCTTACTGTTCTCTAAAATTGATCATTAGGGACTATATTAATCTTCACAGAGCATTCTTTCTCATTCACCACCATGAATACCTTTACAATATTTTCCAAGTCCTCTTTGTTAGGTGCTTCAGGAAAAGCTGTTGTTGAGATTTTGGGATCCCAGACCAAATGTTTCCTTATTTGATTTTGAAAACCCCTTTTTTTTTCCCCTTTCTATTGAAATCCAACTCCTTCTGACTAGGGGCTTTGTCTTCAAACCGGCTATCCATGTTAGGAACCCTACCTTTCTTGCTCAGAGCTAGGCCCTCCATAGGCTGTTCAGCTTCCATTGTAGAGATCTTCTTCTTAGGAACAACTTTTGTCAGAGTGTCCTATGCGATGACAATGTTTACATCTCAAATGAAAAGTTTCAAACTCAGTTTTTTGGGTCCATATCCCATATCTACATTTCAAGATGATGTGCTCCACTAACTCCCATTCCATTTCAGAATAGATGCAGAAACGAGAAAAAGAAATTCTAGATCTGTTTCTCATGGGCCCATCTAGACTGATAGGAGCACCTAAGGATTTAGCAAATTTTGAGCAGAATTTCATCATCCCAAAAATGTAATGGTAGTCCAGGTAGCCTACACCAGATTGGGATGGTGTTTATATTTTCAGTATTAGGGTCAAATACAGGATACCATTTTTTCAAATTAAAAGGCCCATATTACACAGCCACCAAGGTCCTCCTAGAAGCACCGATTCCAAATCCTCTTGCTGATTAAATTTTCCCAGAAAAAAAAGCCTTTTGGCATGATGGTAATACTCAGGGCTTCATTAGGTTTTCCACTTTCTAAAAGTCCAAAATTCTAATGAAATCAATATTAGGTCTAGAGCCAAGAAACTTACCAACAAGGGAGAGATTCACTTTTCTTAAAGCTCTATCAACACATCCATCTGGGACCCTCAAGCAGGTGACACCCTTGTTGTCCTTTTCCCACGTGAATTGGCCAGTATATTTCGGACCCACTTTGATGTTAGGGCTTTGAAGAATCTTACTCCAGGCCATAGGTGTGGATCCCAACATTTCCACTTTTTCATTTTACAGATTTACAACCGTCTGATTTTGGCCAGAGATCTACCTCTCCTCAGCATTCCTAGGTTTAGCGCGTAGACATTTTGTAAGTTTCTAGAACTGTAGAGACTACAATGACAGTACCTCCATTACTTTCTCCTTCACTCATGCTCGTGCTTATAACCTATCTGATTCTGGCCAGAGATCGGCCTCTCCTTCAGTAATTTTCAGCTTAGTTCATAGACATTTTGTAGCCAGAACTACAGAAACCATGTTGACAGTACCTCCATTGTTTTCTCCATCACTCGTGATCTACCATAATAATAGTTTGTACTGTTGGATCAACTGCTGCATATGTATCTCTCAACTTGATATCTTTCTAAATTTTTATATATGTCATGGGTCTGGGACTTCATTTCGGAGGTGAAGATGTCACCACTTTGATAAAAAATCTAAGGATCACTAAATAATAAAGTAAACATCCCTCATTTAAGCACACTTTGAACAAACCAATGGAGATTCAAAAATACACTCATTTCCTATCAACTTAACATGACAATCATATAGTCCTTAAATTTTGCAATAGCTCATATCATCTGCACAAGGTTAGCACCTAGATCGGGTATTCAATATTGAGGAATGTGGTGCGAGTTGGGTACTAAAATAATGAGTCATGCTCCTTATGCAAGCACTCAAGTTATCCCCTAGCAACATAGGAGTGTGTTAAGAACAGAAATCAAATTAAGTATTGTCAGGTGGACTTTCAAAATCTGATGGGCATCCGCCAGTGCTACCTAAGACATGCTAGGTCCCTAATGATGTATGATTTTGAAACTGCCATCTTAGGAGTATGTGTCAACATGAAAATGAAATCATGTGGTGGATCCCATAAGGCAACTAATGGTTATCCAATAGGAACACTCCATTCATGACCTAAGGTTTTTAATAAGGTTACGATTGCTGTGTCAATGGGGGAATTTTTTGATAAGGTAGGAAACTAGGAGTGGGAGAAATGGCAGAGGGGGGGGTTAATATCTTAGGTAGACAACCATCATAAAGACTCAAAGAACATCAATCAGAGTACTTCAACACACATAAATATAGAAAGAAAACAATTTTGTTACTTATCATCAAGACAAGGTAGAATTAGGAACACTGATAGATTTTTAATAACTCTCTCATCAAATAGGGAAATTTGTAGTAACAGTACTATTCTTCGAAGCTCATTGATGTTTTGGAAAAATTTGTTCCATACGTGAGAAACCACCAAGAACATAGTCTAAAGGGAGATCATAGAGGAAATATTTAAGTTCTCTCATCCTGTTTCATTCACAAGTTTATAATCTCTCGTGTTTCAGACCATGTAAAATGTGAAAATTTTATCTAAGATATTGTAGGGTGCCATTTTTAAAGTTAATGTAGACTTAAGAATGACTCATTCGCCTTTACCCCCACATCCACTAAGTGTCATTTTTCACTCACTAAATACATTACATGTGACTTATTCATATTACTCTAAAAGCATGTAGGATAGTAACAAGTCCCCTAGTATATTAATTACTAGGCTATGTGACTTATTACATTACAATATAAAGTATCATGCATGGGGTTATAAACGTAGAAGGGGAGGGTGTGTTTTATGTCTCTAGGACTAAGAGCTACATCATTCATATATATATCTGGGTTATACTAGTCTTTCCTTCAATTATAACTATGTTTGGTGTTTAAAGAGAGAGGGATGGCTAGGTTTTTTCTTTTGTATTAATGAAAGTTGAGCCTAAAATTACTATAGTAACTATGGGTGGACAGTAAGATGCCTCTTCCGCTGATTATACCTTACCAACTAATTGATTTTTTTTGAGCTCCACTAGAAATATTTAACAATTCTTTATTGGGTTAGGGTATGACCTGATGTTATTTATTAGGGATTATATCTCATTATTATTTCCATTTATATTTTGATAGAATTGTTACATTATTTATGGTAACTATATAGATATATGGAATATTTTATAAAGTGTATAAAAGGTAAAATAAAATGAAATTAGGGGTCAAAGCATGGAAAAAATCATGAGAAGAGGGAAAGGATTGAAGTTTAATATAAAGAGGTTGGTTCATAGAGAAATACAGAAGGGTAGGAAAAATATATTTCAGAAGGTGTTTAAGGAATATGTTAATGAGGGAGGGTATGTTTCCTTCCTCTCTCTATATGGTGTATCCCCTATTAGAGTTTCTAGATATCTGATGAAAAATGAATGCACAAGTAATTGTACAAATTGAAATAACTAACAATAAGATGCAATACGATGGAGACTGAAAAGAAAATAATGGATCCAAATCAACTCAATGCTCCATAAAATAGAATGGTGAAAGAGATGTAAATATAGGTGGTGAATGTACAACCTCATCCTAGATTAATGGGGAATAACTCTCGCTAATTGATACTAGAAGTAGATTCAACTCCATACAACTAGTAAGCTAACTCAATAGAACTAGTAGGCTTGCTGAACATAACCGGTAAAACTAAGCAAGCATATCCCTTGAGTTTAGGAAAGCTCCAAGTAAATAAAAAAATACAAGGAAAATGAATATCCTACAGTATCATCCCCCTATTTAATGGATGTTGGAGGTTTTAGTGTTTCTCCCTGGGTCCCCTGAGCCTATTATAAATACTATAAAAGAAGTTTCATATACTCTAAATAGGGATTCAAAAACTATATAGGGTTAGAGCCCTAATTCCTTTCCATGAAACATGTAATCGCATGCTTTTATCTTCACCTCCACATATAACTCCCGCTTCTATATTTGTATTTGGAGATATAGGTTATATCATACATAGGGAATGGGTAATAGTTCACCCCCTTTTAAATATACATCTTGGTGGCCCGATAAAGTGAATAAAAAATCCCAGGTTCCTCATAACCTCTTTACATCTTTATTCTAGGTTGGAGAGGTGGTGGTTGGACCACGAAACCTTATATATATATATATCATGGTGGGGGTGAAGTGTGGTTGATGGTACATATTTGGGAGTATCTATCTACCCTATCTACCTTAGTAATAGAGACAATATAGAGAGAGGAGGGGACCTTTAGATATGGGGTGTGATGGTTAGTGGTGGAGGAGCTGATATTTCCCATGTTGCGTCTGTTATTTCCTACCCTCTCTCCCCTACCTGTATGGAATATTTAACTCATTTCCGCACATATTCAAAAGTTAGAGATGATTACTAGATTATACCCTAACAATGAATGAGGAATACTAACATATAACTATGGAAAATAAGGGTATACTTTCATCCCTATTAAAACCTTCTACGTATTTAGATTAACTAAACCAATACTATAATAAGTTTGATAATCACAAAATATAGATAAAAATATTCATCCTGAGTATCCCACTATATTAGCTCCCTTTCCATATTAGTCATAATAACATATCAAAACATTTGTTCCCCTTTAAAGTAAATATATATAAAAAGATGAAAACAATTGAAATTATGTAAAATTCTTGCAGGAATATAGTCATCATCTACATTTAACAAATATTTGAGATTATAATAAAAAATTTATGATTAAAAGAATCATTCGAAATGAGTGTGTTATTTAATCTACTTTTACCATAATTCCACTTGTAAGCACGTTATTGAAATCATAATAAAGTATTTTAAAGTTTGATTTTTCATTTATTGATCGATAAACTTCTATTTTGAAACTCTATGAAATCACACAATTTTTTTGTTCTACTTTCAACTTTGGAAAATGACAGATTGATTGAAGATTAGAGCTTTAGTGACTAATTATCTAGTGCTATAGAAAAAAACTGCAGAGAGTAGGAAAGAATTCAAACTCCAAACACCAACAATTTTATCCTAGAAAACCCCAATGTAGGAAAACTAGTTAGGAAGGGAAAAATGCTCTTTCTTCCCACTTTTATTGTCAATTATAGACAATTATAGATTACAAGAAGTAGAAAATGGAGACAACAATTTATACCTCTCCCTTCCTATGATTTTTTTCTCTATATCTTCACCTTGTTCCTACAATTCCACTCCATCACTGAAGATTTTGCTCACTTGTTCTCAATAAACTTAAAAAAAACCTTTTCTCTTTGATCTCTTTGGATCTCCAAAGTATAAATTCTCTGGATCCTTTCATGAATTTATAGACCTTCCCATGTACTCCCGTGCACTAGAGGCTATGAAAGGGAATGGAAGGGAAGAGACACATTCAAGTGCTTTAAATTTGCGTCCATTTGTGCTCCATTATTGTTTTCTATTCAAATGTGTCAGGAGCACCATCTTGAGCAGAAAGGTGGTTTTAAGCATGTTGCCTTGGATGAGTGGTAGTTTTACAACCGCCGCTCTGCACAAAGTGGCAGTTTTTTCCAGAACCTCCGTTTACCTCATTTTATTTATTTTCTTCAACTATCCTTCTTGGTGCTGATGGAACTGATGAAGTGGTGTGTTTTTCCAGATCCCTATGGATCATACCTCCCGTACGTAGGAGGATTTTGTTCCCACAAAATATTAGTAGGGAAGTGGTAGAGGAATCAACTCCCTCTCTTACTCCTTTGAGTACCACTAGGTCTACCTTGGTGTCTTCTCTTATCCAACCTGGCAAGAATCCTGTGGATCTCTAGTTTTTTTCTCCAGTGCTACATCCTCCTCCGAGTTTCCTCGAGTACAATCCTATTTTGAAGGAAGCTTTTATATCTTTCCTTCTTTGTCATGCATAGATGGCATTAGTAGGTTCGAGCTCTTAAAACTTTCTATCGCATACATCTATATGAAGTATGTCCTATAGGTTTCGGTTCAAACCTGCTTAAGTACGGTGAAGGTCCCACACTATAGTGGATTAGTACTTCTTTCTTGTCCTTGTCTCTTGAGATGGGTTGGCCAAATCCTCTCCAAGTATGTTGTTGTTATAGTCACCATTTTTCTTTGTATCTCCTCTTCTCCTTGTTATCCCACAGTCAGGTCTAGTGAATCAATAGGTAGATATGGTGACTACATAGCAGAAGTTTGTTTGCTCCTTGAATAAGTAGTGCCTGTAGTGGCTTATTCTGTAAAAACTGAAAAGTGTTATCCAAAATATTTGTGCTCTCAAGTCCATTTTTCTTTTCTTCCAATGAAAGTAAAAAAAAATAGTGATTTTCTTGAATAAGTCTTTGTGCTTGGTTGGCACTTACAATAGCCTTCTTTGATTTTCTTTGGTGTTCTCGGATTGAAACTAACTCTGTCCTTGACCCATATTTACCGGTTCTCCCTCGTTGTGAACGTAGCATCCCTGGCATACAAGTAAGGACTTCTGAAGACAACTTCAAATGGAATGATATCAGCCTCCAGTACATCAATATATTGGGTATTTATCCCAAACTCAAACTTACACTTTCTTGTAACTTGTATTTCTACACCCTTCTTCACCCATCCCAATGGGTATGGATGTGGATATGCATAAGTATCTAGGCCAAGTTTTTCTACAACCAGATCATAAATCAAATTTTATTGAGAACCATAATCTACTAAATTATTTACTTTAGTCTTCTTGATTTGGATTCTGATTTGAAATCACTTACTCTTCTCTTATTCTTCTGCTCCCCGTACATGTTAGTGGTCATGCATCCCAACCTTTCATCTACATATGAATCATCCTCAATCTCCACCTCTCCTTGTATTTTCACAGTAGCCATGGATTTCTTGGAGTCCTTGGTTTGGTGCTTTGGGTGTAATTGTGGATGCAACTTCCAACATGTGGTGTCAGTATGTCCATTTATATCACAATTCTTACATAAATTCTTAGGATATTTAAAATTATGAAAAGCAGTAGTAGCATGTTTACCTTTCCATTTACCTCTGATACTTGTCTTCCCTTGTTCTTTTTCCTACTGTTCTATTGACTGGTCTCCCTTTGTCTTTATTTCTCCTTACTTCTTCTTGTCATCAATGTTGTATGCTTGTATACAAGCTTCGTTGAGATCCTCAGAATTTATGGAGATTACCTTCCTTCAAATGTGCCTATGAAGTCCTCCCAACTACTTGGTCAAAATGTCCTCATCCTCCAAGTCCATATCAAGCAGCATGGCTTGTATCTGAAATTCCATAGTGTATTCTTGCACGCTTTAACCACTGTCCTTCCTAAAGTACTACCACTTAATCATCATGTCAGTCTTATGGCCAATAAGATAGAAGTTAGTTGTAATCAATTCTGTAAAACCTTTCCAAGTACTGACAATAGGATGTTTATTCTTCTCACAAGTGGCTAGATTGGTTTCCCACCAAACCAAAGCATGACCTTCGATTTTGAGACGTGCAAAGGTGATCCTTTGTGCCTCAGTGAAATTATACACACTAAAATAGAATTAAAAATGTTTTAGCCATTTATCTAGTAATTTTGCATCTACTTGTCCTTAAAATTTATTTATTTCCACTTTCGTTTCAACTTTAAAAGGTGCATGAGAAGATTTTACCTTCTTTCTTATAATTGGTGTCTCTTCTTCATGCTCTTTCCATTCTTCCTCTTCATGGCTCTTTTTGATACCAAATTTTTAGGCCATTTATTGAACCACTAAGCCTATAGAATCTTTCTTAACCAAAGATTTCTTTTTCAGATCTGAAAGCTCTACTTATTTTCTATGCAACCTATCCATCATTGTCTCTAGCATCTCGACTCTATAGAACCACAGTTTTCTTCCTCCATTTGAGATTCAATTCTCTATTTCCACTTCTTCGTAGAAATATCTGGCTTGCAAGGTAAAAATTATTCACCTTTGGACCTTGTTACTATCATACAAATCAAAAGAAAGAATCAAATACTATAGTCCTAGATATATAATCAACTCTGATATGAAAATAATTTGTAAACTTCTACTTTGGAACTCTACAAAATCACATAATTATGTTGTTCTACTTTCAACGTTGGAAAATGACAGATTACTTGAAGATTAGATCTTTAGTGACTAATTATCTAGTGCTATAGAAAGGAAATTGCAGATAGAGTATGAAAGAATTCAAACTCCAAACACCAACAATTTTATCCTAGAAACCCCCAATGGAGGAAAACCAGTCGGTAAGGGAAAAACTCTATTTTTTCCCACTTTTATTGGTCAATTATAGAAAATTATAGATTACAAGAAGTAGAAAACGGAGATAACAATGTATACCTCTCCCTTCCCATGACTAGTTGCTCTATTTCTTCACCTTGCTCCTACAATTCCAATCCAACACTGAAGATCTTGCTCACTTGTTCTTGTTAAACTTAAAAAAACCTTTTCTCTTTGATCTCTTTGGATCTCTGAATGATAAATTATCTTTCTCCTTTCATGCATTTATAGACCTTCCCATGTACTCCCATGCACTGGATGATTTGAAAGGGCATGGGATGGAAGATACATAGTCGAGCACTTAAAATTTGCATCCATTCGTGCTCCATTATTCTTTTTTGTTTAGAGGTGTTAGGGTTGCTGCCCTAAGCATACAGGCAGTTTCAAGACCGCCACCCTAGCTGGGCCGGTTCTACAACCACTGCTCTGCACAGAGCGGTGGTTTTATCCAGAACCTCTGTTTACCTCATTTTATTTATTTTCTTCAACTCTCCTTCTTGGTGCTGATGGAACTGATGAAGTGGTGTGTTTTTCTAGATCCCTATGGATCATCTATGACATTTAAAAATGTTGTAATAGGTATATAAGTGAAATATGGTAGCATACAAAAGGCACATGAAATATTTTTTACCAAAATTTCTCAAGGAGTTTTACGCTCGAGAAATACAATAATTACATGATATTCAAAAAGTGGTTATGCATGGATGATTTAAAACTCCTTAAATTTATGAACCACAGTAAAAACACACCTTGATAGTATATACTTTTATTGTGTTTGTGTGCATGCAACCATGCAATTTGAGTGGATGAGGAATATAAATAATAAAATGACATAATTATTTGTATTTCTTCACACCAACAATGAATCATTTTGTATGTATGGCTAACCTTCTTAGCCATATTCGATATCTTGAGGAATCTCTAAACTATATGTTTTAAAAGTTAACCAAAAAAATTGGTTGTTGTGTGGAAGGGTTTTATTAGTGGTTAGATGTGTGGAGGTATGAAAGGAAACTAAATATTTTGTATTTATTAGCTTCCCCACTGTAACTGATTATATCCCCAAGTTTCTACATTGAAGAAAAGTGTTGTATGATGTAAACATTTGCCATGTTCCTATAGAGTTCCATATTTTGTGTGGTTCATTTTGCAAGTGAGTATATCATAAAAATATAACACATCTATCTTAACTTCATTTTTAATTATTGGGAAAGGAATATCTCCCTCCTTATCCAACTTCTTTATAAATAATCATTTTATATTTTGCACGGCATAAATATTTCTGCATTCTAAAGCATATATATTTAATCAATGTGAAAAGATTAGAGGTATTGTTTAGTTTTACAATTATAATTAAGAAAGTTTTTACCTTAGTTTATCTTGTGCTCAATTTACATATCTAGGGGGGTTTAAAATACCCTATAATTACTATTAATCATGGCATGGGGTGGTCATTATTTTCTTTGACACACCATGATAGACGTAATTAGTAGAAACAACTATATTTCACCTTGTGAAATCTATTTAGAAACAACATAAAAAATAACCTACTATTATTTTTTTCTTGCAAACTAATTTCTTAATCATCTTTTTAATATATTAAAATTGACAAATAATTATCAACATAAATTATACCTTAAGGGAAGATAGTCAAAAATCATGTCATAAAGTTACCATGTCAAAAATAATGGATAATGTTGGACTTCATATTATAAGTTAATATAGACATTATGTAGATAGCCCCCCTGCATAGACTCCTTCCAAGAAAAGTTAGAATGGCAATATAAAAAATATAAAAGAGATTCATGTGGTTAGGAACTAACGATAAAACAAGATTATCACTTGTGCCTTGGGAAAAAGTGACTAAACCCAAGAGGAATGGAGGATTGGGGTTAAAAAATATGTACATCATGAATGAGGCCTTGATAGCCAAAATAGGTTGCATACTCTCCAAAGAAAAAGGGTTATGGGTCAATATTCTGCGGGTGAAATGTTTACAGAACTTTGGTGGAAGCAGAGTCATTTGATCCAATACTGAATTACCCAGGGGTTCAATTTTTCTGGGATATTTTTTGTCACAATAAATATTTTATTCTCAAAGGATTCAAATGGAACATTGGGGATGGAAGAGGAATAGCTTTCTAGGAGGATATATGGTTGGATAACTCAACCTTGGAGGTGAAATAACCATGGAACAAACTTAAGGATTTTTTACAAATAGGGAGTGGGGGAGAAGGTAAGTGATTATTAGAATCATAACAATCAAGAACTAGGCTAGATTAATATACCCTACCCCGTACTACAATGGACTAGAATATCCATTTGATGGTCTTAATTCTAAATTAAATAGTCAAATAATCCTCATTGGATCAGTTGCAGATGAGATGATATGGAGTAGAATTGCTTCATGGGATTACAAAGTCAAGTCTAGGTACAACATAGTTTTAAAGAATGATAAGGAAGAGATTACCTATTCCAAGGTACAAAATAAACATATTATCCCCAAAGAGAATTTCTTCTTTTGGGAAACTGTTAAAAATAAGATCCTTACAATTGATAATCTAAGGAAAAAGGGTATGATCATCACCAATCGATGTTACTTCTGTGAGGATGAATTAGTGACATATTTTTTTATAGAATAAAAATTTTATTCTCATGTGTTGATGGAAATAATAAATGTGTTCAACATTCATGGAGCATTACCAGGAAACCTTAGAAATGTCATGGAGTAATGGCATATTCCCTACAAAGCACAGTTGATGTAGGAGTTATGGAAGGGCTCTCTCCCATATAATCTTTGGAATATATGGAAGGAGAGAAATTATAGAATCTTTAGAAACAAGACAGCTAAACCTAGGAAAATTTTGAACATTATCTTACAAAGTATAAAGGAAAATATAGTTGTTCATAAGCATAAGTGGCAAGGGATTTTTTCGAAGGAAGAAGATAATATTTTATAGGCTCTCAAGATTATCTCGATAAAAAGAACCAAGGTGGATTCAAAAAATGAAAAAAAATTCTAACTCTAAATGGAAACCCCCACCCATAGAGTGATGTAAATTAAATTTTGATGGGTCAACAAAACACAGAGAGAGAGTCTCTAGATGAGGAGGATTTATTAGGAATTGTTGGCATGTAGGCTTAATAGGTATTTTCATTGATAAAAAACTACATTAATGAAAAATTAGATGTTGTAGGATGATTTCATGATGTTTTTGGAGATTCTAAAATGATGATTTAGATTTCTATTAGCTGTTATAATGGGATTCACTGATGCATGCTTACTCTAGCAAGCTCACACAGGTGACTAGGATGTGTTGCTTAGCAGTGTGAGTTTCATGGTTGCTTGAGAAGCAAGTTGGCATGCTGGATATAAATATTTAAGGGTGCTAAGCACTCATAGAAGTGGTATAGTACAAGTACAAGTGATTATCCACGTTACATGTGCTCATTGGGAGCAGGTATGCTTTCTAGGAGGTGTAACAGTGTGGTTTGGAGCCATTCGAGCTCATGGATGCATGATATCAAGTATATCATATCATATGAGGTATGTTTGGGCCATTTGCATAAGTTTCTTGTTCATTTCTTGTAGTGTTTCAGTTGGGGCTAGTTGTTACTATGAGGATCTGACATGCAAGCATAGGTAAGTCTTAGTGACTAGAGATATTGAGTCATGGAATTTACATTTTTATGATTGGATATGTTAAATGGATGGGCATAGTTCTGTTATAAAAAAACTCAGGTGCCCATGATGTGAATTTTTCAAGATATGATTGTTTTGGTGAGGCAGTGTCAAAATCAATACAAATTGTAGCTCAAAGTGCAACTTCAGATGCTCATTGTGAATAGTATTATTTGAATGGGACCTTGTGGATTTAAAGGATTTTTATAAGGAAATTTTATAAGATGTAATATAAATAACGAGGTCATTTTATCATCACATTTTTTATGAATAAATGATCAGAACGTAAAGAGGTCAAAAACCCTAGTTAAATCCTAGCTAGGAGCAGTTTGTAAAAGGTGAAGTATATTGGCCTAGTTTTGAATAGTAAAGAAAAAACTGATTTTATGTTGTAGAGTACTCCTTAGGATTTTTATAAATGTATGGTTGATGTTATGGTCATATGTGGGCCCCACCTAAAAATACCAGTTTCTAGAAAAGAACATTTTGGGACAAGATGGTCTAAAGGATTAGCATGCCAAATTGATGGTGTGTGATGAATGGGAGTTTAAATTGGTGTAAATAGAGGTTTTAGAGAAATATATTTAATTTTTATGATGTTTTGAGATCCAAACAAGTTGACTGGTCAAAGGGCATTTTTGGGATCCCAAATAAAAAGGTTCAGTGTCTTAAATGGCTATATAGGTAAGCTACATAGACTGGAAGTTCAAAGCACTGATAGAATCCATCCTAATGAACATAAAGGATGCTTGAAATATTTCCAATGGCTATATGAATACCTTTGACACATTATCAACTGAATTGGTAGGGTTTCTAGGGAATTCGTTCAGTACAGAAGGTTTATTGGCAGTGGTGATAATGACATATGCAATCAAACATTTTTGTGAAACGTTTGAATGAATTATAAGAAGCATTAGACAATGAAATGGTGACTTGGGATGATTCCTATATCAGTTAATGATGGAGTAGGAACATAATGAAAATATCCAATGAATTATATATTGTAGGTAATTAATACATTTATAAATGTAGAGTGTTTATTAGTTAATTTTATAAAAAAAAAATTGTATTTTGTGTATTTTTTTGTTGGTTTTAGGAGAATTTATGATTCTGGTTTGACATGGGATAATTTAGGAATCATAAACACCATACCCACACGGAATTATAAGTGCATATTATGGTTCCTAAATTTACCTTCCAGTGGTCACATGCAATGTTTTTGTTAATCTCTAAGAGATTAGGCATTTCATGTAAAAGTTATGTAGGGTGCTGAAGCTAGTTATGGAAACAACCTATTATAATGAATTACTTAGAGCACTAGGCCCAATAAATGATGAAAATTGATTGGATGAGATAAATTGAGATCATATTTTAGGTTTAAATATAACATTAAACATGTCATGAATATTTTAGAGTTTGATTATTAATATTCTTATGGATGAGAATACTTTTCAATCATCTCACTGTAGGTGGTTTAATGGGATTTATTGGTGAAACTTGATCAAACAACTCAAGTTAGGCCTACCTATATGGGTAACTCTTTATAATACTAGTAGAATCATAAATGAGATTATTGTAGTGTTAATTCACAATGAATGGTTTTATAAATCTTGAGAGGCATTACTGGCCTCCTTTGAACATCAATCAAGGAAAGGGTATAAAATGGAGTTTTTGAGTACAATGGTTCTAGCTTTTGAAAACCCCTTTTATCTTCTTTTGAAGAATTTTTTTTCTATAAATAAAAACCCTTTGGGTTCAGCCAAAAAAACCTTGAATTTTATTTCAGGACAGCTGATGGTTGAGTTTCCATGAGCATAAATTGAGCAAGTGAATGTTAGTATTTTTTCCTTGAGAGCGAATTGGAGAAGGAGGGAAGATTTTGGTGTTTGAGTTTTGGATGTTATATTCATATCATATTGGTGTTATTTGTAGGTTTCTAAGGTGCTATTAGATCAGATATTGAGTTGAATACATTCTCATAGTTCCATATCTTCATTTGTATTCATGAGACATAGTTGATTGTCTCAAGAGCTATTGGTTGTATCTTATTGATCATTATTGAAGACACTATATATTGTAATTTGATATGAATATAAAATTGAATTAAGTTGATCTAATTTTTAGCATCAATATAATTTTTTTTGATTTGCGATCCTTGAATTTTGTTAATTTCTGTAACATTCCCATTTTAAGACTTTAGAATTAAGATATTTTTTTTTAATAATGTTCACTGTTCTAAATAAAGCAATATTTAGAACAAACATTCCATTCTAATAAAATTCAATGGATAAACATATGTGGTTGTAATGACTTAGTGATTCACCGATCTATTCATTACATAACTTGGTAAGCTATCGATCTATTTATGTTATCTTATGTATTGAATACATATTGTATACTTCGTATAATTTGTCATCCTACCCTACATAGGGTACTGAGTGATCTGTTTAAAGAACATATCTGAATATCTGTTACCAATATTCATATGATATCACGTTGTTTTAAACTTGGTGACATAGGCTAATGCAACTAGTAGTTTGTGATACTCTGGCCAAAGATTTATAACATACTGTGTATGTCACTATTCTTAGACGACATACTCGTCATTTTGGAATACATCCTTCACCTGACTCTTCTATTATCATGATTGGTCTTTACTGACTACCGTCAGTCCACTTGTTCCAGGTTTTACCCTAGCCCTAGATAGAAACATAACCTATTATAGGAAAATGCTCAAAAAGGCTTAGGGTAAATGGGCATACTCATTTGACCTAAGTCATCTGAATGTGCAAATGTACCCTCAACCTTTGGAAGCTAATTCCTATCCTAAATATGCTCTTATCCAGACCTAGAGAGAAACTAGGTTCAAGTATGAATTCCAGATGTGTGTAGATCTAGATGATCAATGTGGAAGAGTGATGCCACATGTCAACTACAACGCTATATTCTTGAGAAGACCCAATCCTTCTCAAAAGTACAGCCCTGTAGTTGGTGTGTGCCAACATCCTACAAAAAATGCCTCATTGAGATGTACATACCCCCAAGGAGTTTGTTAATACATTGTTAGTTTGGATTAAAACCTGATTACAACAACCCTGCCAAACCCTAATCTAACGCTCAATAAGTTCTTTCCTAAATTTTCCTCAATTAGCCCTTTAAGAACTTCATTATTTCATGGTCACTTTTAGTATTTGATCACATAGTTAAACTTTCAATTAACAATAACTGTACAACATATAATATGTCTTATTTAAGAAGTACAATAACCTTTTGGAAAGATTCAACATCTGAATATATATCTAATTTAAAGTAGACTTCATATAATTTGAAGTCAAATACATTGTAGTCATATTTCCAAACCTTTTTGGTTTATGAGCAATTAAGAAAGAGAAAGAGTATTTCTCTACATGTTAAGTGTTAGGGTTTATCTTACCCAATGTCCACATTTCTTAATGTACGTTCATCACACATTACATTACTATGTTATATAGTTTAGATAACGAATATCATATTCTGTAACTTAAAAAGATGTATCACAAGTAGGGAGGTTGAACTAAATCCCTCTATCCAACTTATTAAAGGATAACCAATTAAGCATATTAATAATATGAAGAATATCAACAAGATAGAATCCATCTCTTCCATACAAGTACAAAATAATTTACACAACCAATACAGGTAAACTCTCAACTTTCAATTTATCTTTATAACTTATACATTTAATAGACTTATGCATTTAGGTATATTGCATAACAACCGTCTTCATTATAAAAGAATACTACTTTTCTTTTTCATTACAATCTCAATAACGAATCAGAATTCTTCGCAAGGAATTTAGATTTAATTCAGCCAATGCATCATATAAGCTTTTGCCTTCTTTTATCACTTACGAATTCCATCTACAAAAATTGCTAGCACGGGTCAGTTCAATGAACTGAGCATGATAAGAAATAAGCCTTAAAACGAATTGCATTCCAATCATTGTTCCATCAAAACAAATTTTCTTTAATGAGACAATTATGACATCATAAATATCAATATAAGTAATAACAAATGGAAAATAAGTACATTTAACCAATTGAATTTACTTCTAAGAGAAGAATGGAATATAATCCACTATATCTTCCTTACAAAATTAAAGTTTCATTGATCCTATCAATTATCCTTAAGCAAACAATAGATCATATCATCTCATTATTCTCAATTCTATCATAATAGAATACAACATTTATGTTTTCTTTAAGCCAAAAGAAGGGTTTAGAACATGGCTCTCATTAGGATGATTCCTCTAACGCTTAAGCAAAAGAAGAAGAAGAACCATTACAAACTATGCCCAAACACAAGACATCCGAAAAACTGAAACATATTCATAACATGAATTAACAGTTTCATTTAAAGGACAACTACCTTAAAATTCAACATTTAAGATATTCATTAGAACTAGAATCCCATTTCAATCCAAGAAGGAATAGAGAATCAAACAGTCTACCTGCAAGTATAAATCTACTTCCACATGTTAGAAGTTAACATTTAAATATCTGAAACCAATGTTCACAAATCAAAGTAGACTCATACATGAGTTAATCTCTACTCGAGTCCATCCAAGGAGGATCCATAAAATGATAGACGTGCAAGAGAAAAAAACTCACTCATCTCAAACCAAACAAAGCAAAGCCTTGTCAAACAAATAATCGGCTAAACTAGCTTACATTTTCTATTTAACAAAACTGAATCATCTAATCTCTTCCTACATCATTTCAACAAATGATTTGAACAAGGAAGACCAAAAAACTCATAAAGAAATCTCCATTTCATAAGAGGATCAAAATAGAAAAGTTCAACCAATGAACTTATCCCAACAATAGAAAGAAAGGAATATTAATTAGAAAATGATCCAATCAATAATTCATTTTATTGCACTATCAAATGAATTTCTTCTTTTAATTCAAACATAGAAATTCATGAGCTGTTTCCTAGGAGAGAGAACAAAATCGACTCACAGTAAGAAGAAAGCACACTGCCATTTTCCTTACAATTCTTTACCTTCAATAAACACAAGTTTCAATTCCAATCTCATAATGAAATACGTATAACAGTCCTAAAAATAGCATTCCATTCCAAAGGAATCACATTCCTTCTTTTTTTACAAAGACACAAGGTTTATTTACTATATCCAACAAGAGATAGAAAAACAAACTAATCAGTGAGCTAAACATGTTCAGAAGTATCAATGAACTCAAAGATTGAAATCCCATTGTCAGGTTTCAATATTGCATTACAAAAGAGTAATTAGTTCTCGATTCAATAAGAACTATAATACAAAAATAGTCTGAATAGAGACAAAGTAATCCCACCATAACAATTAAGAGTAATAAAGTAATAAACTCTTCTTTTAAACGAAACCTGGAGCTTATTTTAAAAGATCTGAAGATGTAGGTTTCTATAAAACAAAGGGGAAAATAATACCCCCAATAAAACACCATTACCATCTCATAAAAGATGAAACAGTTCTTAGAAAAGAATTACCCAATCCATTCATCAAATAAAGACATTTTCAGTTAAGGTCTCGAAGAGTTTGCCCAAAAACTCAGCCAACTATTCTCCCAATTTTCTTTGAACAATTGTTCAACAAAAGAGTTATATGTTTTAAAAATTTCAATACAAGTAAAACCCAATTCAAAATACTATAACAGAGTTGAACACAAAGTCTCAACAAAAGTTCAAAACTACACAAGTATTTAAATATGAGGGAAGTATAAAATATGATCTTCCAATAACAGTTCAAAGCTACATGAGTCTCTAATAATAGGTTCACAGAAACACAAAGTTCTCATTCCAGTTTTTATTTTAAACAAGAAGCCCTAATACCAGATCTCAAAACAAAAGACAAGCTTCAAACAAGAGTTCAAAACTATACAAGTAACAAAATACAAGTGCGGTGTAAAAACATGAACCTCCAATAACAGTTCAGAGAAACACAAGTAATAAAATACGAGTACAGATCCATATACGAACTTGGAACAACAATCCAAAGCTAACTAGGATTCTAAACACTGGTTTAGAACAACAAGAAGCTCCAGCATAAGTTCATATAAAAATACGAAGCCTAAATACAAGCTCAAATGGAACTCCAAGGTTCCCATATAGTTCAAAATCCACATATTGCAATGAAGGTCAGTTCTAACACAACAACCTCAAATACAAATTTTATAAATGGAAAGCAGAGCTACTAAAACAAGCTTCACATGCATGTTTCATTAATAAACTAACACAAAGAACATCTTCCAAACCAACATTATTTTTTCCATGAATTCATATCCAAGATAACAAAGATTATAAAACCCAGCAAGCAAGTAACTAGATAAAACATGCAAGCCAAGAATTTCAAAAGAGTAGACTCATTTTAATGAAACATTTAGAAGAAAGCAAGAGATCTTAAATATTATAGTCTATCATGCTTGATAGTGCTTCTGCCAAATCGAATGAGACCTCCAGCCAAGTTCACAACTTCTCCTCTTCTCCACAAAAGAAAAAACAACCATATTATTTTTCCACAATGCCTCTTATACATCCCACGAAGCTGAAAATAGGTCTAAGACTTCAAAAATAGCCATTAAGTGCAGTTCAATCTGCTGGTTCGAAAAAACTAGAGAGCATGCAGAGCAAAAATCATGGAACATGCAAAGTGAAACAACCCCAGACAAACCCGCTCACATGCCTTCTGAAGACGGTTTGAGCATGAAAATCTGAAAATAATAAGTTTCATTAATTCCAATTTTCCCACCTATCCTTCCTTGCCACTGCCTTCCAAGTTTGATGATTTCCAAATCAAAATTAACATGAAATTCCATTTTAGTGACACTTCCACATAAGCCTCTGCCAAGTCAACTAGCCCCTGCCAAAACTGGCAGTACCCTATGCATTCAAAACCTTATCAATAACATAAATGCCATAGGAACCATCACCCTTAATGCATGTGACCTCCTAATTCCCCTTTCATATCCTTTAGTTTAGGATAGATCAAATTTCTTAGGTTAAATCATTAGGTAGATTATTAATATATACCTTAGGATATAACCTAACAACAAATTTCCACCATGGTTCTTAACACATAGCCTTAGGTAGTTTCCACATAGGTTATATTAATTCACAGCATAATAGTTTTAGGCATTAGGTTAGATCATCATAAAACCTTATAGTATTAGGTTCTAGGTTAATTTTAATAGCCTAGTAACGTTTCCATGTATCCTTTCGCACAAAGCTTAGGTTAGGATGTCCAATCAACCAATTAAGTAGAATAGGAAGCTTTAGGTTAGAATAATAATTCTATTAAGTGACATAACTTAGGTAACAAATATTCTTACCTAGCTTAGGATTTCATAGGATAGTCATTTTTAGGATCCCAAATCCTTCCTATACCATGAATAGACCTTGTATTTTCGTGTTCGTCAGCAATATCCTACCATGATCAATCTCCAAGGACCCAAGCACAACATACAACTGAATGGAAATACGTTCACACAAAAATAAAATAACTTGTAACAAAAAAGTTCAGTCAATATGTCTCTCAATTCATGGAATGTCAATTTACCATTTGTTTAACAGAGTAGATTTAAAACATTCCTTGGATCACTGAAATTGATCCAAGGATGAGTCAGATTAATAGATAAGTTTACAAATCTTAAACCAGATTGCAAACCACCTACAAGAAGTGAAAAATGGATTCAAGAAAGCCATTCCAATTCAGTCAAAGGATCTTAAGAACATAAATGATTTGTCTATATCAAGCATGATCTCCAAAAATCAAAAGAACATATCTTTATAAGGAAAATCACAAGTCAACACTTGAAATGCAAAGGAGGAAAATAAAAATTGTCAAGGGTGTTACAATTTCATTGTGAATAATATTTACTTTGATGTGTTTTTAATAAGCATGTTGTTAGTGCAAATCAGAGCACCCTCTGGATGTTTCCTTAGGTTTCTAGTTTGATAATTGGCATCCACTGTGATTGTAAAACATTGAATCTTTTCCCCAAGTGTGGGACTTGGAAAAACTGGGAAAATACCCTCCAAATTAAAGGTTGGTTCCTTCACTCCTCTGGTTAGATGTATGTATGACTTTGTAGAGGTTTAATACTAGATCCTACTCTAAATTCCAAGGAGACAGAGATAAAGGATGCAAAAGAAATAAAACTAAGTAAAAGTGGTGATACACCAAGGGAGTGGTGAACATGTACTTTATAAAATTGACACAGATCATAAGAAATGCAACACAAAATATGCCCAGATTTCCAGAATGTAATGAGAGATCAAAAGACAATGATAAACACATGTGAGGATTGGGAAAAATCGATCACAAAACATATATTATCATTCCCAAGTTCAATACAATACATTACAATGGCCAGGAGGAAAAATACGTGCTACAATCCATATGAGAGACATGAAACTCTACAAATATACCTACTGAGGAAGAAGAGAGAGATTTTAAGAGAGAAACGTCTAACCCTTTACAAATGAACCAAATCTGGCTTTTAATGGTCAAGCAAAAGAAGGGAAAGCAAAAAACGTGGGAAAAATGGATTTATGAACTCAACCACTAACCAGATCCCTCAAATTTTTATTGCAAAGTGATGGGCTTCATGGACAAACCCATACTTAGAAGTAGATTGTTTTACAGATCCAAAAAATGACCATACTTCATTAAATTTGGTGGTTAAAAGTCAATTCTATATTTTTTCCATGCTAGGGACATTTCTCCATTTTTATCCCATAATTATCCATAAAAATACAAAATTGGACCCTCCATTGTGTATAAAAATTCACCAGCTTTCCAATGACACCAAGAACGTGAAAATCTGAGCTCTTGATCAAAAGTTATGCCCCTTTGAAGATTTAGGGCAAAATAGGGCAAATTTTGGATTGGCGGGATGAAAGTTTAAAATTTTCCCCTTTTTGAATTTTGGGAAAATTTTCCCAAAAATTTATAGTCCCCACAAAGCCACTACCACGTGTCACCTCTTTATTATTTTTGGGGCACACTTCCAATTTTTCCATTGTCGCCGACCACTGCTCCGAACAGGACACGTGGCATGTTCTTATTGGTGCGGGCCTAAACTCAAAGCATTTCCTTTTTACGTCGTGTCCCTTTTGACTTTTGTCGGCCACATGGACATGTGGCATGTTTTGATTGGCACAGGCCATTAGAGGTGGGGTTTTATTTTTCCATTTTCCACATTTTGACGAAATAGACAAATTTTCCCCGTGCCTCTACCTCCCACCGGTCTGTGGACACGTGTCACCTTCCTATTCGTCGGCGGGATTTTAGGCCAAAACTTTTCTTTTGCGTGACCCAATATTCCTTGGTGAAAATTTTAAATTCCCCTTGCTCCCCACCATTCTTCTGTTGACATGGCGCATTTTGATTGGTCTGCGGACCTCCCTAGGGAAAATTTCCCTCCAAAACGTCATCGAGCCATAACTTGCAAAATACAAGGAGTTATAGTGAAAACTTTACCTTTCTGGAAATCTAAGAAGATTCTCTACTTGATGAAACCATTTCCAGAAAATTTTGAGTCCCTAAAAAGTGGAATAATTCAATTGAGGCACAAGGAAGGAGGAATGAAAGGAAGTTAGCCAAAAATGAGCAAGGGGCTTATTTTAGATAACAATTTTGGTGACTCATAGGGGTCATCTGCCTACTGGATGAAGTAGCCTATTTATTGAAGCAATCCATTGGGCATGGATTCATCAAATTAAATACTTGGTGCTCTTAACTCATTAGACATTTTCTAGAAAGGAGATTGTGAGAGTAGAAAATCACCTGATTTGGAAATGGCCTGCAAAGATGCATTCTTGGGACAACAAAACTTGTACCAAAGCATTTAGGGAAATGGAAAACTAAGCTACAACAAAACAATGTGCACAAGCACTTAGAGGAATGAAAATCTAAGCTAATATGTACAAGGTGAGGAGCTTCCCTCCTAGTGGCAATGTTTTAGATGGATTCCATTAACTTGAATCTGCAGTTCTTCACCATCCAATGGAGATAATTGGAAGGAATTGATGTTCTTACATTTTGTGACCATGTAGGGGCCACTCCAAATGGAATCAAACTTTGAATGCCTTCTTGGCTTTGCTCAGTCTACATCCCATTTCAACACTAAATCTCCAACTTGGAAGGTTCTAGCCTTAGCCTTCCTATCAAAGGTTCTCTTGATTAAGGCTTGGTCCTTCCCCATTGTTTGGGCTGCGTGCTCTCTGATTTCTTGGAGTTCCATCAATTCTACATATCTAACCTCCATGGGTTCAAACTCCAATAATTCCAATTTCTTCATGAGTTCTAATGTTGGCAACTCAAGTGACATGGGAAAGATTACCTCTCTTCCATAAAAAATTCTGAATGGAGAGTTACATGTGGATCTCTCGGGAATTATCCTATCAACCCATAAGGCTGATTTCAGTTTAGTGTGCCAAGTCCTCTGATTTTCATCAAGATTTCTCCTAATGATCTTTAATATATTCTTGTTGGTAGACTCGGCTTTGCCATTACCTTGAGGGTAATAATTTGATGAAGTGCTTAGATAGATCCCATTCTTAACAGCCCATTCTGTTACCTTTGATCCTATGAATGCCAATACATTATCTGATATTATAGTGGCAGGTATACCAAATCTTGTTGTTATCCCTTCATAGAAGTCTAGAATGCTAGATTCATTTGCTTCTTTAAGTACCACCACCTCAGTCCATTCGGTGAAGTAATGTGTGGCTATTAGGATCCACTTGTGTCCTTGGCTTGAGTTTGGGTTAATGAATCCAATGAACTCCAAACCCCACTACATGAAAGGCTGGTCAACTTAAATTGGGTTCAATGGAAGGGCTGCCAATCTTTCCTTGCTTGTGAAGAATGCACATTTTTTGCATCTCTTGATCTATGCATAGCAATCACTAAACACCTTGGGCCAATAATAACAATCCTTCATCATCTTGAGGGCTGTCACTCTTGGAGAAAAATCACCCCCTAATGATCTACCATGGAACTCTTCTAGCATTCTATTAATTTGATTTATTCTAATGCATCTCAGCAGCACTCCATTTATATCCTTTTTGAACAAGGCACCATCAACAAGTGCATATGGAATAGCTTGCAATCTGAAGTGTCTTCTCTTTGTTTTGTCCATCTCTGGAGGGCATATGATTTTTTTTAAGAAGTGCATTATGTCTTGGGTCTAGCAAGGAGTGAGCATATCATCATTCTCTTCTTGAACACCTCTTTTTTCTTGGTTGTCTTGCAACGCCAAAACAACATCCTTCTCATTGTTTGCTTCCATTGATTTGGTCAAGACTAGCTGTTCACATAATCCCTTTCCTTAGACCAGCTTGGTGACTTTGATCTCAATGTCATACTCCATGACATGAGTAATCCACCCTGCACATTTTTCATTTAGGTCCTTGTTGAGAAGGAAGTCCTTAACTCCCACATGAGAAACCAATAGTTAAACCTTGTTATTCGAAACTAGATGCTTAAATTTCTTCAAGATCCTAATCATTGCAAGAACATTCCTCTCAATGAAATAATATCTCACCTCAAAGTCCTCCAAGATTTGGCTAAAGAAGGTAATTGGTTGCTCTGCATTTTCCTTGTTTTTCTGTACTAAAATTGTAGAAATAGTATCATCACCTCCAAATGCATAAAGGATAAAATCCTTGGAGAAATTTGGGTTAATGAGAGTTGGAGTTTGTGAGATAGCCTCCTAGATTGCCTCAAAACTTGTCTCACCTTCAGTTGTTCATTTGAAATCTATGCTCTTCTTCAACATCATAGTTATTGGCTTGATAAGGGCTACAAAATCTGGAACAAACCTTCAAACAAAATTGATCCTACCCAAGAAACTTTGAAGGGCCTTCTTGTGACTTGGTAATGGTAGTGTTTTTATTGCTTCAAATCTCTTTGGATCAATTGTTAATCCCTCTTTGGGAATAATTTAGCCAAGGATCTTTCCTTCATGAGCTAGGAAAATACATTTTTTGGGATTCAAGGAAACCCCAAATCTTCTACATCTTTGGAACATTTGTCTCAAATGAAAGAGAGGATCTGCTACACTTTTAGAAAATATAGTAATATCATCTAGGTATATCAGCACTATCTTGTTGATCAATCCCTTGAACACCATATCCATTGCCCTTTGAAAGGTAGCTCCATCGTTAGATAGCCCAAATGGCATTTTTCTACATGCATAGGTTCCCCATTTGGTGGTGAAGGCAGTTTTGAACTGATCATCTTCCTTTACCATGATTTGATTATACCCTGAATAACCATCTAGCAATGAAAACCTCTCAGAGCCAATAACAACTTGCAAAATCTGCTTCATAGAAGGAAGTGGGTAATGATCCTTGAGGGATGCTCTATTCAAATCTCTAAAGTCTACGCACAATCTGATTTCTCCACTCTTCTTTCTAACTGGAACCAATTTTGCTACCCATCTTGAATGCTTGATGGGAAATATGATACTTGCCTCTATTAACTTATTCAGTTCCTTCTTCATGATAGGCTCCATGTGTGGATTGACCAGCCTTTGTTTCTACCTGATGGGTTTAGCACTTGGATCTAATTCAATTCTGCGTTGAACTAGCTTGGGATTGAAACCTCTCAAGTCTTCATAGCTCCAAGCAAATAAATCCGGGAACTCTTGGAAAAGTTGCATGAAATCATGCCTTTCTTGCTCAGTTGCCACTTTACCAATTTGAAGCGATTTTCCTTCTCCCACTGGGATGGGCACTGAATCTTCTCCCTTGACTTGGATTTTTACTTTCTCTTTCCTAAATTGATCATTAGGATTAAAAATGGACCCCAAAGTGACAAGTCCCTTTGGTAGTTTGTTTGTTCTTAGTTGTACCACTTAATCACCATACCGTTGTTCTAGCTTTTCCTGATTTTTGGCTGATAAATCAGCTTTTTCTTGTAAGAAATTGATGATTTGTTGGTCACTTTCAAACACTTTCCAATTTACATTATTGTCTGGAACTGATTTCCTTACAATCACTTGAATTTTTTGCTGCACTTTATCTTCCTTAATACTTTCCACAACATCAAAGGTTGCCCTAACTGTTGCAAGCCTATCAGCAACTTGGTTTTCTTTCCTAGGGATGGAGTTAATGTCAAATCCTTCAAAGTCCTCAATGAGGTCCTAAACCCTATTCTTATAACACTTGAGTAGGTCATTCTTGGCAGCATGCTACCCTTTAACTTGATTAACAATCAGATCACTATCACCAAAGACTTGTAAGTTTTTGACACCTCTTTTTCTCGACCAATGCAATCCTTGTATCAAAGCTTCATATTTAGTAGTGTTATTAGAACATGCAAACTAAAATCTAAAATATGAATAATATTTAATTCCTTGAGGTAAAAAAGCATAGCTCCCCCTCTTTCACCTTGCCTACTTCTTGATCCATCAAAGAACAACTGCCATACCTCATTATCATATTTATGTCTGGCTTGGTGACGCTAGGAATAGACTGATTTCCTTCATGTATGTAATAAACACCTAGTTCAGATTCCTCTATTTCCTTGTAGGGATCAAAATCATGCACCTTGATTTCCCATTCATCAAGATTCAAATTTGGGATGCTTCCAACTTTGGTGTCAGCTTCATTGGTGCTTGGATAATCCTCTTGATCAAATACTGAACAGTTGGCATTGATTGGGCTTGGAGTATGAGGCTCAATGTGGAAGTTTACAATAGGTTTAAACCTGATTATGGCTTTAGTTCCATATCTTATTCTAAAAAACATGTGTGACCAATCAATAGATAAATACCCTCCAATTCTAGCTATGAAATCCCTTGACAAACATATGGCAAAAAGTGGTGGTAAATCTATCACTGAGACATATTACAAAAAAGTGACATTGGGGCATGCATGCAAATTGAGGATAAAATATTTAATTACCCCAACTATTTTTACTATTGTCCCATCTAGTTTCACTACCCCTTTGGATATGACTTCATATTGGAGGCCAATCTGATCAGCTATTTGCTTGGGCATCACAGAACTACTTGCCCCATAATCAATCATACAATTGTGTACTAGTCTATCCCCAATGATCAATGAAACATAGAATGGAGGGGGATTCAAAACTTTACCTTTTTGTCCTCCATGATTTCCTTCAAGCTGAGTAGCATTTGTGAGTACATTCTCTTACATATGAGCTTGCTAATTTGAAGTTGACCAATTCTTCATGGCAGCTTGTAGTAGATCCCTTTGGCCTGGGATGGATAGTGACTCCCACATAGATATATTTATATTTTTCTTCTTCATATATTCAATGATGCTAAATGGGGATGAAAAATATCTTTGCTGCCCCCTAGCTTGCACACTCTTTTCTTGTGCATGGGCTGCAACAACTGGCATTTGAGCTGGTTTAGAAGGTAGCTTGCACTGTCCTTACATATTTGGAACTACATTTTGATTTCCAACACCTTGTGGAGTGATGGAAGGTTATGGATCACTCGGATCCAATGGCTGCCCTTCACCAATATTCCTCTTCTTTGACCGTGTGTTAGCTGCTACATTCTGAGAAATTGTTTGATTGATGCCACAAAATTCTTCAGCCTACCATTTCACAAGTGTAGTCTCATTTGGAGTTGTATTTTGCTAATATGTTCCTTGTTATTGGTTTGTTCCTTGACTCACCTCACTTTCTATGCCAATTTTGGTCACCATCAAAGCTTGGTTCAAGGCACCATTGAAACACATAGACTGGTTGTGAGGTTCATTGCATGGGAAACACCACTCATACTCTTGAGCTATATTATTTTGTATTGGCACTAAGGATTTAGAGGCAGATGCATCATTAGGATTATAGGGCTGAAATGGTCTATTGGTAGGAGGCTTTACTTGATTTTGATTTGCAACTAGATTGGGTGGCCTATTAGGTTGATATGGTTACCTATTAGGCTGAGCTTAAGGCTGATAAGAAGGTCTAAAACTTTGGGCTTGCTACCTCTTGAGTGTAACCAGCTCATTTCCTAAATTTTGTAATTGTTTCATGACTTCTTGAAGTTCATTTGAGGCACTAGAGGATGAAGTAGAAGTTTCATTTGAACTATGATTTGTAGGAGTGGGATTAGAAGTTAAAGTAGGTGCTTGACTAGTGCTTGGGTTTTCCAAGAATGGATATAAGAGCATGGGAGGCCTTGGAGCCAATTTACAAGCTTGGATCAAACAATTCTCATCCCTAATGGCAATGCTATAAGCTACATGTATATTTACACCTCTCATGGATTGAATTAACATAGAAATATCATAATTTAAAGCTTTGAGATAGTATAGAAAAGCACCTTCAGTTGTTGCCCTTACTGCCACTGGGATTCTATCCCAAGTCCTTTGAAATATAAAATTATAGTCTATCAACTACTCATCAGGAGCTCTCTTGATGGTTGTTAGTTGTTCTAGTAGAGAAAAATTATCTCCCTTTTCTCCAAACTGCTTATGGAGAGCTATGCATAACTGATTCCAATTTTGGATAGAGCCTGCCCCAAGGCTCCTGAACCATTGCAAGGATTTCCCTTTGAATGAAGATGCCAAAAAATTGACAGTAATTTGCATCTCAACAATCTCATGGATTGCACAAACATTAGCAATGTCTTTGACATGATCACCAGGAGTGGTCTGATTTTTCCCAGTAAAGTATGGGATGTTCTTCAATGCTGTAACTAGAACTGGATTTTGTGCATTGAGGGAAAGTAGACTACTTCCAGTGAAGTTGACATAAGGGTTGTTTTGTGACATTCTGATTTGCCTGAGAACCCTTGTTGATTGGATGAAAGGTCTACCAGGTGGAGGAGTTGATAGAGTTCTGTTTGGTAGAGACGGAGACCTTTGATTTCTTATTCCCCTTTGTCTTCTTCCTAGGGATAACTACATATACTCAGACAGTCCTTCTTCTCTGGCCCTTGACCTTTTTTGGATTCTTCTCATGAATCTTCAGACTTGGACTACTAAAACCAGTTGATTTTATCTCTTTGGAGTTGCTAGATGTGTAGATCAGGGCTCTTTTTAAGAAAAAACTTACAACAAATGCACATCAACTCTTTTGTAATGAAGATGAAGACCTCTAAGGTCCCATCGGGTGTGCCAAAACTATTAGTGCAAATCAGTAACACCCTCTAGATGTTTTCTTAGATTTCTAGTTTGATAATGGGCATCCACTATGATTAAACAACATTGAATATTTTCCCTAATTGTGGGACTTGCAAAAAATGGGAAAAGACCCTCTAGATTAAAGGTTGGTTCCTTCACTCCTTTGATCAAATGTATGTATGACTTTGCAGAGGTTTAATACTAGAACCTACTCTAAATTCCAAGGAGATAGAGATAAAGGATGCAAAAGAAATAAAACTAAGTAAAAGTGGTGATACACTAAGGGAGTGGTGAACATTTACTTTGCAAAATTGACACAGATCATAAGAAATGCAACACAAAATATGCACATATTTCCATAATGTAATGAGAGATCAAAAGATAATGATAAACACATGAGAGGATTGGGAAAAATCCATCACAAAACATACATTATCATTCCCAAGTTCAATACAATACATTACAATGGCCAGGAGGAAAAATACGTGCTATAATCCATATGAGAGGCATGAAACTCTACAAATCTACCTGCTAAGGAAGAAGAGAGAGAGCTTGCAAGAGAAAAGCATCTAACCCTCTACAAATGAGCCAAATATAGATTTTAATGGTCAAGCAGAAGAAGGGAAAGAAAAAAATGTGAGAAAAATGGATTTATGAAATCAACCACCAACCAAATCCCTTAAATTTCACCTACATAGTGATGGTCTTCATGGATGAACCCATACTTAGAAGTACATTGTTCTGCAGATCCGAAAAATGACCATACTTCATTAAATTTGGTGGTTGAAAGTCAATTCTGTGTTTTTTCCGTGCCAAGGACATTTCTCCATTTTTCTCCCAAAATTCTCCATAAAAATAAAAAATTGGACCCTTATCATGTAGAAAAATTCACCAGCTTTCCAATGACACCAAGAATGTGAAAATCCAAGCTTTGGATCAAACATTATGCCCCTCTGAAGATTTAGGGCAAAATAGGGCAAAATTTGGATTGGTGGGACAAAAGTTTAAAATTTTCCCCTTTTTGAATTTTGGGAAAATTTTGCCAAAAAGTTCCGCCCCCCACCAATTTTCTACCACATGTCACCTCTTGATCACTACGGGGGCATGCTTCCAATTTTTCCATTGTCGCCGACCACTGCTCCAAACAGGACACTTGGCACATTCCTATTGGCGCGGGCCTGAACTCAAAGCATTTCCTTTGATGCCATGCCCCTTTTGAATTTGTTGGCCACATGGAAACATTGCATGTTTTGACTGGTGCGGGCCATCATAGGTGGATTTTTATTGCGCCATTCACCACATTTTTGTGAAATAGACAAGTTTTCCCCGTGCCTTCGCCTCCCACCGGTCTGTGGACACGTGTTGCCTTCCTATTCATCAGCGGGCCTTTAGGTCAAAAATTTTCTTTTGTGCACCCCACCATTCCTTGGTAAAAATTTCAAATTCCCCCTACTCCTTGCCATTCTGCAACTAACGTGGAGCGTTCTGATTGGTCCGCGGACCTCCCTAGGAAAAAATTTCCTCCAAAACTCTGTTGAGCCATAACTTGCAAAATACAAGGAGTTAGAGGGAAAATTTTACCTTTCTGGAAAGCTGAGAAGATTCTCTACCTGATGAAACCATTTCTAAAAAAAATTTAGTCCCTAAAAACTAGAAAAATTCAACTGAGGCACAAGGAAGGAAGGAATGAAAGGAAGTTAGCCAAAAATGAGCAAGGGGCTTATTTTAGATAACACATGTTTGGTTAGAGTTTGAAGCAGAAGTGTTGAAAAGTTTTACTGGGGACTGATTCCCTCCCCCTCTCAATACTTGTCACCTCCAACAATTGGTATCATACCAGGTCCTTGGAAGTAGAATAATAAGCTAGAGGGAGATCTTTGGTGACAATATGGCACCTCTATCATTAGAAACAATTGAGGGTAATACCTTCATGATAAAGTAATGGGTAGCTAAAAATTGTGATAATGTTGACAGGATTGTTGCATCTCATGAAGAAGTAGTCAAGGTTTTGAGAACTCAACTTGAGAAGGCTCAATCTGAGTTGAATACCAAGAGATAAGAATGTTTAAAACATGAAGCTGCAAAAGAAGAAATAGTCAAGGTCCTAAAAAAACAACTTGAGGAGACACAAGATGAGTTGAAGATCAAGAGGAAATCAATATATGAGTTGAAGAAGGATCTAGGCACCATAACAAGAAAGGTACTATCATTTTAAGTAATTTTAGAAAATCTAATTAAGATGTTGGAAAATAAAAATGCCTATGGTCATAGGATAGGCCCAGGATTCAATGAGGACTCATCCAAATCATAAAATAATGAAGAAGATTCAAGTCAAGGATTAAATTAAATAAGGTAGTTGAAAAAGGGAGAAAGTTCAAGGCTTTCACCTCCTAGAATATAACCTATCAAGAAACCAAATGCATATAGGTATGGTTTCTTTCATAGTAATCATTAAAAATGTGGTGCTTATGGACATAGGGCTAGTTTTTACAGCCCTAAGGTTGAAAATAAGGATGATGGAAAAGGAAAGGAACAATGTGAAGAAAAGAAGGAAGAAGAATGTCAAGACAATAAGGAAGAAAATGTTGGTCAAAGCTATGTAGCTAAATGTTATCATTTTCAAGAAAGAGGACATCTTGCAAAATATTACAAGAATGAGCCATCAAACACAAATAGGTATGTAAGAACATTCAAGGGGTTACAATGGATATGGTCATAGGGCTTATGAGTGCAAAGAAAGGAAAGTGGTATGCTTTAGGTGCCACAAGATAGGGAAAATTACAAGTTTTTGTAATGCAGGAAAATTGAAGAAAGAGTCTCAAAAACCTATGCCACAAGATCAAACCTATAAAAGGAAGGATGAGACTAGTCAATGTGCTAAAGAAGATTCCAAGGATGTGACTGAACTAAAGGATGGATCTTCTACAACAAATGAGAAATTAGATAAAAAGTAGATAGTCAAGGTCGAAGAAGAAGGTTTGAGACCTACTTAGGTCTCTCATCAAGCTCCTCCATGCTGACATATGCCTCTATTTAGGCTTCATAGAGGTGTATATGTACAAGAGAAACACTAGAGTGAGGGGGAGCTGTCTTTATCGTGTACTTGTTTTCTTCATGATGTAAGGTATGTAATTTTAAATCCTTGAGTTTTTTTCTCATGTTCAAGTATTTTTTCATGATGTGATTGTCAAATATCTTGTGTTGTTGCTCTTCAAAGCATACATGTCAGTAATGTACAAGTTGTCTGGGTTCTTGATGTCATATCTGATTTTTTGTTGTGATAGAGAGACCTCATGAAATTGAATAACATTTGTTTGATATGTATTTTTATCCATAATGTATGTGAAGCTTTGAATTTGTCACTAAGGTGGTATGAATAGTCTCTGTAGTCCAATATCATTTCAAAAATCTGAGTACAAGTCTGAGATGTATGGTCTGTATGTATAGTTGTGAGGCACACATGATCTCTATTTTAATAATGAAGAATGGATCATGGTGCATTATGCCATGTTTCAAGTCACAAGGATGAGTCACGTATAATATGAAAGAGTCATGGAAGCTCCTAATGTGTCTAATACTACATATAACTGTGATTTGATGAAGTTTCAAATTCTGAGAGCTCTTGTGTTGTGTCAAGTTTCTTTCAAGAATCTCTTGAATCGAGTCTTATCTTGAAAGTCATTGCTTACTATGAAATTAGTAGTGTCTTTTCTATACTTTAATGATGTCATGAATAGTTTTCATGGAGAATATAAGGTCTTCACATGTGTGATACTTTGTCATTTATGTGTGTGAAGCCACAATTGTGGTCAAAGCATTCAAATAGGGTGACTTGTATTTATGTCATGACACTTTCCAGTTTCTCAGGGTCTATGGTGGTGTCTTGGTCTATGAAGGCTCCTTATGTCTTCTAATGAGTACCACAAGCATATACATCGCTCCTAACAAGATGGAGTATCTCTAAGAATATGGTGAAAGTGATCAAGTGTTAAATTGATCAGTTTATGGAGAAAATGGCTTATTGTGATCTAAGTAGCTCAACATCAGGGTTTATTCAAGCAATTTATGAGGTGTTACATGTATGAGAAATAGGTTTTCTTGATAAATACTCATTTAAGAGGTGGTCACAAAAGTTTAAATATATTTTTTCAATATTTTTCTACTAGTATGGAGGAGATTTAAGAAAAATATGTTGAAATCACTTCGTCACTATCCTTGACTGGGTTTATGTGGTCACCTTGAAGTGGTATACCTGAAAAACTCACTTTTGAATTATCTCTTAGTGGATTTTTGATTTGAAATTTTGTAAAAAATCATCTTAACACATGGAGAAAGAGGATATATGATTTTGTGGCTTAAAATATGAATTATTTCTAACTTATGCTTGACAAATTTGGAGTGATAGTTATTGGTGTACAATGATAAGGGTTTGGCTTTAAAAAACCATACTTCTTGGTTCTATCATGATTAGTCATGGTATAGAAGATGTTTCGTCAGTTTAAGGAATTTTCAAAAGATAAATTTAATGACCTTTATTGTAAGGTATAGCTGTGATGAATAATTTACTGTTTTTTTCACTATGTTACATGCTAAAAGTGCATGCTATTATATAGTGACAGAGAAGTTAGCTCTTGGGATAAGTTTGATGATGAATATTCATTAATTAAGTTACTTCAAGCTCTATAAAACCCTTTTATTGTTTAAATATGGCTGGGAGTGCACTCACAGTTGTCTTCAAGATGATATGAGCTAGTGAAGGGTTTCTTGTACTCCATGAAGATAAATGATGACGTACATGTCTAGAGGGAAATGTTGTATTGTTATAGTAGTATGAAGTGGTATTCAAGGTGAATATCTTCATGAAATGGTATGTTATCTCATCCATTCATTGGTTTTTAAGTGTTGGTAGTAGGTGGTGGTCATAATTTTTTATGAAGGATAGAAATTTGTGTTTTAGCCCAAAATTACACTCTAGAGGTCTGTAAAGGCTTGCTCTAGCATGATGTCAGTGGGCATGAAGTCATAAGATGGGTTATTAGTCTTTTACATGACCTTTTGATGATAGATACATGTGAAAGTATCTCATTCACTGGTAAGTTGATCTAATTTGGGCCAAGTAGATGGTTCTTGACCTCCTAATGAAGAAGAGATAGAGCTACAATAACTTGAGACAATATTTTGTACGAAAACTGTGGTGCTCAAATTTAAATGGTGATGCTCAATCCTTGGTAGGATAAATTTCTCATAGAAAATATGTATGTGAATTGTGATTATGAGATAAAATGACCTATTCATGGCTATTTAATGAATTTTTACTCTTAATGAGTCAATCGAGACACTGTCACAATGATATGTAACTGAGAATTTGTTGATCAAGGTGAAATTAGGCTCTCTAAGATAGGGTGAGTGCTTGTTTGATCTCTCATGGGACTGTAATGGTGATCAATAGACCATTCAAGATGAGAAAGTTTTTCTTACTCCTTTTTCAGGCTTAAGTTGGTATGTTATTGCTCATCTCAGTTAGAGATGACTAAAGAGGACTATATAAGGGTCTTAAGACCTTGACAAAATTGCAAATGTAAATTCAAGGCTTGATAACAAGTGTAATTACTATGTTTTGTGGCTATGAGCTAGAGATAGGTGCATTAAACCTAGGGGGAGTCTTATATTTTGATGCAACATAGAATTAAATGATACAAACCCAATAATAACCTAGACACACTAGCACATCACTCAACCTAAACTGAGCACTCACCTAAAGCGCACAAAGGTACCAGGTCCCTCTTTAGGGTTGTTTTTGTTATCATGATTAAGACTTAGCACATGCACTTCTATTACTAACATGTCATTCTACAGAATTAAGTACTAACCATGATGAGATTAAAAACATACTAGATTCAAATACACATAAGACTTAACACTTAGACTCAACCAATATCCTCCATTATATTTAATGCAATAAGTATACAGAAGCTTCATTACAATAACTTTAGTATGTGCGTAACATATTTAATAGCATAACTCTGTATATATCTCCTCTCTCTCTCTCTCTATTACACAATTTACTACATATATATAAGGGTGGGGACTTTCCCTTCACCACTTATCCATTCCCAAAATAGATCACAATCCACTACTAGCTACGCACCGTTTAGAAAACTAGCCACACATGCAAGTGCACTAACAATAGACTACTGGTAGTTAACTGATAGTAGTAGATCTATTTCCAGCCCGTGTCCATGCAAATTGCTTTGTATATGATCCTCCAAGAATAGCCAATACATGGCATGCACGTCTTTGCCTGGTTTGTGTGCTCTTCATGCCATCTCTAAAAATAGACCTTCATGAGCAAAAACAGATAAGTCCTGAAAAGTTGAACTTCTGCTCCACGCACATGTTCTCCCTATTCATTCATACCTTTAAATATGACTTGTTTTCTCATGTGGACTTTTTGTGAGCTTTTTCTCAAGTGTTCTCTGATCAGCATTACCCCACACTAATTACATTGTCGTCCTAAAAATGGTCATCTCCAAAGATGAAGTAAAGAATTGAAGAATGGAAAGAAGTAAAGAATGTTTTTGCTCTGAAGTTTCTTCTTCTATAGTCTGAATAACTAATTCAAGATATTCCTATTTTATTTTAGCCTCCAGGGTCTACCATTCAATAAGTGCTTCCTCTGCTCTTTTTGGAATGTCCACAACAATGGACTCTAGTTCATCTTTCGCGATCTCTCCTTTCTCATTTTGCAAGACCAACACAATTCTAGAAATTGCAATCATCCTCCCCTCTAGTAAATCCATCTTCTACGTAATGAGCTTCCTAATCTCCTCCAATTGATTATTGTGTGGTTCTTAGGCTGCTGCCAGAGCCTCATGCTTCTGTTTAACCATTGATAATATTTCTGTGCAACCGATTGTTTTTTCCTTCATCACTTTATGGACCTTATTGTTCTCTTCCATGGTTTTATTTTAATGAGCACCTCTCGAGTTGTGAATAAGTTCAATTCTTGGTCTGATTTCTTCAGTTCTTCTTGTAGCAGTCCTTCATAGGATGAAATTTTCCACATCACTAAAGCCTTTTCACACTTTGCCTCTTGTGTTGGATCCTTTAGCACTGACATACGCAAAGGTTCATATTCAAGTACTGGGTCCACCAATGTACCTACATATTATATTGCTAAAGGAAATGTCTTTGGTACCTTTGGCTCTAAGTGTGGCCTAGCTCTTAGGATGTTATCACCATTTTCCTCTGCGATGCTGATAAATACAATTTTTTTTTCTACGCTAAGTCTTTTTCCTGTGTTAGGCACACTATTTCTCCATCCTTAGTTTTAATTTCTTCCCTAAGCACCCTGATTATGGTAGCCTTGTCCATATTCTACCTCGCCACCTCTATTGAGACTTTCACTAATTCATTGCTTACCTGTTCATCTAACATGAAAGTAGGATTTACTATCATGTTTCTAGCCTGAGGTGTCTTCTTCAACCTCCTCGATATGCATGACTCCTCACACACATCCAAATCTAGCTCATCCATGTGTGTGTACATGGACCATGATAATTACTTCCTTGTGCACACTATAGTCATATCTTCTTCCATTAATTCCCAGCCATATAAGTCCTTTTGTGACAATGTGCTTTAGAAATGGGCGCAGACAATTTTACATATGTCCTCTGCATAACCCATGGTTGGTGGAATGTGATCTCCACTTGTTCTTCTAGATCTTAGCTACTTAGGAACTTGAGACTCTAGATTTGGCCCTTATCCCTCCATGTCCTGAGCAGTCTCTGTAACTATCTCATTTGTTCCCTTTTCCTCCTATTCTCATTGCTTCATTTATTCATCTTTCTGTTCTTCTACATTCTCTGTAGGTGTAGGAGAATTAGGCATGCTTTCCTTTGATTCTTCCGCCTCCTCATTCAACTTCATTTTCCTTCTCCTTTCCATGGTTGTCTCCTTCTATGGAGAGAGTTTGGGTGATTTTCACATTATTTGTGGAGTAGCACCCTAGGTTCTTGTTCTCTTGAACACTCTCTTAAATTTTTGCTCTCCTTGGAATACATCCAAGTCCTCATCATCCCCCTCTTGTGGCTAAGGAGGTGTAGTGGTGCACTCATCTTCACCCATGTTCGTAAGATGTATTCTACTTCTATGATCTAAACCACCACTATCCTCATGCTCATCCTCCTCATCCTCCACTTCAATTGGCTTTGTGGGCTTAGGCACTGGGATGTTCTCCATCATGTTCTTACCCTTTGGTGGTGCTGGAAGTGTGAACTCATCTTCCACATACTTGTTATTCTCCTACTTGGGCTTTAGTTGGAGGTACACTAATGCTGCTCTAATATCTCCCACAGCCAAACTTACTTGTTTAATTCTCAATACATCTGAAATGAGCCTTTCAATATATGCACCCTGCCCTGGATACACATATTTCTTCCTTAGTGTGTGGTAGTCACAATATACCTTGTTTGCATTGAATGTGAGGCACCGCGCATCTGAGAACCTGTGTTCTGACACCTGTAGGTACTTGGCTATGAAAGCATATGGAAACTTACACCAAGGGTTCCATGCTCCATCCTTCATGGTGAACCATGCTATACATAAATGGTGGTATACAACAAATTGAATTGCCTTTCCAACCACTAAAGGAAAGTCCTTGGGGATGCACCATTCTTCTTCAAACACCGTGTAGAGCCTATCGTACCACTTCTCAGCCATTTATTTGACCTGTTATGTCATGGATCCTTCACACAAGTACTTTTTGAAGCATTTTATGGGTGACTTGTACTCCATGGGAGACTCCCATTTCTTCTCTTTTGGTCCATCAATCACTCCGATCTCTATGAACACTAGTGAAAATAGAACAACTCCAAATTTGATCCTTCATCCAGTGTGCACTTCCTCAATGATAGTTTTTGCAATATAATGTGAAATGTTTTAAAATACCCCATCAGACATATTATTAGCAATTTGCAGCCACAAGGTATTCACTTTTGACCACCTTTCTTTGTCATTTAACTTTGTAACGAGATGTACAGATGCTTGCACAACTAGATATTTATTCATTTTATTAATGTCCATGCCGCGTGGACCCTTCATGTACCCCAACTCCTTCTGGTCTCCAATTTGTGGCCATGTTTGTTATATCATCTCGAAAATATTATCTTTATGCCCTTCACATCCCGTTATGGTGGAGACGAGCGCCACTAACATTCTGGCTCTATGTCCTGCAAACGTAGAAAAAGCTTCAATGCACTCTGCTCATGAGCCACTGGTACACAGACTCATATTTCCCTAAGTAAGGGAGTTCATATAGTTGGTAAACTCCTATCTTCTGCAAGAGCTTCTCTCCAACATCGTTATACACCAGAATGGATTTCGTCATTTGTTTATTTTTCTTTTTGTTTAGCAAGCATCAAGCTCCTGTTTATTCTCTATGGTATGATGGTTTGTACTCACTCACATCCACCCTTACTTGTTTTATGTGAGATCCCACTCCGATGCCTACGATAACCCTCTGGATATGAATTTTTATAGAAAAATACTTTTGGGAGGCCATCTCCCTCTTCTTCTTCTTCGACCACCTTCTTCTTTCCCTTCTCTCCTACTTGCAACTACTTTCTTGGGTGTCAGTTTCTAACCTGCAATCCTTTAACCTACTTTGCCTCTGAATTATGTACCATGTGATTAACCCTATCTCGCTTCAACTGTGGCCTAGGTGAAATCACATGCCCTCACTCCTCTCTATCGCATTGCGTTGCTTAAAACCCTTCACCACCAAGTGATGCAATCTCTTCTGCGCAGATATCTTTCGTCACGAATGGTACACACCTCTCACACCTCAATTTCTCACTTTGCTCATCGCACTAACTCTTTTTTAAATACTCTTAATTGCATGGAAAAATGATCCGCATAACCATTCCTTATATAGAAATCTAATTTTAATGCATTCATTGCTTCTTCACTACAAACTATCCTCTACATGCTCAATTCCTCCCATCCTCACTTCAATTGGCTTTGTGGGCTTAGGCACTGGGTAGTTCTCCATCATGTTCTTACCCTTTGGTGGGGTGGCTGGGAAGTGTGAACTCATCTCCACTACTTGTTATTCTCCTACTTGGGCTTTTAGTTGGAGGGTACACTTAATGCTTGCTCTAATATCTCCCACAGCCAAACTTACTTGTTTAATTCTCAATTACATCTGATATGAGGCCTTTCATATAATCCGCACCCTGCCCTGGATTACACATATTTTCTCCTAGTGTTGGTAGTACAATATACCTTGTTGCATGAATGTGAGGCACCGCGCATCTGAGAACCTGTGTTCTGACACCTGTTATGGTACTTGGCTATTTGAAAGCATATGGAAAAACTTACACCAAGGGTTACCATGCTCCATCCTTCATGGTGACACCATGCTATAACATAAAATGGTGGTAACAAACAAATTGAATTGCCTTTTCCAACACTAAAGGAAAGTCCTGGGATGCACCATTCTTCTTCAAAACACCGTGTAGAGGGGCCTATCGTAACCACTTCTCAAGCATTTATTGACCTGTTATGTCATGGATCCTTCACACAAGTACTTATTTGAAGCATTTTATGGGTGACTTGTACTCCATGGAGACTCCCATTTCTTCTCTTTTGGTCCATCAATCATCCATCTCATGAACACTAAGTGAAAATAGAACAAACTCCAAATTTCATCTTCATCCATGTGCACTTCCTCAATGATTGTTTTTGCAATAATGAAATGTTTTAAAATACCCATCAGACATATATTAGCAATTGCGAGCCACAAGGTATGTCACTTTTGACCACTCTCTTCTTTGTCATTTACTTTTGTAACGAGATGTACAGATGCTTGCACAACTAGATATTTATTCATTTTATTAATGTCCATGCCGCGTGGACCCTTCATGTACCCCAACTCCTTTCTGGTCTCCAATTTTGTGGCCATGTTTGTTATATCATCTCGAAAATATTATCTTATGCCCTTCAATCCCGTTATTGTGGAGACGAGCGCCACTAACATTCTGGCTCTATGTCCTGCAAAGTAGAAAAAAGCTTCATGCACTCTGCTCATGAGCCACTGGTACAACAGCTCATATTTCCCTAAGTAAGGGAGTTCATATAGTTGGTAAACTCCTATCTTCTTCAAGAGCTTCTCTCCAACATCGTTATACACCAGAATGTATTTCGTCATGTGTTTATTTTTCTTTTTGTTTAGCAAGGCATCAAGCTCCTGTTTATTCTCTATGGTATGATGGTTGTACTCACTCACCTTACTTTTTATTATGTGAGAATCCCACTCCTAGCCTACGATAAGCCCCTCTGGATATTGCATTTTAGAAAAATTACTTTTGGGAGCCATCTCCTCTTCTTCTTCGACCACCTTCTTCTTTCCCTTCACTCCTACTGCAACTACTTTCTTGGGTGTCATTTCTACCTTGCAATCCTTTATAAATACTTGCCTCTTGAATTATGTAACATGTGAATTAAACCCTATCTCGATTCAACGTGGCCTAGGTGAAATCACATGCCCTCACTCCTCTCTATCGCATTGCTTTGCTTAAACCCTTCACCACCAAGGATGCAAGCTCTTTCTGCGCAGATATCTCTTCGTCACGAATGGTTACACACCTCTCACACCTCAATTTCATCACTTTGCTCATCGCACTTAACTCTTTTTTAAATACTCTTAATTGCAATGGTAAAAATGAATCCGCATACCATCCTTATATAGAAATTCTAATTTTTAATGCATTCATTGCTTCTTCACCTACAAACTATCCTCTCATTAATTGACCAATTCCATCCTTTCCACGTGTTACATCTTCATGCCCTAGCTATAACCATCTAGCCTTCCTACCCTCTAGTCACATAATTCTCTTCAATGTGCTTCCTTGCACCTGAGTACCTCATCACTGTACATTCTACTGTAGTTGTTATGGCCTCTGCTTACCTCGTGTTATACTGTCCCTTCATTCATCTCCATCTTTGGTCACTTTTTTGAAGAAATCCTTTGAGTCGAAGAACACCCATAGCATCTTATTCCTTTCACTTTTAAATTCCCATGATTTTGTACCTGAATATCGAAAATCTACCCCACACTAAAAGTATGTGCAGTCCTCTGCACATAAACATGCTTCATATAGTAATTATCTCCATGCGCATAAGCACACTTATTACACAACACACCAACTGAATTGACAAAGCATAGCAACAAAGAAGGAAACACATTAAGGAAATACAAAATTGAAAACCTAATCTAAATGGAAATATTGCCTTATTACAAACAACAAGAAGGCTTATTTATAGTAGGGCTTCAGCCTACTCCCGTTGAAGTAATCGGGTAGCCATGTTCCATCAAGTGCTTATAGCTGGAAAGTGCCTCTTTCAAGGATGTAAGTGATAACATATGACCCCAACCAATGTACCTTAAGTTTTCCTGGATGGCAAAATAAATTAGATTCATAGAGAAGCACCATTTTTCAATTCTCAAACTTCTTGTCCCTTATGTTTCTGTCATGCCAAGCCTTCTGCCTGGCCTTTTCTTTCTTCTAACTCCAACGTGTTATGGCTCATCACTTATCCAGCTGAATTATCTTTTCAATCCGTTCTTCTAAATATTTCTCATCAGCTAGACCTCCAGTGTGCTAAATATGAAAAGAAGGTAACATAAATTCCATAGGAAGAATGGCTTCTGTGCCAAACACTAACTGAAACGGTGTTGTTTTGTTTAACCTTTTATATGTTGTTTGATATGCCCAAAGTAGTGCAGATAATTTTTCATCCCAATCCTTTCTTCCAACATCACAAATTTTTGTCAATGTTTGGCCCAAATCTTTTTTGAAAGCTTTAGCAGGTCCATTTTCCTAAGGATGATAGGGTGTAGTCATATGGTTTGCAATCATGAACTCATCCAATTAAATTTTGATTGTCTCATTATGAAAATGTGTGCCTCTATCACTGGTCAAACTCAAAGGACAGCCATACCTTGTAATAATATTATCCCATAGAAATAGATCTATTATAGCCGATGTACAATCCTTTGCAGGTGATGATTTTTACCATCTTGTCAGATAATCTGTGCAAGTTAAAATGTAGCGTGATTCAGTTTTGTGCGTAGCTTGTGAAATAGGACCTGTAAAATATATATCCCATTTCTCAAACGGTTATGTGCTAGTAATAAGTCTCATAGGAATTTCATCTCATTGACTTGGTCTTCTATGATGTTGAAAATGGTCACATGCCTTACAAAATTCCTTACAATCTTTATAGAGGGTCTCCCACCATAATCTAGTGAGTATAATCTTGCACATTGTGGCATCACCGACATAGTGGCCACCTGTAATTCCACCATGATATTCTTCCATAATACCTATGCGCTCATGTTCCAATACACAACGACACAATACCTCATCATGACCCAATTTATATAAGTCACCACTGATTAACATATAAGGTGCGGCACGTATAGAAAGTTATTTCTTCTCCAAGGATTTCATTCCTTCTGGTGTCATCCCTGTGTGTAGAAAGACAACAATTTCCTCTAGTTTTTATGGTGCATGTTGTAACCTGTATAACTATGCATCTGACATGGTATCGTCAATTGCTTGTGTTTCTTCTCCTGACTATATTCTTAATAAATGGTCTAGTCCAGAATTACTTTTTCCTAGTTTTACCACAATTGTGAAATCAAATTCTTGAAATAAGAGCACCCATTGACATATGCACCCTTGTAAAACATGTTTATTTACGAAATACTTCAATGCCATGTAATCTATATAAAAGATGAATGGTGTAGCTAGTAGGTACTGGTAGAATTTATGCAGCACATAGATCATTGATAAAGCTTCATGTTCTGTAGTTGTATAATTCTGTTCTGCATGAGTCAACTTTCTACTAGTAAAATAGATAGGATGATCTACAATACCTTCTCTAGGTTGGGCTAACACCATGCCAATGGACATGCTAGAGGCATCAATATGTACATGAAATGGTTTGTCCCATGAAGGAAAATGTAGAATAGGAGCGGTAGTAAGTTTCTCCTTCAATGCCTCAAATGTGCACTACTGCTGTCCTCCCTAATAGAACATACCTTTCCCTTTTAATAACTCTTCTAAGGGTGCGAAAACTTTGGCATAGCCTTTGATAAAATTTCTGCAATATCCTATATGACCCAAAAATCCGTGCACCTCACTTTGATTGGTAGGATCCCTTAGGCTTATAATGACTAAAAAATTTGCTGGGCCAACCAACAAACCCTCCTTGCAGATTATGTGTCCTAAAAGTATCCCAAATGGTGTAGCAAATATGCACTTCTTGACGTTCAAATAAATATTCAACTATCTACACCATTCAAACACTAAGTGCAAATTGTCATAGTAATCCTTAACTAATCCATACACTATCCAATTTTCTAAATATACCTGTAAGAAGTTGTGAATAAATTCCTTAAATACTTGGACAACTATGCACGAAAAATATAGTAGGTGCATTTTTCAGACCAAAAGGCATGACAGTATAGGAAAATCTACCCCATTAAGTCGTAAATGTAGTCTTTTTCTGATCGTCTTGCGTAATTCGAACCTTATGATACCTAGATAACCCATTTGTAAACAAATATATTTCACTCCCTACAACTCCTTTTAGTATTTCCTCAATAAATGGCGTAGGGAATGGATCTATTACACATGCAACATTATACTCCTTGTAGTCCACACATATTCTAATCATTCCATCCTTCTTGATACTGATCACTATTAGACTAACCCATTCTAACTCATCAATGGGCTTGATAATTCTAGACTTCAACATGTTATCAATCTCTTCTTTGACCTTTTCACACAAATTGGGGTTCATTATGTAATGTCTCTTTCTAACTGGGTGCTCACCCTCTTTAAGCTTTATCTTCATCTCCCCTAACGATTCATGCATGCCTTTAAGTTCATGGTACCCCTAGGAAATAGGTCTTGGTAATCCCTTATTAACCCTATGATTTTTGTCACTTCAAAGTCTGACTAATAGTCTCCAATTATGGCTTCCTTAGGCTCAATATTTATTCTAATATTCACCTGCTTTGTCTTCATAGGTTCATGATAGGTGTGCATAGTCTTATCCACATTTTCCAATACCTCGCGCCTTCCTGTTGAATGTGTTACATCCAAATTATCTACTTTTTCATCATCTACTAAGTACACCATTTTTCCTTTCTCTCTCTCAAGGAAAGTGCATTGAAGTAATGTTGCATTGGCCTCTGGTTCTTTATCAAGATGTGCCCCTGAGTCCTCTTTATCTAATAATCCATGAAGGAGTTTTTCAGCCTTGGCACTATCCCCTTTAGTTAAGTGCTTGATAAATTTTAATACTTCTTCCACTAGAGGTTTTGTAGAAAAGAATTCAAAATTCTGGACCATTCCTGCAATTAAATTCTACCAATTTCCATTTTCTCTATGTAGTTCTGCATATACATATCAAGCATGCACATAGCCTTGTAAGGTGGAATAAAATTGGTGCACCCATAATGAAGGTGGTAAAGCTTCTTGCCCTTCTTTCTAGAGTCTCTCACACTTTTGAACATGGTGCTGAATAGGTTGATTACCATGATAATTGCATATTTGTGTAGGTGCATTAATCCTAAAGAACCTAGTAGTAAGAGTAGTCCCAATATCATTCTATTCGACAAGATTATCCCTCTGGACCACCCACCAGCATGTTTTGTCCCACGTAGTGTATATGATTTCATATTTCTTCTTTCCAGTGGATCTATCCATTTGTCTTCCATGGTGCATAGGAATTGTTGTTGTAAAATCACAGCACCCCTAGATGCTGATCAGATTTCTAGGTTGATCACTCTGCATCCAGTGTGATTGCACAACATTGAAACCTCTCTACAAGTGTGGGACTTGTAAAATGAGAGAGGAATCTCCAGAGAAGGCTGGTTCCTACTCCTAAACTACCTGCCACAAGCTATTCCAATGCAAGAAAGCTATCTAATCCTAATCTAACCATGCCAAGGAGACAGAGAGAGAGAGAGAGAAAAACGAAAAATAGTAAAATCCTACACTAAAACGGTGATACACCAGAGAAGGAGAATGTTGAACATCTATCAAAAATTCCATGGAACAAGGAGAGGTGAGAAATGGGAAGGATGGATCGATGCATCACAAACCCAAGGATAGATTTCACACAGAAAATGTCCCAGAACTCCATGAACACAACTCAAAACCTGCAATGAACATTCAGATATGCACAAATACCTACAATGACGAGAGGCAAGAAGAAAGACAAGGAAAGAACGAGAAAGTATGGATAGATGCATCACAAAACATGTTTTTTGTTGCTCCAAAAGTTTGCACAGAACATCATTTCAATAGTAAAAGGAAAAAACGTCATTACAGGGCAAGGGAGGAGGTTCGAACTCCATTTTCAACCCTAGAGAAGAAAAGAAGGGAGGGCAGAGGTAAAAGATCAACCAACACTTAGAAATAAGCCCCTCCTTATAATTTATAGGAAGAATGAGAGAGGGAGAAGAGAGGAATTTGAAATCTACCCCAACCATCTCCAGATTGCATTTATTTTATCTCATTATGGTGGTACGTGAGGACCCCAAAAAACTCAAAATATGGCAAACTATATTTTGCATTTTTAAGAATTTTTTTTCACCCAATTAAATATATCTAATCATAGTTGGATAGAGGACCTCGTAAGATTTCCAAAAAGTCCAACCTTGCATGAATCCGAGCTCCCAGTCAAAAGTTATGGCCATCTGAATATCTGTGCCAAGGTCTGCTTCCTATCAGTGCTCAAAATGTTGCGCCTCCTGAAGGTGCACCATAGGCACATCCGTGTGTGTGTTGACATCCTCTTACATGTGCCAAGGCACAAATTTTTGTGTCGACACTCCGTGTCATGCACCATTTCTGTGTGCCAAGGCATAACTTTTTCTGTGTCGACACTCTGTGTCATGCGCCACTTCTATGTGCCAAGGCGCAACTTTTTCTGTGTCGACACTCCGTGTCATGCGCCACTTCTATGCGCCAAGGCACAAATTTTTCTGTATCAACACTCTGTGTCATGTGCCAATTCTATGTGCCAAGGCACAAATTTTTCTGTGTCGACACTCTGTGTCATGCGCCACTTCTGTGCGCCACTTTCCTGTGCCTTGGCGCATACATTTTAGTGTCAACACTCATTTCTATGTGCCACTTTCCTGTGCCTTGGTGCATACATTTTAGTGTCAACACTCATTTCTATGCACCACTTTCCTATGCCTTCTGAAGGTGTGCCATAAATATCAGGTTTTGAGTTCCTTTGATTTCCATATTCTTCTGTTTGTCTATATCTACCCGGGGGGAAAGATATATACAACAATTTGGCGACTCAACAGGATCATCTGCCTACTAGATGAATGACCACTGATCTTTTTGCAATCCATTGGGCATGGAGTCATAAGCAAGCCTGAAAACTGATTTGAACTTTGAAAAATCCCTTCTGAGCCACTTGAAACCCACTGAACTTGGAGTTGATCTTTCACCAAAATGCCGCTGAAATGGACTTTGCAAGAGCAAAACCAGCACCATAAAAACTATGTACAGAACTAAAAATCATACATGCTCCAAATGGAACATGTAGAGTGTGCACAAGCACTTCTTCTACTGAAAGAAAACCTACCTACTTTACTCTAACTGGAAGCAAAGGCAAGCTAAACAAACCCTGCAATTGGTTGTGAGAAATAGCTTCCCTTTCTCAAAAGTGGCAGCCATGTAATTGATTTGGAGCTGATCATGGCTGTTAGGATGAGTGGAAAATCAACAAGAAGCTGGTCTTCTACCCAAATCATCAAGGTATCAGATGAAGGAAAATTCAATACCTCTTTTAGTTGCTCTGCATTTGGATTGAAGAGGTATGACAACTGATCCTTGGTACTTTGTAGCTCATCCTCATGCTCAGAAGCAAGCATGACTGGTTTTGACTTCTCCTTTGGCTCCAATGAAGCCAAATACCTGATTGGGCAAGGTCTAATCCATTTGATATGCCCATAGCTCTGATTTTCAACTTGAAAAATGGAGTCTCCTTGTAGACCCTCTTGGATGGATGGTGTGGAAGAAATGGTGAAATTCCTCTGTCCTTTCTCTTCCTCCAATGAAGCACATGAAAGACTAAAATCTTCCAATCTTGGTTCCAAAGAGTTGATATAAGATGCAGGCTGCTGCAAATGAATATTCTCCTTCATGACAACAAACTCAAGTGTTTGGAATGTGGATGATGAAAGAGAGAATGGTGGAAACTCAACCGGCTCTTCTTTATCAAAACAGTCCTCCAAATCTGACAGATACACTACCTCATGGTTGTCCTACTGCAAATGATCAACTTCCTCCATGGTGTCCTCTTGATCTGTAACTTGATCATCATGGTTTCTTTCATCCTCCAACATTGAGTTTGAGAGATCAAACTCTTCTTCAGCACTAGAACTTGAGAGAGATGAAGTAGAAAGAAGAACTGAAGGTTCTCCTGTAGCCTGCTTTGTGTTCAAAGCCCTTGGATTTGCACTTTTATTCTTCACAGCTAGAATGTGCTCCTCTTCTTTCACATTTGGAGTGGCTTCTCCCTCCTCTACTACTTGAAGGAAATCTTGCTCTTGATAGAACTCTTCTTCTAGTATGAAATTTTTCAAGTCAAACTCTTCAATCTGCTTCTCTAGAGGACAAGTTGGGACTGCAAGATCTTCTTCTGAACTTTCTTCCTCTATGGCTAATTGTGTAACTTGAATTGAATCAGCATTCCCTTCAAATAGAGTGCCAACATGGACACTACTTTATGAGCAAACTGACTACTGATCTGCTTCTTCTTTTTGCTCTTCTTATGCTGCCACAAAATCAGTCTTAACCACCATTTGTTCAACCTTAGCCTCTTCTGCAGGTTTAACCATCAAGGGGATCTTTGTCATCCCAAATTTGGTAGCCCAAACCCTCAAGTTGCTTGTCATTTCTTTTCTGTTGGGTTCCTCTTCTTGTTGCTGTTTTCCTTGACTGGCATTCTGATTTTCATCCTCCCAACATGGATTTGGGAATGCAAGAGGAGGGGTGGGTTAAAACTTGATTGATTTGGAAATTATTCTTGGTGGTAGGGGAGGTGAAACCTCTTGTTTCTTTGGAGGAGGGGGTATTTCATTTAGATCTTGTGGAGGGGATGATTTTTTGGAAGGAAAGGGGAAAGAAGAATTGAGATGGGGTGGAAGACTAGGGGATGGAGGGATGGATTTCACACTTGGGGCAGCGTATGCTGGGCTTAAAACTTGGTACTGCTGTAATGATATAGATTGAGAAGGAGGAAAAGAAAGAGTATGAGATGGTGTGCTTACCCGTTGACAAGGTCGCTGAATACTCCTCTCATATACCTCTATTCCTTCAATCCACCTTGTAAGAAATGGCAGTGTTGCAATAATGAAGTCCAGCTTCTCTTGAGGGTTGTAATGCTTTGGAAAAGGTCCCACCCATGGACAGGGTGCTCCACAACTGATTCCAAATGCTTTCATTTGTACTTGAGCCCTGGACTGCACCATGTTTAGCTCCATCTTTTGGATTTTCTCCAACGGACCAGCATCTTGCATCTAATGGTCTTCATTGTATGCATACTCTTGCTCTTGGAAAGCTCCACAGCCAAACTGATTTTGGCATTACTGCTCATATGGGTATGTATGCTGATTTTAAATTTGACAAAAATGCTGATTTGGAGGATTTGTAAAACATGTTGGAGGTGGGAAACATTGTTGCTTTTGTAAATGTGAGTTCCATGATGGAAATGAAGTCATGATTGCACAACTTCATGGAATGGAAAATAATGAAAGGGATGGAAAGAAGGATGGATGGAAATGGATGGAAAATGGGTCTGTAACTTCAGAAATGGGTTGCTGATCAGATGGAGTCGCCAGATGTGTTTGTAAGTGCCTCCAAAGGCTGAAATCTTCACAGGAACACACCAACCTGCAAAAGATGAAGTGGAAGACCTCTAAGGTCCCACTGGGCGTGCCAAAACTGTTGTTGGAAAATCACAAGCACCCCTAGATGCTGATCATATTTCTAGGTTGATCACTCTGCATCCAGTGTGATTGCACAACATTGAAACCTCTCTACAAGTGTGGGACTTGTAAAATGAGAGAGGAATCTCCAGAGAAGGCTGGTTCCTACTCCTAAATTGCCTACCACAAGCTATTCCAATGCAGGAAAGCTAATCTAATCCTAATCTAACCATGCCAAGGAGACAGAGAGAGAGAGAAAAATGAAAAATAGCAAAATCCTACACTAAAACGGTGATACACCAGAGAAGGAGAATGTTGAACATCTATCAAAAATGCCATTGAATAAAGAGAGGTGAGCAATGGGAAGGATGGATCGATGCATCACAAACCCAAGGATAGATTTCACACAGAAAATGTCCCAGAACTCCATGAACACAACTCAAAACCTGCAATGAACATTCAGACATGCACAAATACCTACAATGAAGAGAGGCAAGAAGAAAGACAAGTAAAGAATGAGAAAGGACGGACAGATGCATCACAAAACATGTTTTTTTTTCCTCCAAAAGTTTGCACAGAACATCATTTCAATAGTAAAAGGCAAAAACGCCATTACAGGGCAAGGGAGGAGGTTCGAACTCCATTTTCAACCCTAGAGAAGAAAAGAAGGGAGGGCAGAGGTAAAAGATCAACCACCACTTAGAAATAAGCCCCTCCTTATAATTTATAGGAAGAATGAGAGAGGGAGAAGAGAGGAATTCGAAATCTACCCCAACCACCTCCAGATTGCATTTATTTTATCTCATTATGGTGGTACGTGAGGACCCCAACAAACTCAAAATATGGCAAACTGTATTTTGCATTTTTAAGAATTTTTTTACCTAATTAAAGATATCCAATCATAGTTGGACAGAGGACCTCGTAAGCTTTCCAAAAAGTCCAACCTTGCATGAATCCGAGCTCCCAGTTAAAAGTTATGGCCATCTGAATATCTGCGCCAGGGTCTGCTTCCTATCAGTGCTCAAAATGTTACGCCTCCTGAAGGTGCGCCATAGGCGCATCCGTGTGTGTGTCAACATCCTCTCACATGCGCCAAGGAACAAATTTTTGTGTCGACACTCTGTGTCATGTACCATTTCTGTGTGCCAAGGCGCAACTTTTTCTGTGTCGACACTTTGTGTCATGCGCCACTTCTGTGTGCCAAGGCGTAACTTTTTCTGTGTCGACACTCCGTGTCATGTGCCACTTCTATGTGCCAAGGTGCAACTTTTTCTGTGTCGACACTCCGTGTCATGTGCCAATTCTGTGCGCCAAGGCACAACTTTTTCTGTTTCGACACTCCGTGTCATGCGCGACTTCTGTGCGCCACTTTCATGTGCCTTTGTGCATACATTTTAGTGTCAACACTCATTTCTTTGCACCACTTTCCTGTGCCTTTCGCATACATTTTAGTGTCAAAACTCATTTCTGTGCGCCACTTTCCTATGCCTTCTGAATGTGTGCCATAAATATCAGGTTTTGAGTTCCTTTGATTTCCATATTCTTCCGTTTGTCTATATCTACCCGGGGGGAAAGATATATACAACAGGAATATCATGGGATCCCCTTATCCTATGTAACAAGGTACTGAGTTGTTACCTATTCTCCTGACATAACATGGTTTTGTGCCTTAAGGGAATATTCTCTTGAATTTTCACCCTACCAACCCATAAGTTCTATGAGCCCAATTATCACATTAACACTCGTAGTATTGCTAATGGACTATGCATCCTCCCAATAAATTAGTCATTCTTTGGTTGGTTCAATCATCTTTGGATCTTGGATGGTGCGTACATAAATCCTATTCAGATCTGCTTTACTTAAGGGCTCAACATAAGGTGTGGACTTTCCATCTGTTAAAGGGATAATAACCCTTTCCTCTTTATTTTCAAAGCTAATATATCCCTTGTTGAACCGAAGATCAACATTATTTGCATAGCACCAAGGACACCCCAATAGAGTTGGAAAGATGTCTGACTCTACTAGCGCTAAAAATTCAAAGTCTCGAGTGAAATTTTCTCCTTGTATGGAAATGGATGCATCTTTCAAAACTCCTATGGGAGAAGCCATAGTTCGATTAGCCATGAATAATACATTAGAGGATGGCTGCAATGGGGTTCTTCTCATTTGTACCAATGCATCTAAGGTAAGAACATTGACCTCCACGCTTGCATCAGTTAGTATATTACTTAATAGCCACCCATACGCAACAACATTTAGAGTGATTTCCTTATCATAATAGAGGCTATGAGGAGGGATATCTACATGCAAGATCTGTTGTGTAGTCTCAGTACTTGCACGCAGAGTTTTCCCTTTTAACCAACTTCCTAACAATGGAATGGTGTTCTCCTAGCACAACATTTTACACACTTCTCTCAAGTCATCTACATCAGTTTGGACCATCTCTGATACTTTCTTCTACTCCTTTAAGTAATCTATCTCACCTTTAATATTCCTTAGAACTTCCATGGTTTCCTGATAAACCACCTTCTGATAGGTAGGATCTGGGTACTATGCATGGAGAACTTAATCTTTAGTGATGGCAGGCTTCTGCTGCAATGCTTCCTTGACACATTTCGCTTCAGCATGGGTCATGTTATTTACTTGTTTACTTGTAGTGCCTTGGATTTTTCTTCCATCTTAGGCATCCATTGATTGTCCACAACATGTTGTATCCTAACTATCCTTGCACCTTTATTTTATTTTTTATGTTGCTTACTCAGATGCTCATATAAGTTTGGGCACTCTCCATAGCTATGGTTCTTTCTGAAGAAAGAACATGTACTATTTTGAGAACACTCATGCCTATAGTGGTTTGGAGATTTGCATGTATAACATGTGCTACGAGGAAACTCACTTCTTCCACCACCACAGCCTCGTTCTTCGAATCCACCATGGTATCCTCGACCTCTACCATGATTTCCTTCAAAATGCCCCTCATTCCAATCATAGTGTGCCTAATTGTGCTATCATTCCTAATGCTCATTCTTGCCCTTAGAGTTATCTGAAACTCATGTTTTTTGTACACCAATATCGATAGCATCATGGATCTGTCCAATTATCCGGTAGTCATCTGTGTCATGAGTCATGGACATGAAGATTTTACAGTAGCTTGAAATTTTCTTCCTTATCACGCGTTGTTATAATGGGAAGCAACTAGCATCATGTTTTGAGTGGCATATTTCACAATCCATCAGCAATGAGAGTATTGTTCTGTGAGGGAAACTATCCTTTGTGTGACCTTATACTTCACAATTTGTGCACCAAATCCCTGTGCGCGTCTCATGAGCTGAATTCGCTAATAGTTTCTCCAACTGTTTCACCATTTCTACTATTTTTGCTTCTAAAAATGGGCTCACCCCGGTATCTATGCTTCCAAATGCCTCAGCTTACAAGGCTTATTCAATTGCTTCACATAGATTAGTGTACATCTTATGTGATAATGCCCTTCTAAAATGGGTAATCAAGCCCCCAAAGAACCATTGTCCATGTTGGCTTGCGTGTATGTCATAAGAAAGCTTTGATAACAAAGTTTTAAACTGTACATCATACTCTCTAACACTTTCAGTAGTTCCTTAATATCCTTGAGTGCACTTATACTCTTCTGCTAAAAATCAGGGATATGAAACTCTTTAAGGAATGCATCCTTTAAAGCCATATAATCTACGCAAGTCTGATCAGGGTCAAAAAATTTGTACCATCTATGTGTGCTCCCTTATAATGTAGTGGAAAATTGGCTTGCCCTACGCTCAGAAGCCATGATCCCTTTTGCGCACCACAATATTTCACACATGTGCACATATTCAACAACATCTTCTATGCCCCTATACTTTGGAAGCTGAAGGAAAATTTCCATGTAAATATTCTAGGGTTGGTATAAACCTTGCCCACCTGATCCAAAACTTCTTTTGTTTACCCTACCTCCATAATCTCTAGATCCACATGAACTAGAGCTACCTATACCTCATGATCCCAAACCTGTAGCTGGAATAGGTCCTATAGACATACTCCCTTATGCTTTGACAATAGTACTATACTGAACCGCTACGGTCAGTGAATTAGTTCCACTTCTAGAGGTGAATCCAAAATTTGGTGGACTCATGTTTTGTGTGGATGATGCGCTTGAAAATACACCTCTAAATAAAAATGAAGTTGTATGCCCTACCATTGATGTGTTTTCCCTCTTACATCCCAAACTTTCTTGATGATTACTTGTCATACTAGATGCTAGAAAACCAAGCGTAAGGGCTAAGTTACTAGGTGGATTCAGATGCGCACCCACGGCCTAGGTTGTCTCTACTGGCAAGCTTCTTCGTGAGGATGAGGGGGGATCCCTGTCATGCTTTCCAAGATGGGGGATTTCCTGATGCTCTAGCTCCACATCTTCTACATGAGCTTAAAATCCTTCATGATCCATCTCTCTCCTCAACACCATAATTTCTACAATGGTATGTTTCTTATCTATCTCCCTCTCATGCACCTCATCATACTTAAGCTACCTTTCCTCTCTTTTCCTTTTTTCCACTAGGTTTGTCATCTTTCACCAATCCTGCTCCTGTCCCCACACGTGGTGGGGTTTAGTTAGCCATTAGTTTACTCTCTAGATTCAAGGTTACCATCAGGATCTTGATTTCTAGAGGAATGCCTTGTAGGTAATTTCCCCTTGGATATCATAAAAAATTGGAATTCAGCTACCTCTGAACACAAATAAGTGGAAATTGAGTATTCCAAGATATATTTGTTCAAGACACCACGAAACCGCATATCCATCGCTTGAGTCTAAATCAAATAAGCATAATAAAGGGCCTAAAATTCTTCCTACATCCAGACTAGTGCGCGATACCTCCAATTCCACTTAGATACATAAGCAATCAGCCACTCGTACAATTCTACTAGAAAGATAGCAAAAAATATTTCATATAAATAGTCATACAGATTTTGTTCCACTCACACGCATGCATTAAACTCAGATCTAGTGTTGAATATCTGTGTGTATTCTTCTTCTAGATTGTGTATCCATTCTTCAACACTTGCTAAGGTTAACCGGTATGTCTTCATCATGAACCATCCTGAAAACAACTGAAAAAGAGGGTCCCGACAACGGAACCAATGATGAAAACTAGAATTCAGTGATACAAACCTAATAAGAACCTAGATGCAATGACACATAACTCATCCTAAACTAATCACTCACTTGAAGTGCACAAAGGTACTAGGTCCCTCTTTTGGGTTGTTGTTGTAGGTTGTTAGCATGATAAATACTTAGCACATGCAATTCTATTACTAACACATCATTCTACAGAATTAAGTACTAACCATGATGAGATAAAAAACATACTAGATTAAGATACACACAAGACTTAACACTTAGACTTATCCAATATCCTCCATTATATTCAATGCAATAAGTATACAAAATCTTCATTACAATAAATTTAGTATGCGCGTAACAAGTTTAACAGCATAACTCTGTATATATCTCCTCTCTCTCTATTACACAATTTACTACATATATATAAGGGTGGGGACTTTCCCTTCACCACTTATCCATTCCCAAAATAGGTTGCAAGCCACTACTAGCTATGTGCCATTTACAAAACTAGCCACACATGCAAGTGTGCTAACAATATACTAATGGTAATTAACTGACAGTAGTAGATCTATTTCTAGCCTTTGTCCATGCAAAGTGCTTCATATCTAATCCTCCAAGAATAGACAATTCATGGCACGCACATCTCTACCTCATTTTTGTGCTTTGCATGCCATCTCTAAAATAGACCTTCATGAGTGAAAATGGCTAAGTCCTGAAAAGCTAAACTTTTGTTCGCATGTGTGTTCTCCTTATCCATCCACGCCTTTGAAAATGACTTGTTTTCCCACGCGTACTTCATATGTGCTTTCTGTCAAGTGTTATCTGATCAACATATTTAATATTCAAGGTGTGAATGGTGTTTAAAAAAATGTCAAAGATTGTCTCTAAACCACTGAAGAATCTATTTGGGATCCATGTTCTCAAGGTATGGTGAAGGACTAAAAGTATATGACTAAATCAATTTTTGCATCTAGACAGGTTAGTATGCTCTCAAGGAAGAAGGTATGATAATTTTTGTAGCCCTTGTATGGCATTGTTAGCATATCCATGATATTGTTGGCTCAGATAATAGCCTGCTACAATTTATTTATGAAGGCTAAAACAAGGTTATAAGTGAAAAATTTCTTGTATGCATTCCTAGAAGGTTGGAAATGGTGTTTTTGATTCTAAAAAGGTATGTTCCTATTTCTTTCATGATTTACTGATGATGTTCAGATGTTGGAAGTGATCTTTTAAGGGTGAGTTTGACATTTGTATGCTTGAAATGAGGCCTAGAATTAGATTTTTGCAAAGAATGAAGAAAATGTGAAAATTGAGACCTTTGATGGATGTTTCCAACCAAAGAATGAAAGTATGAAATTGAAGAAGGTAATGAAGGTAAGCTATCTGTTATCCTTTTTCATTAATGTAAAAAGGGGGGAGAAGTTCAAGGTGTTTTCCATAAATGACAAAGGGGGGAATTGTTGGCATGTAGGGATAATAGGTGTTGTCATTGACGAAAAACCACATTAATGAAAAAGTGGATGTTGTCTGATGATGTCCTGATTTTTTTTAAATGCTAACACGAGGATTCATGTCTATTAGCTATTACAGTGGGATTCAGTGATGAATGTTTGCTCTAGCAAGCTCATACAGGTTCCTAGGAGGTGTTTCTTAGACGTGTGAGTTACATGGTTGTTTTGGAATCATGTTGTCATGTTGGATAACATGATTTGATGGTGCTTGAGCACTCATAGTAGTGATGTTGGTGCTCATTTTAACTCGCCCCGTTTATCCTTAAAATTATTCAGTTTGCAGGCTCTGTCGTGTTTTTTGACTCCTCGTATTGATGCATGAAAGCTCTATCCTTCATTTCATTGCCATGATTAGTACCTTCCTTGGTCGAGGATCACTTAAAAGTCTACATTTTTTTCTGTTCCTTTGTCCGTGTGAAAGAGTATGTAACTTGGGTGAAAACTCAAGTTTTTACCCTTCCTTCTATTTTCCACAGTGACATTTTGTTTTCCCTGTCATTTTTGTCCAAAATATCTATGGAAACATGATTAGATGTGACTTAGAGGATCACATTTGGGCCTTATATCATTTCCAAACTCTCCATCCATGAAGAAAGATTCATTTACGGACTCGAATGGTGATTTTATTACTTTTTACGGTTTGACAGGTGTGTTTTCCCCCGTCAAATTTACATCTCAACATATGTGGAAATGTGGACCTTTCTAGTTAGATGAAGCTCCGTGGGGCACTTTGAAAACTCTAAGGCTGGCTTCAAATCAAAACTTGTCCATGTGGAGGGCTGATGCTCATCTGAAAATTCACCTTTGTGTTTGGCCTTGAAGTTACGTCGGGGAGACACATGAAGGTTTCCGCTGCCTTGCCCAAATTTAGACATTTTTTTCATGTGGACAATACATCTTTGGTGGATCATGGACACATGAAGGGTTAGTGCTCATTTGAGGATCCACCTCAGGGTCCCACCTTAACAATTGCAATAGGGAGACATGTGGAGGCTTCCACCGGCTCCGCTCTATACTTAAACTTTTCAATGCAATTTTGAAAGGCCTAGGACACATGGAGGGACTGTACCTATTTGGGGACCGGACCCTAAATTTTATTTTTAAGAAGCACCAGGAGGACACTTGGAAGCTTCCACTCACTATGCCTTTTTTTGGAATTGTCAACGGCCAAGGAAAACTGTCTCAGATGCTAAACACATGGCGCTTTCCACTGACCCTTCAATTTTTTTATCAACTTTTCCAGACTGAGACACGTGTTGAGACTGTGCTTGTTTGGGGTTTTTGATTTTGGGGACCATCTCAAAGTGTTCCATTGAGACACGTGGAGGCTTATGATGGCTCCTTTTTTACTAAGACTATTTTAGAGACCAAAAGCCATTTTTCTTGGGCCCAGGGCATGTGGAAGGCATGTGCTTGTTTGGAAAATTTCTCCTGTACTTATCCTTTGCAGTTGTACCAAGGAAACATGTTGATGGTAATAAAATAAAGTGGATAAGGGGCAGAATCAATGGTTTCTATGCATTGTGTCTCTTTTTCTACCATTTTTTCTCCAAGAGACCTGGAGATGTGAATACGCACTTTTTTTCATCATTTTTGATGAAATTCCTTGTCGTCTCTATCTGTAAAGTGCCATTGAATGGATTTAGAACTTAATTTATGAGTATAAGGATTGTTAAGGTCAATATTTTGAAGTTGGAATTACTCAGGCACTTGCAAAAATGGGAATTACTAGAGAAGTTGGATGCGGGATAGAGTTGTAGAGAAAAGAAAGGGAAAAGATGAAATGATGAAAGTTACAGGCACAAAATATGAAAAAGGTGTTGCCTCGAGAGCGAAAAGGATTACTTGTCATATATTGCTATGCAGAGCCTCTAGAAAATGATTAAAAGGGGGATTTTTTGCATGACAGATGTAGACACCAAATTTGTGTCTTACGACCCCCTGTGCCCCGCATCTCATTTCGCAACCTAACCTCATCACCTAAACCTTACACAATTATTTATTAATTACCTTATAATTAATAAATCCACATCGCCATACCTGCCAACTCATTTCGCCACCTCATCATGACCTAGTCCTAACCCTAAACTAACCTAATTAAGACCTATAACTTGGTCTACATCCACACCCATGACTAAATGACTCCTCACCTGCTCCTAAAACCAACCTCGTAATGACTTGACCAAGCCCGCAACTAATCCCTCAGGAGCAAAGGAGGGAAAGTTGGCTATTTTACTAAAAATAGCCCACTTTGACCTTACCGATACCGGTTCCTACTCGACCGCCGTCGGTTATGTAACCACCATCGGTTCCCTGTAAATGACCTCCCCCAACCAAAAACAAAGGAGGATTTTTCATTGATCTAAACGAGGAGTCATTGGAGGATCCGGATTTTACTTTCCTGAGCAGAGACAAGCGAAGAAAAGATAGGATTTTGCAGAGAAGGACATCAAGCCCAAGACTGCAACTGATTAACCAGAGCCTTGTGACACTCATCCGATCATCGGGAGGGAGGATAGCTCATCTTCTGATTTTTAGGTCATCCTACATGAGTTCTGCCTTTGTCATCACAATCCTTGGACCTGCATCCTCGTCAATAACCAGTAAGTAGTATCTTGTATGTCCTTTTAATAACATTTCTTGAACTTCAGAATCACAGCCATCATAAGTCTATTCCTAGATCTACTACCCAGCAACACACTACATCTAACTGTCATTCCTCTACCCTTACGTTACCCCAAGAACACCCTCACCGTACTCTCTGAGTCCCTCTCATCACCCCATTACCTAACCCCACTCATTTACTAGCCTTATAAACAACACAACCACCTTACAACCAACCTTCACCAAAAGCCCCTAAAACATTGCCCCTACCGATATCGGTTAAAATCAACTAGTACCAGTGATAGTGACCGGCATCGGTCACTGTGATTCAAAACCAAAAACCAGCGTTTCCTCTACTTGTTTCAACAAGGAAATTAAATTCTGATTTTACAGTCATTTGTGTTAATTCATATTAGCAGGGGAACTAACCACCTTCGAAAGGAAGTTTTATATTTCCTGGGCCCAAGGCAGTTCCCTCATTTATTGTGTAATTAAAATCTGGTGGTCTTGTATTCTTACTTGTAGGTAGTCCTTCCAAGACAAAAAGGAGTTCTTTGCAGTCGATCTGATCTCTCTCTATGGTACGCGCACACCTTCTTGACATTCAACAGGTATTCCTCCTAGCCCTAACCCTTATCTGTTTCTCAAAGGAATGAAAGGATAGAAGCAACTCTATTCCAAAAGATAGAAGAATTCTGTGTGAAACATTTTGGCATGCCCGGTGGGACCCATTTCTGGTTTCTTTGATTCCTGCTTGCTTTCATATAGGGAGCATACTTGCTATTTTATTCTCCTAGATTTTCACAAAGTATTTTGTTATTTTGGTGAAAGAATTTGCTTTTCTTTTACATCTTTGCATTAGTGAAAGTCATCTCTTTTGCTTCATCGAATATCATTTTCGATTTGGGTTTAAAACACGTGCATCACATTCTTGCTTGCTGTTTTCAATTCTAGTGAACATAGATTAAGTAACAGGTCGTACACGTGGGAGTGATATCCATGGTATTGACAAGAAATTAATCTTACTTTCACTGCACAACACATATCGAATCACTTCACAATTAACACAACTCAAAACATCCCCCCCTTTTCCGTGGTATTCATCCGCCCAATTGAGGTAGCCTTATAAGCCAAAACAAACTTGACATTTCACCTAATTCTTTTGTTTAGGATTGACATCATTCTGCATCTAAGGGAATAAGCTCAAATTGATAAAAACTAATCCTAGGGTTAGTCTGTTAATTTGCTTGTGTATCTTGCTTGTTTTCAGTTCTGTTTCTCTGACATACACTGTTTTCTGTGATCACTTCAGAATAGTTTGGTAGGCATACTAAGCACCGTTAACCCAAAATCTATAGCTTCTTACAGTTTCTTATACCAATCCTATTATACCGACATCGGTTAAGTGACCGACGCCAGTTACAGTATAACTGACATCAGTTAGCAGACCGATATCGGCTATAGTCTTTTACAGTCCCTGACAAACCAGCAACCTACCAATTTCAACATTCTGGGGTTGTTTCTGTTCCTGATAGATTGAAACCTTACTGTGTACTCTTGCCCATGGTTGTTATCACTCGAAAGCAAGCCACCACCATGGTTTCACATGCCTGCTCTGTGCCTTTTCCTGAATCGCCCCCTTCACATTCTATGGGGAACCCTATGGACACCAGTGAAGTTCCTAAAATCCCTGTAGGAGATAAGGAATTTGCAAAAAAAATGGACGCTAATCCTAGCACTGTACAATATTATTTGTCTCATGCCCCTGACCGTACGCCTGATGGTCAACTCCTTGTTGGCATGCCTATTAGTATAGCTGCTCATTTAGCTCCTTCACCGCCTGATAACTCCGCTTTGCCTTCTGCATCCTTAGCCCCATCTCCCAATCCAATGGCTTTAGGGGTTCATATAGCACAAATTGGCTTTCCTTTGGTTAATCTTGGGCCCCACATATCATTACCACTGACTGCTCCTACCTCATCTCTCTTGCAGACTTCTCCTTTCATGACTTTCTCTTTGCCACCTATCCACACGAGCTTTCCTTCTCAAGCTCCGCCCACATTTTCATTTCCACACATGTATGAGGTGACCTCAACATCTTATATAGGACATCCTTATTCGGTTGCCTCAACACATTCGTACTCCATACCTTATCAACATTTAACACCACCACTGTCTAGTGGAGGCCCTTAGCCCAATCTGCCTCCGTTTACTGCAACCGCGCCATCATCTCATCCAACCACGGATTTCATCAAACAAATGATGGACAAAATGAAAAATTTGGAGGCTTCTGTTTCAGGAAGTCATAGCGCCTTGACATACGAGAAAGTTTGTTGAGATCCTATCCACCCTTCTGTCCCCCTTCATTCATATCCTTCTCAATGGGAATTACCAAAATTTACTCATTTTAATAGTAAGGAGGATCCTCAACAACACTTACGATCATTTAGACATGCCTGTTATCTAATTGCTCATGACGATGCCTTACTTCTCCACACCTTTCCCATGTCCTTATTAGGACCCGCATTGGAGTGGTATAATGCTTTAAACCAGCACTCAATCTTCTCTTTTAACCAACTAGCCCAATCTTTCTTGGATCATTTATCCATTAACATTGCCAAGAAAGTATCTATCACCGACCTCTATGCCATCCGACAATTTGAAGACGAATCTATCGCAGATTTCATTGGACGATGGCGGGGCATTATCAACCAACTTACATATGCCTTGCCTCAGGCCGAACTTATCGAACTTTTTACGCGGGCCTGCGCTAAGCACATCTCTCCTACCCTCCAAATTCAAACTTTCAGCACATTTGACGAGGCCTTTACTATGGCTCGAAAACTAGAGATTTGAGCCTTAGAGGAAGAGAAATTGCGGTTGTGCAACAAAAACCCCAATTTCCAAACCCAAGATTCCCCCAACAAACCTAACACCACCAATCCTCACACATCGGCTGCTTTGAAATCAAAAGGAATTTTGCACACGGTGATGGTCAAATCCCAACCAGCGTCTAATACCCCGCCAAAAATACCTAAAAGTATAAAGCAGAACCCATCAATTGCACTCCCTTGGGAGAAACTTATGGTGTGATATTGGAAAAATTGCTTAAAGCAGGAGCTATCACCTTGCCTCCTATTAAACCTCACTCCGGGTTTGACTCCACCCGCGCTATACCTTCTTGGTACAAAGAAAATGACTTATGTAACTTTCACCGCGTAAAGGGACACAGTCACGAAAACTGCAAGATGTTGAAAAACATAGTGCAGGAAATGGTTGATGTAGGGGATATAACCCTCGATAATCCTAATGCCCCCGCTAACCAAAATTTGAAAATCTTCAACAAACCATTCCCGAACCACTCATCTAGTAGTAATGCAAACCAAGATATCTTAGCCGAGGAGAGTGTTCATGAAATCCATGCAGTTTTCGACTCCCAGCCAAAAGCCTCTATCGAAAAAATTCTGAATCAGGCCTCTTCACTAACGCAGGAACCCAAACCCCCTTCATCACCATCAAGACAAGACAAAATTCTTACCGTTCCTTTACCCATCGAGGAATTAACCGCCTATAGGTCTCTTCTCACAGATGAGCCTTCTTACATCACATCCTTGCAAGACTGTGAGTGGATGTTATCTAACTTATCTATTTCCCAAACATCTCCTTCTACAATTCTTGCTGTACAAGAGGAAGGCTCGCCACTTATTTTGTCATCCTTAGACGAGAAACCTCTTGTACCAACATCACCAAATTCTTTAATCATGACGGATCCTCTCAAACATGCCCTCCTACCTATCAGTTCTTCATCGCCTAAATATTTTCAGCGACCAGTTGACCTCTTAACGCCCATTGATACAATGCCTCATCTACCCCCTGTATCACACCCACAGTGGACCGGAACCACAAACCACCTTTCTTCCATACAAAAGTTCCTATTCACACGTGAGGATTTTCATCCCTCATAAGATAGATGAGTCCTATGGGAACGTTTGAGTACTCCCTATTCTACTCAAATGCAGATGATCGACCCAGACGCCTCTACTATATACCCGAAGTGTTTACAGAAGCTTAAAATGCCTATGTCCTCATCTTCACCCCCCTCATCTCTACCAAGTACCTCATCCACCTCTATTAGCCTAACCAAATCTTCCCCTACGCTTGGGACCTCACCAATACCCAGTTTAACACACCCACCCAAACGACTAGATTTATCTAAAAATAAAGCCGTCCATCCACTTAGGAGACAGACTCAATCTCCTCAACCTATGCCTCTATCACAACTAAAACCATCGTTGTCACACCTACCTTCCATATTGGGACCTCATCCCTCCACCTTGCATCAATATATCATATCTCCTGCATTTTCTATAAAACGACCTACACCTTCTGCACCCATACAGAGATCCAAGGGTATATCAACAGCATCATCCCACGTATCCTGTCCGCCTATCAACCCTAAAAAAATTCCATCATCAAAATATTTATTTGCTGTCACTCCTATTGCTCCGTGGTTATTTTCTGATACCACATCATCAGTGGCCTCATCATCTAACCAGCTAAACATAGCTTCTGCGCCAAATAATCCACGTTTAGTTAAATCCCATTATCAAAATCCCTTGGCTAAACCACCACCCATACAAATCAACCATACCCCGTCATTACCAAAAACTACCCAGTCAATAGCTTCATCTTTCTCTGACTTTGACCCACTCAAAGGGTCTTACGCCAAAATCCTTGTTATATTGGTGGAGAATGTGACCATTTCCCTACCCCCACTTAGACCTTATGATCCATCTAAACCTCGACCTATAGGTTATGATGAGTCTAAAATATGCACTTACCACCACACACCAGGACATGATGTAGAAGGATGCAAAGCGTTGAAATCCATACTTCATCAGTCACCTCTCTCAGACAGAAAGGTTAAACAAGACAACTTACGAAGGGAGAAACCTTTAGCTTCAATCTCCTCTCCTATACCACCTGTCCTCGCTTCATCAAAATCTAGCATTATTACAACCCCACCTCTCGAAGACCATGACTTATCCCTACCATCCTCCTCCTCTCATGTTCATGAGATCAACATGATTAGTGTTGCCACTCGAGGGCAGAAAAACAATGGGAAGGTGAAAGAAAGCACACCTGCGGCCTCTCCTTCTCCGTCCACCATCTCGATCTCACCACCACCTAAATTTGTTATTCATGGACCCGCCCACCCCGTCTCTAATGGAGTTGCTCACCAAACCATGATCAAACAACTTCACCAATCACCTATAAAAATGACACTGTATGGTCTCATTCAAACTTCTGAATCTCATTGACAAGCTCTTGTTGAAATCCTTCAAGGGATAGAGGTCTTACCTAATGAAACCTTTCCTATTACCTCCATTATAACACCCAATCACATTGCTTCACTCACCAAACAACCTATCTCCCCAACCACTTCTATCTCTGTACAACAAGCTGCTGCTGTCAGTTTCTCCGAAGATGAAATTATCGACTTTGGTGCAGAAGATCCTGACCCTGCTCTGTTCATCTCAGCTTATGTCTGAGACATTCAAGTGCATCATGTTATGATTGACAGAGGGGCTAGTCTAAACATCATCTCTTCAAAAGCCTTCCAACAAATGAATATCCCTTCTAGCTGCATGTGTGCCAACCCCATCATGTTGCGGTCATTCAACGATGCTATTACTTCTACCTTAGGCACCGTGATCCTTAACATTCGTGTAGGACCATGTACTTTACCCAAAATCTTCTATTTCCTTAAGGGATAGTTCCAATACAATATGTTGTTAGGCCGCCCTTGGATCCAGGCTATGGGATGTGTTCTCTCCACCTTACATAGATGCATAAAATTTGAGTACGAGGGGAAGTCCTACACCGTAAAAGCTGATCCTCCCCCCTTCAAAACCTGCAATATGTTATATCTCCCTAACGATGTGCTTGTACCGATCAAGACACCCATTCATCCAACCCAACCATCCACTTCAACCACACCTCTACCATCCGCTTCAACAGCACCTACACCTTCAACCAATGAAACCACCGTCACAAATACCACTTACTTTCCCACAACTAAGATCCCAACCTCCGACCCCTTGGTAGATGTTTTTCAACGCCTTACACTAGGGGAGTATCACCTATATAGCGTTAGTTCTTTCCATACCCCACAGGAGTACGGACAGTTATATGCGCATCCTACCTACGACCGTCACGTGGGAGAGGTAATCTCTTACGGACCACCTAATTGTCACACCAACCTAACGTATGGGGGTGTCGACGCATCCTCCGTTACCCCTAAACCTCCTCTTGGTGTGGTTCCTTTCCAATCTACTTTTCAATACCTGATAAATCATCATTTCGCCCTCACCTTCTTGACTCACTATGCTTGGAAAGGATTTTGTTTTGGTCTTTATGAACAAGGCCGACATACAATCATTCTCATAACTACACGCAAGCACAATGATCGTAGTGGTCTCAAATTTCTTGAAACACTTACACCGAAGGAACCTCGTGTCAGTTATCTCCTGGAAGATGATGACATCACCCCTACCGAACCATCATCACCCATTTTGCCATCGTCATCCACAGATTCGATAGATCCTGAATCTATCCCTTCTAATTTTTTTTTTTCATAAATGCTATATTCCTAGGTCCTCTCACTTATCAACACGATAATGAGGACCCATCTTCTCTTCCCCTTCTGTATCCAGACATGATTGAAGAGGACTCGCCTTCAATTAATGTTGTTGAGTGCTAGGATGACGATTCCATCCTCACTTACCTGGGTGCAGACGACTCCTATATTCAACGTGCCTTACCGTCTGAAACTCAAACCATGTTGAATGAGTCGACTATAGAAATCAACATCCACACAGAGGAGTATCCTCACATTGTGAAGATCAGACAATCCCTTAATACATCAGAACACGTCGCCTTTACTACCTTTCTCTGTACCCACAACCAAGCTTTCGCTTGGTCCTATGCTGACATGCTAGGAATTGATCATGACATTGCTGTCCATAACATTACCTTGAAACCTGATTCCAAGCCAGTTAAACAGAAACTGAGAAAAATGCATCCACGCATTGCCCTCTTGGTCAAAGAAGAGCTTCAACGACTCCTTTTTGTTTCCTTCATCCTGCCTATTGACTATCCTCAATAGATTTCTAACATCGTACCTATCACTAAAGCGATGGGGGGACTTCGGATATGCATGGATTTCTGAGACCTTAACCTCACTTGCCCCAAGGATGACTTCCCCCTACCAAGTATTGATCAACTTGTTGATCTCACTGCTGGTCATGAGATGCTTTCTCTCATGGATGGCTTTTCGGGATACAACCAAATTTTGGTAGCCCCGGGCCCGATCAGCATATAAACTACCTTCATAACTCCTTGGGGAACCTTCTGTTATCGTGTCATGCCATTTGGCCCTTAAGAATGCTGGTGCGACCTATCAGCGGGCTATGACTTACATTTTTCATGACATTATGCACACTATCCTTGAGGATTACATCGATGATCTTCTTGGCAAATCTAAACATCGCAGTGAACATCTCGATGTTTTAACCATTATTTTCGATCGCCTGTTACAATATTCTGTCCATCTTCAACCAAAGAAATGTTTCTTTAGTGTCCTTTCAAGAAAACTTATTGGTTTTATCATCTCTTTGCGTGGCATTGAGATCGATCCATCTAAAGTCAAAGCTATCCTAGAAATGCCCCCACTTACTAACCTCAAACAATTAAGTAGTTTGCAAGGTAAACTCCATTCTATCCGGCGTTTCATCTCCCAACTCTCGGATCGATGTCAACCTTTCCATCACCTCCTTAAAAAGGACATTGCCTTTCAATGGAGCGAAGAGTGCCACCAAGCCTTTGAGGCTCTTAAAGCCTATCTCTTGCAGCCACCCGTGCTTATCCCACTTCAGGACGATCACCCTTTCTACATTTACCTTTCCGCCACAGACCACGTTGTAGGGGCCATGCTCGCACATCATGACTCCGAATATCGAGAACAAGCCGTTTATTATATAAGTCATACTCTGGTGGATTATGAGACTAGGTATACACATGTAGAAAAGTTGTGCCTAGCCCTATCATTCGTGGCCACCAAACTCCGACACTACCTCCTGAATCACAAAACTTTCGTCATCACCAACACGGACCCCATCCATTATATGTATGCCAAGCCTCATCTAAACCAATGCATCGCCCGATGGCTTATGCTCCTCGCTAACCTCGACCTTGAGTTTGTACACCAAAAATCAATCAAAGGATAAACTATCGTAGACCAACTCGTGGAAGCCCCTTTACCCGAGAAACAATTTACCAATTTTAATTTCCCCAACGAACTCATCGCCACTCTTTCACTCAGTGAGGAGTTGTATCTAATGACCCTCTTCTTCAATGAATCCAAATGCCAGCATGGCAGTGGGGTCGGCGTTGTTCTCATTCCTCTTGATGCTAAGCCTATGCCTCTTTCATTCCGGCTCGATTTCCCCTGCACTAATAATACAACGGAATATGAGGCCCTTGTTTTGGGTCTCGAGGTTGCGTTACACTTAGGTGTCAAATCTATCAACATTTTCGGTGACTCTCAATTGGTAGTCAACCAAGTTATGGGCATCTACCAATGTAAAAATGAGTAACTTCAAAATTACAAACATTACGTGGATTCACTTCTGACCTTATTTACTCGTTATTCTATCTAAACCATTCCCGGCTCCACTAACAAATTTGCGGATAATATGGCTTGCTTAGCCTCTCAAATTCCTACCTCACCAACTAACTCTAACATATTCGTCTTGGTCCAACAACTCTTTGCTCCATCTTACTCAGCCCCGGTTGTTTGTATGATAAATAATGTGTCTGCTAACTCACAGGATACCTGGTATCACCAATTTCACGACTACCTCATAACCTCTATTCTCCCACCTGACCTAACGAGTAACGGAAAACATGCTTTTCTTAAAAGTGTTTCTCGTTATGTCGTCATGGGGGGACTCCTTTATAAACGTGGCTTTGATGGCATCCTCCTTCGATGTCTAACTGGTGCGGAGGTCACCTATACCATCCAACAAGTCCACGACAGTATTTGTGGTGGACATTTTATTGGCCTTGCCGTGGCCAAATGAATCCTTCGCCTAGGCTATTATTGACCTACTTTTAATAACGAATACTATGAATATGTTAAGCGTTGTGTTATGTGTCAACAACTTGCTAACCTTCAACATACTCCTAGCCATCCGCTACAGGTTGCACAAGATCTTTGGCCTTTCTCACAATGGGGTTTAGACCTTATTGGTGAGATTCACCCGCCCTCTTCGCAACGTCATCGATGGATAATCACAGCAACCGAATATTACACAAATGGGTGGAGGCCATTCCACTCATTTCAACCAAAAAAGAAAAAATCGTAGAATTCGTTAACCATCACATTATCTGTCGTTTTGGTGTTCCTCATCGCCTGATAACAGATAATGGTAAATCTTTCAAAAATAAGTTGTTACAAGACCTTTGTAATAACTTTAGTATCAAACTTAGCTTCTTGTCACCGTACTATCCACAAGCAAATGGCCAAGCCAAATCTTCTAACAAAACCCTGACCAAAATTCTCATGAAAGTTAACGATTCTGGAAGAAATTGGCATGATCACATCCCCTTTGCCCTTTGGGCTTATTGTACTAGCATTCGTACCTCCACTAATGCCACACCATTTTCTTTAGTATATGGTACCGAGGCTGTCTTGCCTCTTGAAATACAAATACCCTCCCTAAGAATATCTCTTCAAGATATTCTCACCAACGATGATTTTCGCCAAGAGCGGTTAGCCCAATTAGAGCTTCTTGATGAGCGTCATCTTACAGCTCTTGAGCACCTTCAAATTTATCAAAAACGCATCAAGCGTGCTTATGATAAGCACCTTCATGAGCGTACCTTTAAGGTTGGTGATCTTGTCCTCAAAGAGAATCAACATGTAACCAAACTAGAAAAGAGCAAACGTGGCAAATTTTCTCCCAATTGGATTGGGCCTTACATTATCACTCATACTTATGGATCAGGCACTTATCATTTAGCTTCACTTAATGGTAAACCTGAGCCTGAGCCCCTTAATGCCTTACATCTTCGACCATTCTACTGTTGAATTTAGTGTTATATCACTTATTATCTACCTTGCGCTCATCCCTTAAACTCATTTACCATCGCATACACTTTGTTTCCTACATCTCAAAATCAAATCGAGCTCACATGGTTTGATTATCACCTCCCCTTAAAGATGCCTTCCCCTTTTTAGTCTAGTCTATAACTTTAAAGTATTAAAATGAAACATTCTTAATTAAACACTTATGGGATTTTCTTGAGTCAAACTTCCTACAAAACTAGATGCTTTATGCCAAATGGACATCTAGATCTCTAAATTATACATAGACTGCTCCCTCGAAGGATAGCTATATGCCAAACTATTGCTGCTATTATATATAGACTGCTCCCCCGAAGGACAGCTATACACAAACACCGCATCTGCTACTATAAATAGACTGCTCCCTTGAAGGACAGCTATACACAGTCAGCCTTTATCAGAAGCTTCTCGCATTGATTAGCTTCATGAAGACCTCAAGAGTAACAAAATACATATCCCTTGTAGACTTCCCACATCGATCAGTCTATATTCAGCAAAATAAAAGCTGCATTCAAAAGCACTTTTGAGTCATGGACTTGTCTATTTAGGTTTGGTTCTCTTTCATTAGGATACTTACTTTATAACAAGTTCTCTGCACCTCAGCTACACCATCCACCTCACCTCATCATTTGTTTAAACAACAAAACTCAAGGCACGTGACGTAATACCCGATATATTGTGATTATACAACTCTTTTCACCTATCGACTTCTCGTCTAAGCAAGGTCCCTAGGGGTTCAACCTCATTTTATGTTAATATGTGGTTTGATTAGCTCTTCTCAACTACAGGACACTTTTTCTTGACTCTAGGATTGTGTGTTAACCTTAATCAGGATACGATCCCCTACCACTTGGGTAGGCTAACTTTCACTTCACCTATACCTATACCAACATCGCCAATTCCTTACCAACACCAACAACATTACCCTACCAATACGAATACTTTTACCCATCAACAAATTGCCTAACCATACCCACATTTCCTGAATTCACCTCTCCCTATCCTAAGGGAGAACTACATCGGTCTGAGGCCCCTCCTTGCTTTGTGCAATGGGCTATGTAGGCAGCACTTAGGAGACATGGTGTCTCCCAAGGTTAGCTCGACCATCCCCTACCATAACCTATCATGTATTGTAAATATACATATTTTAGTGTATTTATTTTCGCCAACATTCATCTTTATCATTTTTCAAAACAAACATTCAAAACGCGACCCTTCTTATTATTATAACTCAAATTAACATACATATTCAGTTTTATTTAGATGTTCAACAAATACATCTTCTCTATCATCAACGCGTAGGTTGGCATCCTTATTTATTCTTATACCTCTATAAAACTCACTTAGACCCTTGCACCTCATCCTGAACCCGGTGATGATCGTGATCGTCGACGCCTCTCGCCGGGCCTCTCTATCCTCAAAGGCATCATGGCTATTGGTACCGCCCACTGATCTGCCAATATCTCCTGTAACATATGAATACACTCTCTCGCATGGAGGAATATCACCTCTAGTCTCTCCACTCATGACTCCGCAACCACTAACAATCATGTTGTCTCATTCACCCACGTTTGGAGCTGATGAACTAAACCCTGCAGACGATCTCTCTCCACTGTAATCACAGCTATGTCAAGATGATCACGTACACCTCACAGCTCTACTACCCACCATAATCTATAGGCCTTTGTCGTTCCTGCATCCATTACCCTACGATCGGCTGTTATCTCTTCTGGTCCTTCTGGAGGTGTCAGCCGGGGAGGTGAGAATGATGCCTCTATGTCGATCCTCATATATGGTCTATAAGCCAGGGGTATATCCTGAACAAATTCAAATTGTCACCATACGCGATCTAGAGGAATCCTCTCATACTCCCCTGGCCTATGCCCCGTGATCCACCTCAATCACTCTACACCCCTCAACTCCTCAGCTATGTTCTCTGTTACCATATAGTTCCCGTAAGGCCTCCAACAGATATCCACAATCGTCACCATCTCCCATACCTGCCTATAATACTCATTATCACCTGTCACGGCCTAGGATCTTGCCTCTTTTTCTCTCTAGACCCATCATCTGAATCCCAATCTTTACGCTCCGGTCTCTCCTGACTAGATGGGTCAGCCTATTGGTTGCACACAAACAATGTGCTCATAGGCCCAACAATGTAATAAATATGAACAATCCAGTGTCATCCTGTGATTTCACCTACAAGCCCATAAACCCCTGTATAGCTCCGCCAAATATGCAGGTGCCCATGCAAAAGTCACGTTCCTTTCTATCATTTCCCAAATAACACACATCAATGCTTTTGGAAATCTTCCCCCATCCACTCTCGATAATGCATAATACCCCACCGCTATCATTAATACCACTGCCAACCTTGTTGCCTCAGGGTGGGCTGCATACATTATACCATAAGTGAATGTCAAACCTCGTTGTGTCAAATCTCATGCGTATGGACCAAATACTGCTGTTATCGCTCCCCGCGCCGTGCTAGGCAATGCCTGATATACTGGTCTTCCTGTAATTGGGAGTCTCAAAATACAGAACACATCTTCCAATGTCACTGTTATCTCCCCTGTTGGCAGATAGAAGGTATTCTTTTCTGGATTCCATCTCTCAATCAACACCTGCAACATAGCATGGTTACGTGTGATTCGTGAATAATAGCATATTCCACTTAACCCCAAATGATTTATCAATGCCCATTCAGTTGGTATTACATCCACTCGGATCCGTGACAACAAAGCTGGCACACTATCATTCATCCTGAGCCCTGCCTCTGCCTGCATGCATCAAGACAACACACAGTCATTCAATAAATCAAATCCCCAAGGGTTTTTCTCACATTCTGGAAATTCCTACAGTAACTGGTATCGGTTATAGATAACCGGTACCGGTTCAGTAACTGATACCGGTTATCTCTAACCGATATCGGTCACTGTCAATTTTATACACCCTGCCTAAAAACACCACCTACAACAATTATTTGATCATTTACCCCTCTCTGTACATACAAATATACCTGAAACCCCCGATTACCTACCCCATAACACTCATCTCATCCATAACCCTTTCTATCACCTTTTCTTTCTCATCTCTACCCACTTACACTTCTCTCATCCTATTCACAAAACATGCAAGAATCAAATTACAACCAAAAAGTTTACCTCTTGGGATGCAGTAGCTTGGGGTGGAACTTGTCTTCGCTCTCGTCCCTGCCTGCTGGATGTTTCTCCTTGTTCATCCATGTTCACCACCCTCTTCAAATATAACTTGCCATTTTGCCTTCTGAATCTCAGCCCACATTCACTTTCCCTGTCTCTTTCCTCCTTACACTCAAATTCTCTCATGCACTTATTAGTCGTCAAACAGCGTCGCATTCGCGTATTTAACTTCTTCCATTGCTCTCAAAATAAGAACTTAAGTTGCCACCCAAGCTTTTCTATTTTTAGAAAAGCTCATTCTGGAATAACCAGTATCGGTTACCTAACCGATATCGGTCTGTCATCTACCGACGTCGGTTATCTAACCGATATCAGTCACATGCCTAATTTTTCTTCAACATAGTCCTTTTTCTTTATTTTCTACCCAATTTTTGTGGCACCCCACTTCTTTTTCCTGTATAGCAACACCATTATCCATATTTTTCATCAACATCACATCAATATCTCAACACAATTTCATCAACATCATCTATCTATAATACAAAAAAAAAAAAAAAACCATCAGCAAAAGACATCAAAACCATCAATATATACACCATTTGGATCCAACTCATCATCTACATACATTCAATTTCACAAACCATCGACAAAACACATAAAACATTTCATACACAACATGTGAATCAAACTCATCATATGTATATACATACATTCCATTTCAAAAGCCATCAACAACAAGACATCAACACCATCAATATATAAACCATGTGGGTCAAAATCACCATATATAATATATATATATACATCAAAGGTTTCAAATATACAACTTTCCCTACATAGGGGCCTCTGTGATCTCATAATAATACAAAGCTGGCACGCAGGCCGCAATAACTCTCAAAATCTCGACTCGGCTTGTAGGATGGTCTCTCATATCAAAAATATACTCAGCTTGCAGGACAATATCAACTATACAACTCGTACTCGTCTCGCAGGACGATATATACAACAAGATGAATAAATGAATGAATGAATCATATGTGGGCACGCAGGCCTCTATCTACATAACCGGTTCGTAGACCGGTGTATATATCCAATGTACAAACAAAAACACCTATCTCCACTCCGAGGGATGTCTCAACTCTCCCCACCGCCCTCAGCTCCTCTCCCTGCGGGTCCTGGCGCTGGCTCCCACCTCCTCCCTGTCACCGACCCACCGGCTGTAGCTGCACGCCCCTGAGATCTCTGACTCCAAGATGTCTCGGCTCTGTGTGCCACATATGGCTGATAGTCAGCCCTGGTACCATCAAGGACATCCTGATAATAGTGGGCCTCCACTCTTGCCTCCATATAGCAGGCCCGTCGCCACCATCACTTGCTGGGGCTGGTCCCCCGACTCCTAATAACAATGGCCCCTATCCTACCAGTACACCATGTGCCTGTGGCTGCACCGGTGGCGGTACCTGTACCTGTGCTTGTGGCTATGCCAGTGCCACTGGTGGTCCTGTGGCGGTGCCTATGGTGGTGCCTGTGGCTGTACCTATGGCTATGCCTGTACCTGTGCCTAGGCTAGCTAACCCCTGTAGGACACCTATATGTGCCTGTGCAGCAGCAAGCTGCCCCTGTAACAACTGCACCTATCCCCTGAGGCTGGTCCCTCTCTGTTATAACAGCCGCTAAGTCTGGCTGTGTACGGGCTGTGCTCTCCTCGCTGCTCTCTCCCCTGCCCACCATACCAAAAATGATCCTATGCATCCGGCGTCGTCCATGGTATCATCCGTCCGGCCTCTCTGCTAACCAATCTGGGTCCATGGGCTGTGGTGTAAGCAGTGGGGGCCTCTACATCATCCCTCCAGTACTGAGAGAAGGGAGGTGGCTCATCTTGTCGTAGCCCCAACTGCCGTCGTACCCTCTCTAAGGGTATCCGCTCAAACTCTCCCGGCCTCCGTCCTACTATCCAGAAAGTATACTGGATCCAGCGCAACTGTGATTGGGCTCCTCCATGCGGGATTGATGACCTCTGTAAGGCCTCCATACAATATCCAATGCGGTCATGCCCTCTAGCAAATGATGGTAGTAAGCTACATCCCATCCGGGGAGCACCACTCGTGGCTGGCCCATAACCCCCAACCACCTCTAAAAGCCATACCTGTATATCACCTGTGGCCCTGGCTGCTGGGGCAGCCCTACTGGTTGAATACATATGATGTGCTCATATGCCCAGCAGTGTAACAGAAATGTGGAACAAATCCCGAATCACCTCATCCGGTGATAACCCCACAGCTCTCTGTATAGCTGCACCAGGTATATTGGTGCCCAAGCATAGCACGTATGCTCCTCCACCATCTCGTGCAGCACCCCCATCAATACCCGTGGAAAGCGGCCTCCCTCTGAGTCTGGGAGGGTGAAGCATGTGATTCCTATCATCATCAACATGGCAAGCCGTGTCTCATGTCTGTGGGCGCGATACATGTCCCCATAGGCAATTCTCGCACTATGATAAGTCAATAGTGCGGCTGCATCCCCAAATACATGAAGAATGTTGTCCATAGCCGTCTCTGCATCTACCTGGAATACTACCTCTCCTATGATTGGCAGTCTCAGGATGCGATATACATCCTCCAAGGTAACAGTCATCTCTCCAGTCGGGATATGGAAAACATTAGTTGCCAGATCCCATCTCTCGATGAGGGGCAAGCTATAAGACTATGATCCCTATCTATAGCCCTATATCGCTGGACTCCGCCGAGGTCCCACCTCGCGCATAATGGGCCCACTGCGCTACGGACACGTGTGGCCGCATCCGTCTCAACAACGGGGGCATCCTATCCCGCATAGTCAGCTGCTGACGTGCCTGCACAAATCAACCCACTTCATTAGACCTACCCTTTACAAACAACAACTACTTAAACCCTCTATACCCCCTTTTACCCACCCGACCACACCCCGACTCTATAACACACATCTACACCCACCCTATCTTACTCTAAAAAATCTATGATATCCCCTTTCCTTATTTCAACCCCTACCAATCACTCAGCTCTACTCACCCCATTTACCAATGCAACCCTACACAACCAAACAACAAAACATTCAAACCCACCACCTAATCTAACCTAACCGCACCAACCATTTCCCAAACCCAACAATCAAACAAACTATCAAACTCTCAAACAACCCTCTTCACAAACACAACATGACAACACAACAATAAACACAACAACCACACAACAACCCACAACAGATACAACACAAATCCCAAATCACTAATAACAAAACACCCACATAATCCTAACCTACTGACCGATACCGGTCACCCTTGACTGCCACCGGTCCCCTACATCAGCATGCTATACACCAGCCGCCGGTCGACATACGACCGACACCTGTCTAACCAACAACCCACCTATGCCCAAAGAATTTTGTGACTCGATGTCGGTCGCCTAGTGACCAACATTGGTCACTGTCCAATGGCACAGAGCCAAACCCGACGCGGCCCCCAAAATCCTCATTTTTTGCCTATTTTCTACCGTTTTAACCCAATCGAAAAACCCTTAAAAAACCTACCCACCCTACCGTTTTAGCCTAACTAACCCATCTATCCTCTCCATTTTTCAAATAACTTCAATTTATTCATTATTTTATCAAAACATTGGATTCCTACCCAAAACCCAAATCTAGGTTAAAAACATTAAATTCACACAATGAGAGGTTTCAAACCTACTGGTACAACGACATGTCGTCGTGGTGGGATAGGTGGTGGTGGTCCAGCTAGTCCAGCACCTCCTGCTCCTCCTGGTTGTGCCATGGCTCTAACTCTCCTCTCCTAGGTTCTCCGACCAATCAATTGCTGCCTCCTACTCGCTCGGGTCTACTAACTACTCACTCCTCCACTCAAATAATGCCACCTCAGCCGATAAATTCAACAATCTCAATAATACACCTCAGACACCTCAAATTGGTTTTCAAATTGACAATGTGATAATGACAGGCTGTATTTTTCTTTTTATAGGTTTTTGAACCTATAACCGATATCAGTTATATTCTGCCCTAAGGAACCGGTATCAGTCACCTAACCGATAGCGGTCATATCTAGAATCGATATCGGTCCATGTGAAAGAGTACCTACCTTGGGTGAAAACTCAACTTTTTAACCTTCCTTCTATTTTCCACAGTGACATCCCTTTCTTCACCTGTCATTGCCTATGTCACCACATCGCTATGGACACCCGCCATTAGATGTGACTTAGAGGATCACATTTGGGCCTTGACTATCATTGGCCCGACTCTCAAGGCCGTGAACCAAGATTCATTTACGGACTCAAATGGTGATTTTCTTACTTTTTACGGTTTGATAGGTGTATTTTTCCGCAACCAACCATTTGGCATCTCAACCCATATGTGGAAATGTGGCCCAACCAATTGGCCCGACCCAAGGCCGCAACCCAAGTAATCCGGCCCAACCCAAGGCCGCAAACCCAACCACTTGGCCTGACCCAAGGCCCCAACCAACAAATCAGGCCCGACCCAAGGCCACCACCAACCATCAGGCTCAACCCAAGGCAGCCACCAACTATTTGGCCCAACCCAAGGCCGCACTCAACCCATCAAGCCCAGCCCAAGGCCCTCACTAATCAATCATCCCGACCCAAGGCTGTACCACTTAACTACCTCAACCAAGACCCAAAAATTACAATTTTCTCAACCCATCATGTCACTTTTTGTTCATTCGAGCTCACCTGTTCATGTTTTAGCATGATTAGGATACTTGTCTCGGATGCTAGACACATGGCACTTTCCACTGATCCTTCAAAAATTTTATCAACTTTTCCAGACTGAGACACGTGTTGAGACTGTGCTTGTTTGGGGTTTCTGATTTTGGGGACCATCTCAAAGTGTTCTATTGAGACACGTGGAGGCTTCTGATGGCTCCTTTTTTACTAAGACTATTTTAGAGACCAAAAGCCATTTTTCTTGGGCCCAGGGCACGTGGAAGGCATGTGCTTGTTTGGAAAATTTCCCCTGTACTTATCCTTTGCAGTTTCACCAAGGAAACATGTGGATGGTTATAAAATAAAGTGGATAAGGGGCAGAATCAATGGTTTCTATGCATTGTGTCTCTTTTTCTACCATTTTTTCTCCAAGAGACCTGGAGATGTGAATACGCACTTTTTTTCATCATTTTTGATGAAATTCCTTGTCCTCTCTATCTGTAAAGTGCCATTGAATGGATTTAGAACTTAATTTATGAGTCTAAGGATTGTTAAGGTCAATATTTTGAAGTTGGAATTACTCAGGCACTTGCAAAAATGGGAATTACCAGAGAAGCTGGATGCGGGACAAAGTTGTAGAGGAAAGAAAGGAAAAAGATGAAATGATGAAAGTTACAGGAAAAGAATATGAAAAAGGTGTTGCCTCGAGAGTGAAAAGGATTACTTGTCATATATTGCTATGCAGAGCCTCTAGAAAATGATTAAAAGGGGGATTTTTTGCATGACAGATGTAGACACCAAATTTGTGTCTTACGACCCCCTGTGCCCCGCATCTCATTTCGCAACCTAACCTCATCACCTAAACCTTACACAATTATTTATTAATTACCTTATAATTAATAAATCCACATCGCCATACCTGCCAACTCATTTCACCACCTCATCATGACCTAGTCCTAACCCTAAACTAACCTAATTAAGACCTATAACTTGGTCTACATCCACACCCATGACTAAATGACTCCTCACCCGCACCTAAAACCAACCTCGTAATGACTTGACCAAGCCCGCAACTAATCCCTCGAGAGAAAAGGAGGGAAAGTTGGCTATTTTACTAAAAATAGCCCACTTTGACCTGACCGATACCGGTTCCTACTCGACCGCCGTCGGTTATGTAACCGCCATCGGTTCCCTATAAATGACCTCCCCCAACCAAAAACAAAGGGGGATTTTTCATTGATCTAAATGAGGAGTCATTGGAGGATCCGGATTTTACTTGGCTGAGCAGAGACAAGTGAAGAAAAGATAGGAGTTTACAGAGAAGGACATCAAGCCCAAGACTGCAACTGATTAACCAGAGCCTTGTAACACTCATCCGATCATCGGGAGGGAGGATAGCTCATCTTCTAATTGTCAGGTCATCCTACCTGAGTTCTACCTTTGTCATCACAATCCTTGGACCTGCATCCTCGTCAATAACCAGTAAGTAGTATCTTGTATGTCCTTTTAATAAAATTTCTTGAACTTCAGAATCACAGCCATCATAAGTCTATTCCTAGATCTACTACCCAGCGACACACTACATCTAACTGTCATTCCTCTACCCTTACATTACCCCAAGAACACCCTAACCATACTCTCTGAGTCCCTCTCATCACCCCGTTACCTAACCCCACTCATTTACCAGCCTTAGAAACAACACAACCACCCTACAACCAACCTTCACCAAAAGCCCCTAAAACATTGCCCCTACCGATATCAGTTAATATCAACCGGTACCGGTGACAGTGACCGGCATCGGTCACTATGATTCAAAACCAAAAACCAGCCTTTCCTCTACTTGTTTCAACAAGGCAATTAAATTGTGATTTTACAATCATTTGTGTTAATTCATATTAGCAGGGGAACTGACCACCTTCGAAAGGAAGTTTTATATTTCCTGGGCCCAAGGCAGTTCCCTCATTTATTGTCTAATTAAAATTTGGTGGTCTTGTATTCTTACTTACAGCTAGTCCTTCCAAGACAAAAAGGAGTTCTTCGTAGTCGATCTGATCTCTCTCTACGGAATGCGCACACCTTCTCGACATTCAACAGGTATTCCTCCTAGCCCTAACCCTTATCTGTTTCTCAAAGGAATGAAAGGATAGAAGAAACTCTATTCCAAAAGCTAGAAACATTCCATGTGAAACAACAGAATTAGAATGATTAGAAGGATTGCCAAAAAATGATGGCATGGAATCCTATTCATTAGTCGAGGGCCTAAGAAATGTGACCAGTTCACAATTGGTCCACCTGGCACCTTTCAGAAGTGAATTTTTCAATTTTCACTTTCTGGGGAAAATTGGTAATAAGAAAATTTCCCTCGAATATTATTCTTTTTTGGGGGAAAAATTGAGTGAGTAAAATGTAATAATGCAATGAGAATACTCTTGAAAAGGGTTAGGGGTTGAATTCTTAAGATAAAATTTGAGAAAATCCATATTCCTGAGAGAAAAATCCAAGATAACCTATTAATTTCTTCTATGTTAGATTTTCTATCATGTCAAGTTGGTTACAGATGTATAGCCATTAATGAGCACTGAGATTACTCTGGAAGCTTTCCCCTGCTGATGAATTTAAGAAATTTTGAAATTAATTTGTGTCTATCTTGGAGCAATTAGTGTCTACTTTGTTTCAGAATGTATGCAAATGGTTTCTTTCATTCTTATTTCAATATTACATTGAAATCTTTGTGAAATCATACAGGATCTCGTCCTTGTGAAAGTTTAGTGGCATTTGCAATTTCATTTCAAGAAGAGCCTTCATCCTGTGATGAGATAAACGATTTAAACTCACTCCACTTTCATTTATTGTTAAATATTGTCTGTAAGTCTTTGGGTGTACCTTAGGCATGATTGATCAGAGATTTTGGTGTTTAATTGAGTCTTTTAACTTGAGCCTTTTTGTTAGATTCTAAAAGATTGTGTGAAAATGTGTTGATATGGGCCTCTATTGAAGCACACCTTCTGGTTGAAGGAACATCTTAACTATTATGAAGCTTTCTATTGTTGAGTTGTCTATTGTTGTGAATTTTCTCAAATATCTGGTATAATCAACTTTATCCTACTCAATCTCCAACCAAAATTATTCAAAAACCATGAATCCATCCTGAAATACCCCTGTTTGCCATGTATATCAACAAAGGAACAAAATCTATTTACTAAAATATGCAAAACAATCAGGATCTCATAATGTCTTCAGTAACCTTAGCCTTGTTTTGAACGTATCTCCATATTTTAGAAGTGACAACTCTTGAGAGTTAAATTATGGAGCATTGATCATATTTTCTCAAGGGTTTCTTCATAAAATTTGTGCAAAAGAAGGATATCTCCATCTCCTTTATCAAACAGAGGTTACATTACGGGTCCTCTCACCATGGTTGAAAGGCATGGCCTAAAGAAATGAGGATAGGTCAAATCCTCTTGAAGGTGTTATCCATCTCTCCACAAATATGAGTGACAAAGGGCCAGTTACATCTCATCCCCAACTACAAAACGACATACATCATGATCTATCTATCTCTAAGCTCTGTGTTAAATCTGTGATGTTGCTCAACTTGAAAGGGAGAATAAATTTGGATACCAACAATCATGGCACCGTTATCGGGGATTATTTGAGCTCTGGGATCTATTTGTGCGGAAAAAACACTCATATCACCATTTTCGGGGATTATTTGAGCTCCAGGATCTATTTTTTGTGGGAACAACACTCATGGCACCATTTACAAAGATTATTTGAGCTCTGAGATCTATTTATGTGGCAACAACACTCGTGGCACCATTTTCGGGGATTATTTGAGCTCTGGGATATATTTATACGGTAACAACACTTGTGGCGATGTTATCGGGGAGTATTTGAACAAATGTATACACATACAAACCATAGTAATGTTTCTTACATTATATAAGTGCAAATACCTTGCTAAAACATTATTATCTATTCAAATCCGTAAGAATTGTTCAAATTTGTAAGTTTTGAGTTCAATATTTCCAACTTATATAGTTATTGCACTCAATTTTGTATCATCATTGATAAATTTGGGTAGAAGAAGAGAAGATCTTGTAAGCTTTGCATGAATCTGGTATTGACAGACATTTGATAGGTCTTTCATAGTGCATTTTCATAAACTAAGGTGAAAATCCTTAGTGGCAAATCTGTGTTGTTTAAATTCTTAATAAATACCAGTGTCTTAACATAGATCAAGTAAGATTTTTCATGAATCTCTACAAAGATGGAAGGAAGAATATCTTTCTTTGCCAAGGACCCTAGTAGAAGGTTGTTTCAAGAGTTTGGAAATTATAATTCGGAAGGAAGAAGAATTTGGAAGGTTGTTAGAGATCAAACATCAAGAAATGAGATCTCCATTGGTTAAACTAATTAGCTTGTGATTGAAGATTACAATACTTCCTCAAGTGCTTCTGAATCAAGTAGTATATTTGTTGAATTGAATTCTCCATCTAGAGAGGGTCCTTCTTTTGTATTTGAAACATTTTCTTCTCAATCTTCCCCAGTATTTTCCAAATCTAATAGATTTTTCCAAGAAATAGAGCCTTTAGAGGTAAGTCATTATGAAAATTACATCCGTGTACCACACAGACCCCTCACTCCTCATCATTATTTTTCTCTTGTAAGATCACCTCCTCAAAATAATATGGCTTAGCCTCTACCCATACCTCCATTTTTTGTTAATACTTTTGGTCCCATCAATTTTAGAGGTATGGCTAGCTATCCAAATACTGTGCCACAAGATGTAAGAAATAGATTGCCTAAGTTTCAAGGAAATAATGCAATCACTGGTGTATTCAATGAAAGATTTTGCAAAGGGTTATGGATATGGGGAAAAACCCCAAAGCTTTATGTAAATTCCCTCAATAGACCATTAGATAATAAATGAGCAAGGAAATGTACTTTGTATGTATTCAAACTTGAAATAAAGAAGAAATGTAACAAAATAGCATTTAACCTATATTATTTGAAAGCTTGAAATAATGAACCTAAGAGGATCTAAGCAATCAGTTTTATTGTTTACTCCATCAGAGTGAATGAATCCCACTAAATGGATACATGGCCAAGTTTAGCTATTCCATTACTAACCTAACATGGGTGCAAGATGAAGCTATTTTAATGGTGGATGACCCAAGATCAAATGCCTTATTAGCTTGTCTAATGAAAATGAGCTCTTAAGCTTTCTTAGGCTTGTTTTGGCTTTATCTTATGTAAAGTTTGTGTAAATTTATAGTTTGAATGGATAGGCTTAGCCTTGTATTTATAGTTTTTGGTTTGGAAGAATTTGGAATTTGGGTGCATGTGGGGCTAAATCTCAAAAAGTACTTTAGGATTAGATTAGGATAAACATGCTTTGGGATTAGTTAAGATAGGATTAGGCTAGTTAAACTTGATTAGAAAGTGATTAGAGACTCATTGAGAGTAGGGAGGGGTCTGGATAAACAATTGTGACTGATAGATAGCCTAAGAAGCCAACATAAGTGGTCTAGAGGGAAATAGGGAGGTTATGAATGGTCGAAAGGAGGAATGTTTAGCTAATAAGAGAGATATTAGCCAAACAAGTTGATTATAGGAGGAATACAACCAAGAAGGTGTCGTGAATGGGCATCTGAAAATGGATCAAAGAAGGGTTGATTAATGAAGTGTCGTCAATTAGTTTAATTGGATGAAATGCTAAGCATAAGCATATTTTAGGTGTCTACAACTGGTGATCAGTACTTGAAGCTCTTTTTTAAAATGATGGAGGACTTTGAAATAGAATTTGAGGATGTATACATCAAATTATTTATCCATACTCTAGAACAAGATGCAAGGGACTGGTATAAATCTTTTCCAGATAGTTCCATTGACTCTTGGACTGAGATGAAGAATGCTTTTAGATTGCAGTATGGAGATAAAACTGACCCTAGGTTTCTTTTATCAGAATTTAAAAATATAAAAAAGAATCCTAATGAATCGGTGCATGATTTCAATATAATATTTAACAAAATATTAAGAATACTTCCTGTTAATTTGAGGCCATGTGATGAATCATGTCTGATAAAGTATTCAGATGCATTTGATAAGAAAGTTTCTTACTATTTGAGGGATAAGAACCTTGGAACTTTGAGGCAGGCCTTTACCATGGCTCTACAGATTGAGAACAACATTAAAGTAGTTGGAAAACATCCTAAGAGGGAGGGTGTTAAACTGATTAACCCAGAGAATCCTCAATCAAGTAAGGCTTTGGATCTTGAGGAAGTTGTAAAGACTTTGGTCGGGGTTGTCAAAGAAATTTCTTACAAGCTAGCTAGGGCAGAGAAAGGAATTAGATAAGGATATCAAAGTCAAAATAGGTAAAAAGGACAAGATAGATTCACAAATCATCTTAGAAATGATCATAGATCTGATGATAGAGGAAAAGGACCCATGGGAGCTAGAAAACCCCAAGCTAGGAAAAATAGAGTAGTGCCTGATCCTCTAAATATGAGAGTTGTTGTTGTTGAAGAGACAAATGAAATTGATTGGTGTAACAAGTGTTTCTTGCCCCACCCGCAATGTGAAGTAGATCAACAAGTTGAAGAAGCTGATGATGATGCATGCATGGTGGACTTCTCTACAAGCTCACAATAAGGATCAATTTCAACTGAAGTAATAAGTGCAAGAACTGCTGCAATTTTTTGGGACTGCATTCACTGGGTACCTCTTCTTCCTCCCTCTCATGCTTTATAAATAGATATGGTACAAGCTTCAAAACTTCCTAATAATTATTTTGAGTACCTAAGAGCTCTAATGATTAAGAAGTATGATGGAGGAATCCCATCAGAAGAGGATAAACAACTGTTAATGAATGTTGTTGTTTCCAAAGAAAAAGAGTATAACACAAGAAGTAAAGATGTCAAAGGGGTAGGGCCTCAAGCCAAACCAAATACCCCAATTCTCACCAATGTCCCAAAATAAAATACAAAGAAATTGTTAGGAAATAAGAGATAAAATATACGGAATAATCCCTTACAGAATCGCAACAGTAGAAACTAATATGCAGAAAATATTACAGATCTCAAATAAAAGTGCAGAATAAATAACACAACACAGAGAGACAAGATTTAACGTGGTTCACCCAATTTGGGCTACGTCCACCAAGAATCACTTGCTCAAATTTTATTACAAGTCTCCACTCTCTTAATACAATACCTAGATCCGTTTGGAGCTATGCTCAACAAACTCTACAAAATTCACACCCAAATTCAAAACACGTCTACAATACATTTGCTTGACTATCTATCATATGCATAAGACCATATAAATAGACAACTGCTTAAGTAGTTTTACAAAACTGTGGGTATCAAACAATGGGCAAAAAATAAAACCATCCCATAAACCTATGGGTAGCTAAAGAGGTAGTTTTACAAAACAATGGGTACCGAAAAACCATGGGCCCAAAAATAGCCCATAACGGTTATCCATTACCCATGGGTTAATAAACCACCCATGAAAATTTGCTTCGGGGGCTTTGCCCTTGAATCCCCTTGACCCGCTCACCGGCGAGTAGGACCACTGTAAAAACACCCGAGTGTAACACATAAAAGGTGTACCACACTCTAACATGAAAATAGGCTCCACAAACATAACAATCTCCCACTTGGAGACTGATTTACACTGAGAAAGCTTCTCAACCCTTCACTGTCATCTGTGAAGGCCAACCAAAGCTGAACATAGCTTTAGTTTATCCCTTGTGACCACCTTAGTCATCATGTCTGCAGGATTCTGACTGGTATGAATCTTCTCCAACTTCAACTTATCTTCCTCCAAAGATGTCCTGATCAAGTGATATCTCAACTGTATATGCTTCTTCTTGGAGTGGAAAGCAGAGTTCTTAGTTAGGTGTATAGAACTCTGACTATCACTATGCAGCTTACATTTCTCCTACTTATGCCCAAACTCCTCAAGTAATTGTTGTAAGCAAATCATCTCTTTGCTTGCCTCTGTGGCAGCAACATACTCAACCTCCGTGGTTGACAAATCCACCAGCTTTTGTAGTCATGAAATCCATCTAACTGTTGTCCCACCTACTGTGTAAATATAACATGTCGTGGTCCTCCTGCTATCAACATCTCCAGCCATGTCTGAATCTATATAACCATGTAAAGTGGTGTCTGATCCACTGTAGCACAAAACTGTCCCACTGGTCCCTCTCAAATACCGAAGGATCCACTTTACTGCTTGTCAATGCTCTTTACCTGGATCACTCATAAATCTACTCACAGCTCCCATTGCATGGGCAATATCCAGCCTAGTGCACACCATAGCATACATCAAACTACTAACTGCTGATGAGTAAGTTACCTTGGACATCTAGTTTCATTCCTGCTCTATCTTGGGACACTGCTCCTTTGATAACTTAAAATGGCCTGCCAAAGGAGTCCCAACCAGTTTAACATACTGCATGTTAAACCTATCCATTACCTTCTTAATGTACTCTTCCTGAGATAAATTCAGCTTCCATTAATTCCTATCCCGAGTTATCCTCATACCAAGGATTTTTCTGGCTACCCCCAAATCCTTCATAACAAAGGATTCACTTAGCTGCTTCTTGAGTACTTTTATTTCATGCATGTTTTTTCCTGCAACCAACATGTCATCCACATACAAGCACAGGATAATATAATTGTCCATCTTCAAATTTATTTATATACACACAATGCTCAGAATGGACATCTAATATGACCTTGCTCCATCATGAAGCTATCAAATTTCTTATACTATTTACGTGGATCTTGTTTCAGGCCATACAAGCTCTTCTTAAGTTTGCACACCATATCCTCTTTACTTTTGACCTCATAGCCATTTGGTTGTTGTCATATATAGATTCCTCCTCCAAATCACCATGGAGAAATGCGGTCTTTACATCTAACTATTCTCTAAGTGCAAGTATTATGTTGCCACTATTCCAAGAATAGTTCTAATAGAATGTCATTTTTACTACAGGAAAAAAAATCTCATCAAAATCTATACCCTTTTTTTGTGCAAACCCTTTGACCACCAACCGGGTCTTGTATCTTTTCTTGCCTCCTTCTTCCTCTTTAACTCTATAGACCCACTTATTCTGAAATTTTCTTTTTTCTTCCGAGTAGCTTCACCAAATCCCAAGTCTAGTTCTCCATGAGAGCCTGATGCTCCTCATCCATGGCTTGCTCCCACTTCTTCCTGGAATCTACTTGCAGTGCTTCATCAAATCTCTCTAGCTATCCATTGCTATCAGTGAGTGATAAATAATAAATAGAAAGAGAAAAATGTTCAGGTTCTCTTCTTACCATAGAAGACATCCTCAATATAGGATTTTGGGGTTCTTGTTGAGTAGGTTCCTGAACTGATTCATGTGTCACTTTCCCATCCGGAAGATCCTCTACCACTGCATATTATTTCTTGAATTCTTCCCTATTTTCCTGCAACTATTTCTTATACATAACTTTCTCATTAAAGACCACATCCCTAGAATCAAATGATTTTCTTTTCCTTAATACTCCAACATTTATATCCAAATTCATCACCACCATAACCAATGAAAGTGCAGATTTTTCTGATTTAGCCTCTAGCTTGGTCTTATCATCCTTGTCAATATGAAAAAATACCTCACATCCAAAGACTCTAAGAAATTAGTAATCAAATTTCTTACCATACCAAGCCTCCTCAGGTATGCCTCCATCCAAGGCACTTGAGGGTTTTTTGTTTATCAAGTACACAGTTGTGCTCATTGCTTCTGTCCAAATAGAAAAAGGTAGTCCTACACATAACCTCATGCTCCTAGCATGTTCCATTATTGTTTTGTTCACCTTTTTCAATACCCCATTCTATTGCAAAGTTCCTAAACCATATTTTTCATGCGGATTCCATTCTTAGAACAATAATCATCAAACTCATTATTGTAATACTCAACTCCATTATCTCACCTAAGACATTTTATCTTAAGGCATGTTTCATTATCTACTAAGGCTTTCCATTTAACAAAAGTGTCAAATACATCATATTTTTTTCTAATACAATATACCCAAACTTTCCTTGTTGCATCATCAATAAAAGTAACATAATAACTTGAACCCCCAAGAGATGATACCTGAGTCCGGCCCCCACACATCAAAATGTACCATCTCCAACTTACTCTCTTTCTTCGTATGGGTCTAACCTTGAGAAACCGTTACTCTCTTCTGTTTCCCATATATGCAATCCTCAAATAAACTCCAAAACTTGTTTCTGTATATCTGATAGCAAATCCTTCTTTATGATCTCTATGCCCTTGTGGCTCATATGACCAAGCTTATAGTGCCACAATGGTGTATTTGCTTCTGAAGCCATAAGATTACAAACATTAGTGTTATCAGTGGTTAAGTACAAGGTTCCAACCTTCTTACCTCTTTCCACCATAAGAGTACCCTTGGTAAGCTTCCTAGAATCTAGTTGTAAATATCATAGTACAACCATCACTTCCCAACTGCCCCACTGATATCAAATTTCATCCTTAAGGTAGGGGACATGTCTGGCATCCTTCAATAGCCATGTATTCTCATTTTGCATCTTAACCTGAATAGAACCTTTTCCAACTATGCTACAAGGCTCATCATCACCAAGAAAAACATGCCCAAAATCCCCTTGAACATAATCAACAAAATAATGCCTCTGTGGAGTAGCATGGAAAGAAGCCCATGAATCTAAAACCCAAGATTCAGCAATATAATGCAAAGAAAGAATCAAAGCATCCTAACATACATTACCCGTTGCCACATTTGCCTCCTTATTTTCTTCCCGTTGTTTATTCTTGTCTCGAATCTTCCAACAATCCTTATTTACATGCCCAGAATTTCCACAGTGCTAGCATACTATCTTGATTTTGGATTTTGACCTTTCCCGATCTTTTGATTTTCCACGGCTTCCTCTATTCTTCTATCTCCCTATAGTTTCCACTATTAAATCATTCCCTGAATGTAGAAGATTCCCCAGATATTTTTCTTTTCATTTCCTCGCTTAGAAGCACCCCTACAACATCCTCAAACTTCAACTTTGAGTTAGTTGGAACCGATTTTCTTACCACCATTACTAGGTTATTCCAAGCTCTCATGTAAAGAGCATAGAATTAATAAAGCCCTAACTTTTTCATCAAATTCTATTATAACCAAAGCTAGCATATTTACAACTGCATTAAAATCATTTAAATGATATGATACTAAACCATTCTTAGACATCTTCATATTAAAAAAAAATCATTAAAAATATCTTGTTAGAGGCATAAGTTTTTTCATAAAACTTCCCTAATGGATCCATTAGTTCTTCTGTAGTCTTTTCCTTCAAAAAATTAAATAATATCGAAGATGCAAGACATAGCCGGATTGTCCCAAGTTCCTTCCTATCCATCAAATCCCATTCTACATATGTCATACTCGAGGTTTTTTTCACTTTCTTAGACAGTGGAATATAAAAATCCTTCTGATAAAGGTAATCTCCCATCAGCATCTTCCAAAGACTAAAATTCTTCCCATTGAATTTATCAACCCTTGATCTTCCATCATTTTCCATAGTTCCCATTCAAGATAAAAACTTTCCCTTTAATTCAACACTTCAGCAAACCAAACCAGGATCTAATACCAATTGTTAAGAAATAAGGGATAAAATATGCGGAACAATCCCTCACAGAATCACAACAGTAGAAAACTAATATGCATAAATTATTACAGATCTGAAATAAAAGTGCAAAATAATAAGAAACACAACACAAAGAGATTATATTTAACTTGGTTCACCCAATTTGGGCTATGTCCACTAAGAATCACTTGCTCAGATTTTATTATAAGTCACCTCTTCTCTCATTACAATACCGAGATATATTTGGAGCTATGCTTTAACAAACTCTACAGAATTCACACCCGAATTCACAACACATCTACAATACATTTGCATCACTACCTACCATATGCACAAAACCACATAAATAGGTAACTACTTAAGTAGTTTTACAATACTCATGGGTATTAAAACCATGGGCCAAAACCAACCCATAAACCTATGGGTCAAAAATCCCACCCATATGCTGAAGAGACACGTTTTACTGAAATATCAACCATGTTTTTCGAAAAACCATGGGCCCAAAAACATGTACAGTAATTTTTGTGTACCCATTACCCATGGGTCAATACTTCCAACGCATGAAAATTTGCTTTGGGGGCTCCACAACCTAATCAGAACCAAATCAAATGACTATTTCAGAAAAATGCATTTAGCTATCCTACAAACTCATAAACCTTGATCCACAAGCTCACTGGCCTCTCTTTCAACGCCGTATAAATATGACCGGAGTCTTTCACTTTGCAATGAATCCTTGGAATATTCTAAGCAATTACAATAAAACTCTACTCATTTTCCATAACGGAAATATGCATACTAGAAAAGGATTTCCTCATGTATCACTCTTGCTATAACTAGTGTTTCTTCTTCATTTGCCCAGACCAATATGGAGCATCTACAATCATTGTGCAATCCGATAGAGATTGTCAATCAAGTGTATTAACACTGTTAGCTATCTCACCAAATGACGTTCCTAATGAAGACTATAAGCCCAAGTTTACTTTTTGTTATTTGATTACTTCTAATATTTACTTTCCCAATTTTTTCATCGCACATAGGATTCCTGAGCTAAGATCCTTGTACTAAACTACACCTCTTAAAGTATGGACAAAACAAAATAGGAGTATCTCAAGGCAGAAATATAGAATAATGTCAGTAGTCCTCACTCTAACCATCTTCATTCCTAGAAGTTAAACCACCAACATTTGAGGAGACTGGGTGAACCACCTAAAGTCTCATACTCTTGTATCTTCATTGGTTGTGGAGATCGGACTAAAGGGTTGATCCATTATATGATCAACATTTATTATTATAGGACAGACTGTATAGCAAAATAGGAATGTCCATGTATTCTGAAAAACCATTTTATGTAAGATTCTTCTAAAGCTCATGAATGAGTTTCTCATGAGGAGTGACAACAAAATTATGGCAGAGTGTACTGAAAATCCATTCTTCGAGAGGTGCCATTTGTATGGATGTGTAGAAGGTTAAGGGAGGTACATCTTGCAGCTTATGTGGGTACAGAACTAGAAAACCTAAATGTTGTTACTCATTATTTCTCTGATTCAAATGGGGCATGCTATTATCCTGATAGTGGGTTAGAAAGATGACTCGTGGAAGTTCAACATATGTATATGCCTTGATCCACCCTTCTAATTGAGGTTGAATCCTTACAAAGATCTTTGGAGAGAAGAATATGTTGCACCTCATTGAAGATCCCAGATGAAAAGATTCTTATAAAACATTGTATGCTGATGCTATTATGTAATAATAACACTTTTGGAATTAGTCTTCTTGAAAAGTCCTCACAATATTGATCACCCCCTATTGGATTGAACAAGTAGGTTTCTCCTTGGACCTGGTAATTCAATGGAGGAAATTGGCTTGGAATGGTGTTAGAAATGGTGTTGGTACATCGTTTTGATTTCTCCAGGCTAGGAATGGGTCTGGAACTTTCCTTGAAGGACTCAAGCCTTGGGATGCATTGAGGGGCATTGCTAAAAAGGAGATGGCCTTTCCCTACTATTGGGTTTGAGTCCTTCCTTCGAACAAATGGTGAGAGACCCAAGGTGTAACCTTGTCAATGGAGAGGGAGAGACTGGGATCTTTGTTCCCACAATTTCTCTAGAAAACTGGTGATTCAATCTAGGAATCAAACAATGAAGCCAATGGACACAACAATGCACTCTCAGGATTTGATCACAAAAGATGTTGTGTCATGTTAATACTTTTGCACCATGATAGATAGATTAATGTTGTTGTAGACAATAGGATTCAATTTCTACTTGCATTCTCATACATGGTAGGATTTGTACAGCTATCTGGGGCAGTCTCAGTGAGTATTTAAGATAGAGCAGAAACTAACAATGCCATATGTAGATAACAATGGGTAGGATTACTGTGTAATTTTTTGATGATGATGCCTAGGTGAAATGGATTATAGGCAGAACAAAGGTGAGTTTGTAGTCCAAGCATTTAACACTTAGAGCAACCAATGGTGTGTGTTAGCTGAAAAGCACAGGAGAACTTGAATTAACTAAGTCATCAGTTTCTACAAAATGAAGATATGTATTCATTGATTCCTCAACAGATGCAAATCTTGGTGACACAATGATTTAAAACACTTGACACAATCCTTGATGTAAGCCTTCTTAAAATAATTATTTCATTGTTTCATCCCTCATACGCTCAAAGATACACTCAAATCCTAGGACATAAAATCTATCAACCACATAAAATCTGGTTAAGAGTAAGGATTTTGAGCAATTAAGATCCAAGCATTCCTAAGGTAAATACTTGACATCACAATATCAAGACTAATGACCAAAGCACAATCATTAAGGATGAGATATAATGTACAATAGAGAGAAACAATTGTTCACAAGACTGACAATTCATATAATATGATATCATTAATGGAAAGCATTTCAAACACAAAACCCAAAAGAAATAATTTAACTCAAAAGCGGACATCCTTTCATTCAAGATGCTTTAAGAATTTCTTAGTAATTTGAGGGATGGAGGTATCAATTGAATTCTCTCACAAGCTTGTCATATTGGGTTGTACATTGAGTACCACCTCAGACACAAAAGCTAATGGAAATTGAGATCAGTATGTGCGTAGATCACATAGGAAACCATTGTAATATGTATGAGTAGAATCTCTCTACCTGTAAGTCTTTAGGAATATAAGAAACTAACCCCCCCTTATTGATTAGAGATTTTGATGTTTACCATTGAGTCGTACCAAGCTTGAGAACATAGATGCTAGATTCAAACACCACGATCAATAAGATGAAAGTACATTCGCCTTGATAACTGGGTCTACATTGAAGCATACCTTATGGTTGAGGGAACAAATGATAAACAATTATCATAGCTATCTATTATGGAATTGAATGCAATACATTGAGAATGGGCCTTTCTTAAATATTTGGCAAGGAATAACAATCTAAGAACCAGCTCAAGGTCGTCCCATCAAGCCATAAATCAACAAACCATAACTAGTCCATCAAAGAACTAGTCAAGACCATAGATTTCCCTGTAGATCAACATAGGACATCAAGGATCTAGTTACTAAAATACGCAGTAGAATCAAGGATCTCAGAATGTCTAGTCAATAACCATAGATCAAGTTTTGAAAGTATCTCCATCTTCTAGAAGTGATAACTCTTGAGAGTTAAATTATGGAGCATTGATCATACTTTCCCAAGGTTTTCTTCATACAATTTGTGCAAAAGAAGAATATCTCCATCTCTTTCATCAAACAGAGGTTACATTATGGGTCCTCTCACCCTAGTTGAAAGGCACGACGTAAAGTAGTGAGGATAGGTCAAATCCTCTTGAAGGTGCTATCCATCTCTCCACAAATCTGAGTGACAAAGGGCCAGTTAGATCTCATCCTCGGCTACAAAATGAAATACATCATGATATATCTTTCTCTAAGCTCCGTGCTAAAATTTTTATTCTACTCATTTTGAAAGGGAGAAAAAATTTGGATACCAACAAGTGGTATAGTATAGTTACAGGTGATTCTCCATGTTACAGTTGCTCATTAGGAGTAGGTATGATTTTTTGGAGGTGTAATAGTGTGGTTTGCTACCATTTGAGCTCATGGATGCATGCTATCATGTATATCATGTCATATGAGGTATGTTTAGGACATTTTTAGAAGTTTCTTGTTTAGTTCTTGGATTGGTTTAGTTGGACATGGTTGTTACTATGAGGATCTAGCATGCAAGCATAGGTAAGTTTCGGTGACTTGAGAGATTGGGCAATGGAATTTAAATTATGATGATTAGAGATGTTAGAGAGATGATTCATAGTTCTCTCAAAAAACATTCAGGTGCCCATGATGTGAATTTTGAAAGTTATGATTGCTTTGGTGAGACAGGGTCAAAATCGATGCAAATTCCATCTCGAAGTGCAACTTCAGATGCTAATTGTGAATAGTTTTCTTTGCATTTGACCTTGTAATTTTTAGGAATGTTTCTAATGTGATTTTATAATGTTTTAGAAAAATAATGAGGTCAGTTGATCGTCACCTTTTTATGAACTAATGTTAAGAAGATAAAGAGGTCAAAACCCCTAGTTAAACCCTAGCTAGGAGCAGTTTGCAAAAGGTGAAGTATAATGACCCATTTTTTATTGGTAAAGAAAAATTGATGATTTTATGTTTTAGAGGAATTGTATGGATTTTAATAGATGTATGGTTGAGGTCATGGTCATATGTAGGCCCCACCTAAAAATAAATTTTTTTGGAAAATAATGTTTTGGGACAAGATGGTCGAAAGGAGTAGCATGAAAAATTAATGATGTGTGATAAATGAGAGTTTTAACTATTGTAAATATATGTTTAATAGTAATATATTGCATTTTTATGATGTTTTGAGATCCAAATAGGTTGACTGGTCAAAGGGTAGTTTTGGGATCCCAAATAGTAGGGTTCAATGTTTTGGCCATAACTTGAGCTATAGGTGGAATTTTGAGAGGATTAAAGTTGTGTTGGAAATTATATTAATATATATTTACAATGATATAAGGTTTTAATCTTGATGAGGTAGTTTGACAGGATTTCCATGGAATTATTTTATAAATAAGTTTTTTGGCAGTTCAAGATAACATCTGTTTTAGTGAAAGTTTGATGTTGTTTAAAGAATGATATGTATTGGGTGATGCTTCCTATCACCTGTAATGTGAATAGGAATAAATTGGGAATCCAATGAATCATGTTTTAGGTCTTGAATGTATGTATAAATTGTTTTATGATATAACCTTTGGAAACAACATTTTTGGTAGGTTTTGATTGGTGAAGGCAAATTGTGTTGTGGTTTGAAGTAAAAGGTGTTTCATGATGTATAGCATACTTAGAAGAGTTATAATGGTTATGAAATTTATTTTGAGTGGTAACATGTATTTTTTTGTTTATTATAATTCATTTTGTATCATTATGAAGTTTCCAGGTTGCTGAAGGGTGTAGGAAACAATTATTTTGAGAATTACAAAGAGAACTGGGCCCAGTAAACAAAATAATTTGATTGGATGAGATAAATTCCAATCATATATGATATTTAAATATTATTTTAAATGTATGTAATTATTTTTAGATATTGACTAAAAATATTGTTGGGATTAGGAGATTTTTGTCATCCCAATGCAAGTGTTTTTGGGATTTTTAGTGTATGGATGAAGTATTTTTCTAGGCTGAATTGTATGGGTAAATTTTGATTATTATAGTGATTCTTAAGGGATGTGTTTATGTTGGATTGGTTGTACAAGTGGAGGTAAACTGACATCCTTTGATTTTTAATCAAGGAAGCGGTATAAAATGGGTTATTTGAGTACAATGGTTCTAACTTTTGAAAACCCCTTTTATCTTATTTTTAAGAAATTTTTTACTTAAAATAAAAACCCTTTGGACCTAGCCCAAAAAACCTGGAATTTCATTCTAGGATAGCTACTAGTTGATTTTTCATGAGGATAAATTAAGCAAGTGAATGTTGGTATTGTTTCCTTGGAAGCGAGTTAGAGAAGGAGAGAAAATTTTGGTGTTTGATTTTGGATGCTATATTCATAGAATTTTGATGTTATTTGCAGGTTTCTAAGGTGCTATCAGATTAGATATTGAGTTGAATACATTCTCATATTTCCATATATTCATTTGTATTCATGATACATAGTTGATTGTCTCAAGAGCTATTGGTTGTATCTTGTTGATCATTGTTGAAGACACTATATATTGTAATCTGATTTGAATATCAAATTTAACTGTGTTTATCTGATTTTGAGAATCAATATACATTTTTTGAGTCGATATTATGATCCTTACATTTTGTTAATTTCATTGTGAAGAATATTTACTTTGATGTGTTGTTAATGAGCATGTGTGGTTAGGGTTTGAAGCACAAGTGTTGAAAAGTCTTATTGGGGATTGATTCACCCCCCCTCTCAGTCCTTGTCACATCCAACAAGAACTACCTTGGGAATTGCATATTTGGGTATGTTGAACCTCTAGGAGATAACTCGAATAATTATGTTGAAGTTGTGGCAGCTGTTAAGGGTCTATAATTAGTAAAGAAGATTAATATTAATAAAATTATTCTTTAAGGTGATTCACTCCTCATGATCAAGGATATCCAAGGAAATTATAAACCCAGTTATAATATAAATAATCTTATTAATGAAGCTCAATCCATCATCAGATCTTTTGATGATGTGAAGTTTTTCCAAGTATATCGTGAGTCCAATGCTTGTGCAGATAGTTTCACAAATCAAGGTTATTATTTCCCAGAGTGGAAGGAATGGAAGGAGGTTCTACCTTAGAGACACTTGATAGAGATAATCACAAATGAAAATATATATATATATATATATATATATATATATATATAATTACTATTGCATGAGCCAAGGGATATCGGGGTAATAAATGCAAGAACCCTCGAATTGGAAAGTTAAATTTGGGAGAAAGACGATGAAACTTAGGTTTTTTTCTATTTTAATTTGGTTTTTGTGTTGGCAGGTTGGCTTGGACCACTGGGATATCTTCATGAACAGGATGGGGGTGAGAATTAGGTCGGAAACCATGTCCTATCATGTTATCAAACAGGATACCAATGTATGGAGATTAATAAGAAAAGGGGGATTTACTCAGTTCATCAAAAAGCTTAAACAAAGTGACCATGTACCTGCTATGGATTTTGTTTCTTCTTGGAATAAAGGGAATGTTAAATTGATAGGTATGGAATTTCAAATCACTGAAGATTATATTGTAGAGTTCACATGGATGGAGACTGAGTGCTTGAATGTCTTCAAAGATAAGAAAAGAAGAAACCATGAAATTTATCTGTTCTTTGGGATATGGGAAAAATGCCACTTATTTGATAATGGGATTGCCATAACTTTCTTTCCTGAAATATGGGATAATGTTTATAAGGTGGTTATGAGTTCTATAACTCTTGAAGGCTAGTTTCAAAAAATCTACACCCATCACTAGTCCATCCTAAATTACTTTAGGAGGAACCAAGTGATGAGTTTACCCTTCTTCCTCCTTAGGTATTTGATGGTCTCTATTGAGGATTTTCAAAATTATAAAATTGAATCCCCCATCCACCATGGTTTGATACTTCTTCTCTTCCAGAAATTGAAACTGATCATCCCTCCTACCCCCAACCTACTGACTCATATGAGGAAACTTTGTTGAGTAGACTATAAAGAAAGAAGAAAAAATGGTGAAAGACAATAGAGAGAATGTAGCTGTGGAAGTCCTTTCTAACATGATGCTTGGTGAGTCTTAAAAGGGGGAGAGTATTGAAGCCAATGCTAGTGGGGTTTCTAGTAACGAATCTAAAATTTCTAACTTGGAGATGGTTTTGGGCTCCCTACTTAACATCAGCAAGCATCTGATTGAAGATATGAGACAGTGACACATGAAGGAATCCCTTTAAGAGAAGTGGGTTAATGCCATTAAAGAAGGCATTGTTATGTAGGAGAACAAAATCTCCATTCTCCAAGACCAGTTGGTTTATCAAGCTCAGAAAATAAGGGCCAACATGGTTCTGAGAAGCTTATAAAGTGATAGTACCTCGGGAGATGAAAATACAAATGACCATATGCAAAGAAAAAACCCATCCATTAAAGAAGGTGGTCCGAGCTCCAAAACCAGAAGTTCCCAAAAGAGGAAATGTTAGTGGACTTTTGGTGGAATGGTCCATCTAAGATATCTATCTCTACTATGTGGTTGTGTCTTTCTATTCTATTACTATTATAGTCTATGTTTCTTTTTTTTAGTTTTGATCTCTATTATTAAAAAAAAATGGTTTTATGAGAGGCTTATAGGCCTAACCCTTTAATGGGCTCTTGGTTGGGTCAAAATAGTTTGTCTTGTTTTTGAGTCCTTGTCCGTTGTTGGGCTGACCTCTTGCTCGGTTTTTTTCTCTGGATATATGTGTACTATGGTTTTTTTGGATTCCCCCAAAACCAAATAGTTATCTAATCTACAAATGTATATTATATAGGAATAAATTTCGGTGAAATTTGAACTTTTTCACATGTTTGATGAATTTTGGTGTAAATATGGACACAAAAAATTTCATGCTGGAGTTCCACATGAGAATAGGAGATCCATATTAGGGTATGGACATTTATAAAATATTATTGAATCTAAATGTTTAATTTTATGGTTGTTTACATACAAAAATAATGTATTATCTTAAAAATTTAGTCCAAGACATGTCCATATATCATGGAATGCATTTATTTAATTTATTGTATTGAAAAATGAGTCAATGATATGTGGTCCCATCAAATAAATTTTCACTAATTTATTTTATCAACACTAAAATAAAATAAAAATATTATTTGAACTCGATATCAATTAGTTACAAGAAAAATTAAAATTAAAATTAAAAAATAGCTTACCTTTCCTTGTATGCAGTAAAAAAACTAGGTTATTTGAGATCCTTCTCCTCCTTCACTAGGTTGTTTGAACTCGATATTAATTGGTTACAAGAAAAATTAAAATAAAATTAAAAATTAATTACCATACCTTTATGTTTTATTTGGTGAATACTCTAGGTTTTTTGAGCTCCTTCTCCTTCTTGAAAAGAGTGAAAATTTATAGATGTAGTAAAAATGACATCCACTTGAGATTAATGAAACATTATCAGGTTGTGTTTTGAAATATAACATGACACAAATGTGGTGAAAATATGAAACAAATTACATCACACTTGCACCACATTTGTGGCACTATTATTGCATTGTTTTTGCATTGGATATCCCTTTGATTTTTTTAACAAACATTAACTGACACAAAATTAACCCCAATTTTGAAATTTTTAGCACTACATTTAGTAGTGCATAAATGTCTCACAATTTTCAAAATAGTCTCTCAATTCAATGGTGGTATACTATTATCATGATGGTCTATTGATATTTTGATGTTATATCTATTGAAAGCACAATAGACTGAGAGGGGGGATGAATCAGTCCTACAATTATTTTTACTTTATTATCTAAACCATAAATTCATCAGTTAGATTATCCATATATCATACATAACCATGTATGTTTATTAAGATATGCAACATCAATCACAAGAGCATGAAACAAAGGACAACACAAAAACACCATATATAAGTGGGAAACCATCATGGGGAAAAAAATCACTGAAACATTACTGATATTACACATAATAAATAATTTTAGTGAAGCACCAACTTCACAAGGAACACCAACTCCTAGTTTACTAGAGCACCAACCCAAAGTAGCAACTCCAAAAGGAGGTTGCAACCCCCTAGGTTGACCAAGCAATAACTTAGCCACCGGATGATGATTTATATCTAATTTTTTTTCTACCACAACTGATGGATATCTTTAATTCAGCTCACATACCTTTGCTCAAACCATCATTCCTCTATATTTCTCTATCTTCTTCTTATTTACATTGCTTTGGCTATAAAATATTGCACACATGCTATCAATCATTACTCAACCTATCATGATATTTATCAACTTTAAAATCATGCACTCATACCTACAAATTATTCTCTTCTAGGTCACACTTTTCCCTTCAAGAGCAATGGTTCAAAAATTAACTCAAACATCACCTTTATAGGCTTCTCTTCCTCATAAAATCATCATACATTGGTCCTATATCTCATGAAATAAAAATAAATAAAATTAATTATATCATATATTAATCATTAAAATGGTCATATATAACCCATATAGGTCGTCCATGCCAAAAACCACGTATCATGCACTAACAAGCCTCAAAACCCCACCATTAGTGTAGTGACCACATTTTACACACCCAAATACAATAGTAAAATACCAGGATTTTTTTTTTGACTTACAATACACGTTACACACAACACAACAAGGGCTCCAAGTACAGGACTCGACGCACATGCAACAATCACATAAGTCATCAACTCACATAGACACATGCAGACAATATCGGCACATCGATGCCACACTTTTCCCAACGAACGAATACTAGCAATAACATGACCATGACAAAAGGGACTTAAGGATTTACAACCCACCACACAACATTACCATGGTTACATCTAGCGTATGTTAAACATCCAATAATATTATTATGTAACCAAAATTTTCTTCCTTTTTCCACCTACCTATGCTGAAAATTCATTTCACCTTTCACTTTCTGTTCAACCATTTGATTTTTCTCCTTACCCTTATGCCAATTTTCATAACTTGCCTAAGTATTTTCCATATTCCAAATTTTATACAAAATTCTAACTCTCTAATTCTTATGTTAAGATTATGCTTCCCAAAACACTTATACAAAGTTTGGAATTTACCCTTGCTACACAAGTGAACCTAATGTGATGTCAAGATGAAATCTTGGGATTAAGAAAGACGTCGATTTGAAATAGATTTTTCCCCAAGAACATCCATCGATCGCGGATTAGTTATTTCGCTATTATTATTATTATAGTTCAATGACTTGTTGAATTCCAAATTTGATTTTTATATGCATATCTTTTGTTTTGTCGATGTTTGGTCACACCAAGGCAATTTATATTCCTTGAAACACATGAAGATGTTTAAACTAAGTCTTAAGGACTCCCAGTGACATTATTCCTAACCTCAAATTTTGGTTTACTCTCATATGATTTACTTTTACGTCACACTAGGGTCTCATTATTACCATCGTTTTAAATGTAAGAGTTACAAAAGTATTTGTCTGACATATTAAACAAGCACATGGTTAAGCTTAATTCCAGTTTCACCCAGGGCTTTAATCTCTATTATAGGTGTGGTTAAGGTTAAAATGTATTTACCCTATAATCCTTTGGTGAAAGACCAAGGCACTAAATTTTCACAAGCCCAAGACAAGACATTTATCTATGAGGGACAAAAGGATTCACTAACGAGAATGTAAGACATAGAAAAACTATATCATACTCTTCATAAAGGTCATTTGGGTCCAACAGGGAATTCATTCACTGATGAAGTTAATCTCTAGATCTAATTTTGTAAGGCCTGGAAATCCAATAGGATACAAGGTAGTAATATCTCTACCTACTCCACAGATAGGAAGGTTACACCACTTAGTCATTCCTTCTAACAAGGACTCATAAGGTGACTTCTTAGGCGGTCTTCACCACTCAGCCTGGTGTCGGACCTGAAGAGAGGAAATTCTTCTCACGATTACCAAACTAGAAGGAAATCGCATACTATGGATAGGTTGGACCATGTCATTCCTAAAATATGGGTTCACGACAATGTCGCTAAACCTCATGACTATGACGGTACACTCCAGCTAGGGGTTTAATTGACCTAACCTAGAAGGTCTCATTGAGTGCAAAGCTTAGGTTCGTTCTATGGTCTTAATTTTCTTATATGGTCAAAAAAGGGATCACACATACAGGAAAACTATACACGAATATTTTATTAGACTTGAGTGTTCCCATTAACACTCTTTATTGTGTTTGTAAGGTAAGAAGGTAATCCAATAATTAATTTAATCATCTATTAAAAACTGAGAAAGTGCTACAATATATTAACTTCAATTTCAATTTACTATATATAAATCAAATCCCTTTTTTTCCATACACAATTAAGAATCAAACTGAACCGGTGATTAGATGTACATTTCCTAAGTTATCCCTAAAACTAGCATCTCATGTATATTAACAAATTTCAATTATAACTTTTCTGTAACAAGAGACTACATTAGATAGTTATTCATTTTACAATAACCTATAAAAATTACAATAATAATAATTAAATTACACATCACATTTTTCGTCGTCAATCTTCCATCCTGCAAAACCCACGTGAGCATGATATCAGTGATGATTCGCTGGCATGGAATCCACCCTATTCAATCATAATTGACATTTTTCAGTTTCCCATTTACATAAGATAAAAAAATTACAATTAGCAATCGAAAAAAATTTATTTAAAGACATGTATTCATTTCATTTCATTTTGCTTCTTTTGTAACCCAAGAGAGAGAAAGAGAAGGGAAGAGAGAGAAAACACCATTTTGGTCAAAATTTCTAATACACACAACAAGTTTCATTATATTGTTTCAAACAGCTATTTACATGTGTTTAAACATTTTCAGGGTGATTTGGCAACCCTATGAGGTCCCGTAGCTTTCTATTCTTACATTTTCTCACTAGCTGTAAAACGTTCAAAACAGGATCAAAGGCTCAGAAACTGCTTCCAAAGGTTATCTTCCAATGAACACGCACACCACAAATAACTTTCTAAATGTCCCTAGATATACCAAGAGTTCATAGCAACTGACGAAATTGAAAAAGAGCGAACGGTTTGCGTTTGGTAGTTAGTTCTCCGAGGTCACTGGTCTTAGTTTACCCAGTTCTAAAATGACAAAAGTTAGCTCGAGCACCCAGAAAACCACATCCATAACTGACGTTTGATGGAGAAGCATGCAACGAGACATCTCCTACTTTTTCCCCTATATAACGAGAATTCATTAGACTCAACGAGACTGAGAACTAGACAACCATGTTAAGTTTTTTCTAGAGCAACAAGACGAAATTAGACCAGTTTGACCTCGTCAAACTATGACCGGAGGCCTACAAAACGGCTTCGTCAAACTATCCCAAAAATTTCTCTCTCCTATACTGAATGTTCCATGCATTTGTCTAGTATAAATGCTAGAAGTTTGTGAAGATGGAATGTGATTTCTCTTTCCGGGTTTCAATTGGTGATCCCAAACGAAAGCCAATTTTCTAGTTTTAACAACTCTCTACTGTTGAATACCGGTGTAATAGGGATCCTATAAGGGCGTCAAAAGGATGTCATATGATCGTTTCGGGTCAAACCATAGGTCAAGGTGACTCCTCGTATACCAAAATACACAAATGAAACTTCACATCTCATTTCCAGAATTGCAAAGGGTACCTAGTGAGTCTCCAAAAATTGCAAAATTTAACTATTTAAAACAAGGAGAATGTCAACTCTATCAATGGGTAATCAAATTCGTCCTGGTCGATAAAACCATATTGAAGCGATCGAGAAGGGTAAGAGTTTTCTATGATCATCTTGAAGCCAGGGTGACAGTTCATGGTTTCAATTAGGTTAGTTAAAATGGCTTTGAGGAGTTGTGAGATGACCACTTTATTGTTTTGCAATGAGTTGTGACACGAACATTTAACTGTATTACAAAAAAAATCCTAATAATTTTAAAATTCTATTTAGTTGCAAACAGAGAACTAAAACATGAGAATTATGAGAGGTAAGGGAAGAAGAACCATGCCTAGAGAATGAAGTCGGTCGAAGCCGCAGGCTTCGGATTCAGTGTCTTGCTTGGGCACTTCATCAACCAGTCCACGAGCTTCCTCAACTCCACCATTTTACATAGACATCTACCAGGGAAGTTGCATTGTAAACAAAATCATCTGGTTTTCTATGCCTTAATGGTTTTCCATGCTTAATTCTATAGCTCTTATTTTCACACATGCGGGGAGGATGCTGACAGAGGTTGTGGAATCTAGCTTTACACGTACCCATTGCATTTGCTTGAAGGTTTCCAAGGAATTTTTTTTTTAACCATCTCATTTTTTATTTTATATTTTTTTACACCTCCTGCAATCATTGATGTCCATAAACCACATTCCTTTCAAGCATTGTCGAATCATGGGCATGCTTCCACATTTTTCGTACATGTCTATCAAGTCATTCACAACTATTATATTTGACAAAAACCCACTTTCAATTTTTTTTTTTTGATGAATCTCCATTCCTTTTTCCAAACCTCCATTTTTTGGTACACACAGGGAGAATGCTAGCAAAGGTTGCTGAGTTTGGTTTTACACCTGCCAATTGCATTTGCTTGAAAATCTCCATGGCCCTTTCAAGAAGCCCATTTTGTGAGCATCCTGTAATGAATACATTCCATGAGACCACGTTCCTCTCAGGCATTGTATTGAAAATGTCTGAAAGCCTCATCAAGAAGGCCATTTTGTGCATATCTTGCAATCATTGCAGTCCACAAGAATGAATCTCATTGTATCATTTTTTCAAACATTTCATGTGCCTTTTGTATGCTTTCACATTTTTCATACGTGCCAAACTGGGCACTAAATACATTTTCTTGGAAGTTTCAACGACCTTTTCAACAACCATGCATTTGAGCATATCCTGCCATCGTGGCATTCCATGAGACAACATTTCTTTGAGGCATTAACACAAACATTTCAACATATTTTTAACAGACCCATCTTTGCATACCTGTAGCCATGGTAGTCAAAGAAGCCACATTTCTTTAAGGGATTTAGGCACACAACTCGCATTACCAAGTGCACATTCTTTCACTTTTTTACAAGAAAATCTACTTGGGCACTTGCAACAACAACCTCTGACATAGTTCCTCTACTTTGTTTCTTGATGGGTGTCCACACAGTTATGTGGAACGAGATTGAGGGGAAGCTAGCACAGGTAGAATGTTAGGAGGAGGCTGCAAAAAACCCAAATTAATTGCTAATGCCAAGGACCCGTGGAAGGGAGGAGTGAAGCGGTGGAAGGGGAGGCTTATGCCATGCATGGAAATTCATGAAGAGATAGGAATTCCATTCAACTGAAACCAGAACATCTGTTAAAACCCCATCTCTTCCTTGGCGATGGCGCTTCTCCTCTAGCAGCAAAGCCAAAAGAAGAATAACAAAAAACAAAGGAAAACAAAAAACAAAAGGAACGGAAGTCAAGGAGCACGAGCCTCCATGCCCTAACTCGCCCAAAGTTTCCCCCTTTTTATTTATTTATTTTTAATTCTTTTATTTTATTTAACATTATTATTATTATTATATATTTAAAGGAGGCATAACATTCTCCTCCCCTTAAGAAAGCATCCTCCTCGATGCGACATACAATGAAGAAAGAGAAAAAGGGTATGCAACAAGGGATGAATGTGGCATGAAGGTACGCTCTAAGGTTAAGATTTCAAATCCAAAATCATGGTTACGGGGTGGCCCCTAGGAACATTTGGTAGAAATTTCATTTTTCAATGTGCTGTGAAGATTAGCAGTTCTCTCTTATTCATTATTTCATTAATCTCTTTCCATTAACATTATTCTTAATTCAAGTCCTTTAAAATTTCATTTTTATCGAATTTTAGTTTATTCATTCCTGTGGATTCCCATCATGAACTACAGTCACAACATCCTACCAGGGTCATACACAACACTAAGTTTTCACAGGCATACTTTTACATACTTTCACGACCGTATCACATTACAAGGGTTTCACCAAACCATGGAGTGACAACAAGTAGACCACATAACAATTAATTTCCAACAATTACACCCTAGACATAGACCCTAGTACACACATATGACTAATAAACAAAATCAACACATTGATACATATACAATGGGTATCACATGACCCAAAAAAATTCATGACTATAACAATCATAGTTTCAATCCAATATCCAATAGGTCGATACCAACCAAGGGGAGAGTCAAGCCTCCAATAAATAACCAAGTGTCAAGAAGAACTCTTAAGAGTTACACATAAACTCACTATACCAATCTCCACACATCACAAGGCATCATGAAAAAAACTCGCAGATATCTCCAAAAGTACCAGGTAAAACTCCATATATCTCCTGAAGTATCATAAAGCAATTCCATATACCTCCCCGAAAGCATCACCAAATAATCTCCATATACCTCCCAAAGAGAAAGAAACATAGTGTCAAAACCAAGTCGGGTCACTCAACCATAGAACCCCATCCAGAATAACAGGTCACTTAACCATAGAGTGCCATAAGAAATAATATCGGGTCTCTCAATCATAGAGGAAAATCTCCTTTCTCCTTTTAATGAGGCCGGGTCACCCTATTGCCCTGGACACGTAGAGCCCTATCACCCCCAAACCCAAGTGACATAATAACTTGTGGTTCAGCAACCCGCTAGTTATCTATAACTCCTTGGGGCGCACCCCCATATAGTGAAGCGGTTCCCTAGGTTCAACCACTCCATGGTTAATCCCATGACCCTAACCCAACACATTACGACATTAGAACCATCATAACAATCCATTCAAATGCCAAGTGGAAAAACCAAAAGCCTTGGGCTAGGCTACAAAGCTTTTAAATATGGAAAGAAAGTTTGAAAACCAAGAAAAACAAATGGCTAATTAGCCTTGGTTAGTGAAAAATCCAAATGTTAATGAAACAATCAAATAAATGCCTAAAATATAAGAACATGTCAATCAAGAAAATGGCTAGTTCCAGCGAAAAGAGAAAGATTAATTTACGAATAAAATACATAATGAGAAAATAGCACATTACAATAACTATGTGGCCTCATACCGCTACCAAAGGGGTACTCATCATGTTGTTGGCACTCGTACATCGAGCCTCATCTCATGAAAATATACATATAACCATAAATGAGTATGTCAAATAATGTAACTGTCATCATCTCTTCCTGAATCATAACTCCAAACTCCCATAAGGATCAACATAGTCAAAATCACATAGGATTATTCAATGAACAATCCAATAGGAAAGATCAGGGGACACAAGGTTGCATAAGTTGAGCCTAAGGTGGTGCGCACCCATAATATACTGAGCAAGCTCGAAGTATACTAAACAGATAGAAGTGGATTTTCAGTCTATATAAGACTCCACTTCCTCACTCGTACTTGGCTCAAGATTATGAAAACCTGGTCCACGCCTCCTCTCTCCACACATACACTCTTGACAGTTCATCACCTTAGGGTCATCTAGTGTAGGGTCCATGACATACACATAACTACATTACTAACACAATGGTAAATCACACACAACAACCATAACATCTTTCGTGTGGTATAAATATACAGGGTATAACGCAATCACTACTTTCATGGGTTACGATACATCACATTACCACATCCTGCACTCGAGGTACAATCACTGTACACAAGGGAGCATACTCACCATATGCCCCTAAATGATGACATGAATTACACTTATGAGGAACAAAATGTATAACATTACGCCATATAGTCATTTGCAAAACAACACGACAAAGCACACAACTAATCACAATACAGTGATGACATCACGATAAACTGAAATTCACTTTACATCAATTTTTCACGCAATACATCAATACATCATCACATCACATAAGTTCAAAATGCTTCAACACTCAGCAACTCACAATATCATTCCTTTTACACAAAACAAGGAAATACATCACACACAGATTCCTCATTGAATCCACGAAAATGAGAGTCAACACTCTCATCACAAGCACATCAACATGACAACAAATATGAACTAAGTGACATGCACCACATGTGCTTCCATAAGGTCACAATCACGACATAGTTTCACATAACAACATATATCACATTACTCTTCCAATATTTATCACCATCATGAAACACCATCACCATCATGCAAAATCATCACAACTCCAATCTGTCTCAGAGATTCAAGATCATGAACCTCCACTCTGATACCATATGTAGTGACCACATTTTACACACCCAAATACAACAGTAAAATACTAGGGATTTTTTTTTGACTTACAATACATGCTACACACAGCACAACAAGGGCTCCAAGTATAGGACTCGACGCACATGCGACAATCACATAAGTCATCGACTCACATAGACACATGTAGATGATATCGGCACATTGATTCCACACTTTTCCCAAAAAAATAATACTAGCAATAACATGACCATGACAAAAGGGACTTAAGGATTGACAACCCACCACACAACATTACCATGGTTACATCTAGCGTACGTTAAACATCCAATAATATTATTATGTAAGAAAAATTTTCTTCCTTTTTCCACCTACTTGTTCTGAAAATTTGTTTCACCTTTCACTCTTTGTTAAACCATTTGATTTTTCTCCTTACCCTTATGCCAATTTTCATAACTTGCCTAAGTATTCCCCATATTTCAAAATGCCTACAAGATTCTAATTCTCTCATTCTTATGTTAAGATTATGCTTCCCAAAATTCTTATTCAAAGTTTGAAATTTAACCTTGCTACATAAGTGAACCTAATGTGCTCTCAAGATGAAATCTTGGGATTAAGAAAGACATCGATTTGAAATAGATTTTTCCCCAAGAACATCCATCAATCATGGATTAGTTATTTCGCTATTATTATTATTATAGTTAAATAACTTTTTGAATTCCAAATTTTATTTTTATATGCATATCTTTTGTTTTGTCGACGTTTGGTCACACCAAGGCAATTTATATTCCTTGTAACACATGAAGATGTTTTAATTAAGTCTTAAGGACTCCTAGTGACATTATTCATAACCTCAAATTTTGGTTTACTCTCATATGATTTACTTTTGTGTCGCACTAGAGTCTCATTATTACTACCATTTTAAATGCAAGATTTACAAAAGTAATTTTTCTGACATATTAAAGAAGCACATGGTTAAGCTTAATTCCAGTTTCACACAGGGCTTTAATCTCTATTATAGGTGTGGTTAAGGTTAAAATGTATTTACCCTATAATCCTTTGGTGAAAGATCAAGGCACTAAATTTTCACAAGCCTAAGACAAGACATTTATCTACGAGGGACAAAAGGGTTCACTAACGAGAATGCAAGACATAGAAAAACTATATCGCATACTCTTCATATAGGTTGTTTGGGTCCAACAGGGATTTCATTCACTGATGAAGTTAATCTCTAGATCTAATTTCGTAAGGCCTAAAAATACAATAGGATACAAGGGATTAATATCTCTACCTACTCCACAGATGGGAAGGTTACACCGCTTAGTCATTCCTTCTAACAAGGACTCATAAGGTGACTTCCAAGGCGGTCTTCACCACTCAGCCTGATGTCAGACCTGAAAAGAGGACATTCTTCTCATGATTACCAAAACTAGAAGGAAACTGCATACTTTGGATAGGTTGGACCATGTCATTCCTAAAATATGGGTTCACGACAATGTCGGTAAACCTAACGACTATGATGGTAACTCCAGCCAGGGGTTTTATTTACCTAACCTAGAAGGTCTCATTGAGTGCAAAGCTTAAGTTCTATCTATGGTCTTAATTTTTTTTATATGGTAAAAAAAGCGATCACACATACAGGAAAACTATACATGAGTATTTTATTAGAGTTGAGTGTTCCCATTAACACTCTTTATTGTGTTTGCAAGGTAAGAAGGTAATCCAATAATTAATTTAATCGTCTATTGAAAATTGAGAAAGTGCTACAATATATTAAATTCAATTTCAATTTACTATATATAAATCAAATCCCTTTTTTTTTTGCCATACACAATTAAGAATCAAACTGAACCGGTGATTAGATGTACATTTCCTATGTTATCCCTAAAACTATCATCTCATGCATATTAACAAATTTCAATTATAAATTTTCAGTAATAAGAGACTACATTAGAAAGTTATTCATTTTACAATAACCTATAAAAATTACAATAATAGTAATTAAATTACACATCATCTTTTTCGTCATCATTCTTCCATCCTGCAAAACCCACGTGAGCATGATATCAGTGATAAATCGCTAGCATGGTATCCACCCTCTAAACAATCGTAAGTGATCATATTTCAGTTTCCCATTTACATAAGATAACAATAATTATAATTTGCAATCGAAATAAAAAGGTCTAGAGAACATGTATCCATTACATTTCATTTTTCTTCATTTTTTAACCCAAGAGAGAGAAAGAGAAGGGAAGAGAGAGAAAACACCATTGTTTTTCCAAAAATTCTAATACCCATAAAAAGTTTCATTATAGTGTTTTAAACAGCTATTTACATCGTGTTTAAACATTTTCAGGGTGATTTGGACAACCTTACGAGGTCCCGCAACTTTCTACTTCTTACATTTTCTCACTAGCTACGAAATGTACAAAATGGGCACAAAGGCTAAGAAAATACTTCCAAAATTTATCTTCCAATGAGCATGCACATCATGATTAACTTTCTACGTGTCCCCATATATACCATAGGAATTAATAGCAACTGACGGAATTGAAAAAGAGCGAACGGTTTGCATTTGGCGGCTAGTTTTCCGGGGCCACTTGTCGTAGTTCACCCAGTTGTAAACTGGACAAAAGTTAGCTCGAGGGCACACAGAAAACCACGTCCAAAACTGAATGTTCAATGGAGGAGAATGCAACGAGACATCTCCTACTAGTTCCCCTATATAAGGAGAATTCATCAGAGTCGACGAGACTAAGAACCAGTACAACCATTTTCAAACGGCGTCAAGTTTTTTCTAGAAGCGACAAGACAAAATTGGTCCAATTTGACCTCGTCAAACTACGCAATTGGAGACCTAAAAAATGGCTTTTCACGAAACTATCCTGAAAAAAGTGATCTCTTTCCTACACTAAATGTTCCATGCATTTGTCTAGTATAAATGCTGGAGGTTTGTGAAGATGGGACGTGATTTCTCCTTCCGGGTTTCTAATTGGTGGTCCAAAATGAAAGCCAACTTATCTATTATTTTTAACAACTCTCTACTGTTGTAAACCGGTGTAACAAGGATCCTATAAGAGCGTCAAAAGGATGTCATATGATCATTTTGGGTCAAACCAAAAATCAAGGTGACTCCTGGTATACCAAGGTACATGAATGAAACTTCACATCTCATTTCAAGAGTTGTGAAGGGTACTTAGTGAGTCTCCAAAAATTACAAAATTTAACTATTTAAAACAAGGAGAAGGTCAAATTTATCAATGGTGCAGTTAAATTTTTCTGGTCGATAAAACCATATTGAAACGATCAAGAAGGGTAAGAGTTTTCTATTTCATCTCGAAGCGAGGGTGGTAGTTCATGGTTTAAAGTAGGTGAGTTAAAATGGCTTTGAGAGTTGTGACATGAGACTTTATTATTTTACAATGAGTTGCGACATGAACATTTAACTGTATTACAAAAAAAATCCTAATAATTTTAAAATTCTATTTAGTTGCAAAAGAGAACTAAAACATGAGAATTATGAGAGGTAAGGGAAGAAGAACCATGCCTGGAGAAAAAATTCAGTCGAAGCCGCAGGATTGGGTTCAGTCTCCTGCTTGGGCACTTTGTCAACCAGTCCATGAGCTTCCTCAGCTCCACCATTTTACATACACATCTACCAGAGAAAGTTGCATTGCAAAAAAAAACATCTAGTTTTCTATGCCTTGATGGTTTTCCACGCTCAATTCTAAAGCTCTTATTTTTGTACATGCGGGGAGGATGCTAACAGAGGTTGTGGAATCTGGCTTTACACGTACCCATTGCATTTGCTTGAAGGTTTCCAAGGAATTTTTTTTTTTAACCATCTCATTTTTATTTTTATTTTTTTTACACCTCGTACAATCATTGCTGCCCATAAACCACATTACTTTTAGGCATTGTCTAACCATGTTGGCATGCTTCCACATTTTCCATACATGTCTATCAAGGCATTCACAACTATTATATCTAACGAAAACCCACTTTCAATTGTTTTTATTTTTTTGATGAATCTCCATTCCTTTTTCCAAACCTCCATTTTTGGTACACATAAGGAGGATGCTGGAAAAGGTTGCTGAGTTTGGTTTTACACCTGCCAATTGCATTTTCTTGAAAATCTCCATGGCCCTTTCAAGAAGCCCATTTTGTGAGCATCCTGCAATGAATGCATTCCATGAGACCACATTCCTCTCAGTAATTGTATTGTAAACGTTGAAAGCCTCGTCAAGAAGGCCACTTTGTGCATATCCTGCAATCATTGCAGTCCATGAGAATGCATCTCGTTGCATCATTTTGTCAAAAAGTTCATGTGCCTTGTGTATGCTTTCACATTTTCCATACGTGCCAAACTGGGCACTACATAAATTTTCTTGGAAGTTTCAATGGCCTTTTCAACAAACACATTTGAGCATATCCTGCCATCATGGCATTCCATGAGACAACATTTCTTTGAGGCATTAACACAAACATTTCAACATCTTTTTAGCAAACCCATCTTTGCATACCTGCAGCCATGGTAGTCAAAGAAGCCACGTTTCTTTTAGGCATTTAGTGCACAACTCGCATTGCCAAGTGCATGCTTTCACATTTTTACAAGTAAATCTACTAGGGTGCTTGCAACAGAAACCTCTGACACATTTCCTCTATTTTTTTGCTTGATGGGTGTCCACATAGGTATGAGGTGTGGATTGAGGGGATGCTGGCGCAGGTAGAAAGTTAGGAGGAGGCCACAAAAAACCCAAATTCATTGCTAATGCCAAGGACCCATGGAAGGGAGGAGTGAAGCAGTGGAAGGGGAGGCTTATGCCATGCATGGAGATTCATGAAGAAACAGGCCTTCCATTCAGCTAAAACCATAACATCTGTCAAAACCCCATCTCTTCCTTGGCGGCAGCGAACTTTTTCCTCCAGCAACAAAGCCAAAAGAAGAACAACAAAAAAAAAAGGAAAAAAAACAAAAGGAACGGAAATCAAGGAGCTCGAGCCTACATGCCCTAACTCACCCAAATTTTCCTCCTTTTTATTTATTTATTTTTAATTCTTTTATTTTATTTAACATTATTATTATTATTTTATATTTAAAGGAGGCATTACAATTAGAATTAGAAAAATCAACTCATACCAAAAACATTATTATTAAATCTTCAATATTCAGAAAACATTAGTAATATATCATTTAAACCTTAACCATTGTCTCTAATTTACTTTAGCCAAACAAATTGTTTCATTTAATGGGCCCTCTCACTCATTTCCTTCACAAAATAGTTGTTTATCACACTGTCTTTACCTTTGGGCATCAATACCACACAAGAAAGCCTAAAATATGCCATGTGACCACTCTATGGAAATCCTAGAACTTCTAAGACACTTATATGAAATTCATAACTCATGAAAGATCCACCTAATCAAACCACAACTACTTTTGTCTTCACCAAAACAAGCTGCCCAAAATATAGTTTTAAAACTCAGTTGATCAACACCCTCTATGAAACTTTAAATAACTCAAAATTCCTTTACTATGAAAATCATTAACTATTATTCACTTTCCATGTGGAATAAAGCATCAACTCATCCATTTTATGCTCCAATCAACTCAATCTTTAAGAAAAAGTAGACCTATCTTGAAATCCATCATACCTTCTTCACAAATTGACCTCAATGAACAAAATAGACACATCATAATGAGACAATATATAACTCATTGTAAATCTCTTTGAATCCTATTTCGAGAACATATTATAAATCCTTCCAACTCCAAGTGAAAGGCCTTCAACCAAACCAATCTCTACAAACTAGTTTTTATCCCTTCTAGTTCTCAAGAACTTGACATGGGCTCAACATACTCAATCACAAAAAAAAACATTTCCACACTAAAAAAACATGTAACACACCTATACATGATGCCTAATCCCTCAGAAACCTTCACCAAGCTTGAATACTTCATAAACATCAACTTACCTCTTGTAGCCATTTACACCCTACTAAAACAAGCATCCTTCAAACTTGAACTTAAAATAAAAGACCATACCTTAACAAATATTAAAGTTTGATATGCCAATGAAATTATATTAGAATCAGCTTCACAACAAAACTTTAATAGATTCATAACTCCCCGTGTACCTCCTACAATCTCAATATTACTGAAGGCTGCTCCAAACTACCCTAAAAACCAGTCCTCATAGTTAGGGAAAAATTTACACTTTTTCCACACAAATATGACCAAAAACCATCATGGACACCTAAAAAAACTCCAGGGATAAAAAAATTTCAATTTATTCTTCAACTCCTTTGGACCATCTTGCCTTAAACTGAACTTCTTTGGAAACTAGCATTTTCAAGTGGGGCCCAAATATGGTCACAAGCACTAATACATATTTATGAATATCTCAGAGATTCCTATATAATTCAATAATTAATTTTGTAAAATCAATCAAAAAAGGCTCACTATACCCCTTACTTTCCAAGTTGCTTCTAATCAGGGTTTAGCTAGGGTTTCAAACCACTTTACCTTGTTAATGATCATTCATAAAAATGTGACGATCAAACCACCTCATTATTTTTTTAAACCTTCATAACTAAAATTATAATCTATTCCAAATATCTCATGTCCCCATGTAAAAAACACAGTTCGTAACGAGTATCAGAAGGTTCAATTTTCCCTTTAAAACACACTATCTCTTAACTGGTTTCACCAAAATTCCCATTATAGAATGACCTAAAACTTGTCATGAAGCATAATGAAAACATAATCTACCTTTCCATAATCACCATCTATCCCAGATATGTCTCAAACTCTCCATAAAATCTCATTTTCATGTGTTTACCTGCTTGTTTCTCAATGTTTTCTTTCCAAGGACCTCATACAAGCACAAAACCATGGAGTGCGGACTTGAATATCACCGTACATTCCCCTTATACCATCACCATTCTACCACCATGCACCAAAAATAATTATTATCTCCATTTCTCATACCTCCTTACAATTTTCATGCTCCATGACTAGAAACAATCCTGGAAAGCCCTGACTCAACGATGAAAACTCATGTACTAACCATGGTGACCCCATACTGGCTCATAGATACTCAAGAAACATCATATGGACCATTTATGACCTCATGAAAAAATCCAACCAGCTTGGGAGACCTCAAAATATGACTTAGCTCACTCAACCATGCACCAGGATATTATAAACCTTCACCATCCTTGACACAACCACTCAATATTCATGTTTGACATCTTAGAAACATCATATGGGGACTCACATGACCACATGACACCCTTTTCTATTAATGGATTTGACATAAATGACAACACAAACACGCAATGGCCAACACTATCAATGTTTGTAAAGTCGACCAATCACTTGAAAGTGTAAATAATTTTGTGATGTTCTAGTAATGTCACATAATATTTTTAATGAATATATTTGATACCATATAAATTATAGATCAAGACTAGTTATTTTTTATGATTTTATTCAACTTTAATTTTGTAATCTACTATGATTTTTAGAATCTCAAATGACAATGTGTAGATAATGTATATGGTTTTTGGGTGTTTTACATGCCTATATAAAACAACTCATGTCCCTTGGAGAACGATTTTAGTGAGTAGAAAAGGAGAATTATTTTGGGAGTTTAGAACTTCCAAATAAGGGTAGGAATGAGTAATTATCATAGAGAAATCATCCCAACCATAAAAGGAACACTATATTTCACTATTGGGGAACTTCCCTAATAATTTGTATGTATCTCATAGGAGAATGATAAGGTTATATGCATATTCTTTGTCAAATTTTTGTCCTAGAAACAAAATTCCCCACAACAAAAACTTGACCAAACACGTATATTTAAGATTTTAACTATGCCAAGGTGTATTTCATCCATAATTTACTTGATTTTTGTAAGTTTTTTATTTACTTTTAAAGATTTATTTACTAGTCATGTTTTTTTAGAAAGAGAAACAAAGTGGGACAAACTTATATGCTTTGATCAATAATATAGTTACTATGTGTTTTATGTATTTTTAATATAATTATTATTTTTCTCACGTGTTAAATTTGAAGGGATGTGTGGTTGAAGGGAACTCTTAATTGGGTTCCTTGACTATGTATGCATCACTTTTCCATGTGATTTTAGGCTATATATGGATTGAAACATTAGAACTAAAGAGTTTACGACAGTAATATTATGAAGAATACATAAGGTAAAAAATTTATTTTAATCAAGTAGTTTCCAATGCTAAATTTAAAAGGTGGCAATTATAGTAACCAAAATATGGGTTGATTACTTATCAAAATTATGTGTGTCACTTATCTTGACATTAATCTCATTTATTTATAAATAAACAGTTAGGGAATTTTCATGGTTGTTTTAGTGTCCTAAGTTCACTAGATGACATCTATTCGCTTATTCAACTCAAGAGTTAGTACACTTACTATAAAACATATTTATAGACTTATACATGTCTCTTAACTAATTTATTGTATAGCATACATAATCTCAAAGATCCAAGATGGGCTCATTCACAAACATTTCCATTGCACTTTACATGCTTATATTTTCAAATGCATAAATTTTCTTAGTCGTATTTAGTGAAACTTTTATGTAATTTGATAAGTAAATAATTTCAATGGTCATATATAGAAACACATCTACCCTAATCTATTAAAGGTAATTTAGGGATGTTATATTTCAAAAACTCTTAGAAGGTGTGAAGAATCCAAATTTTATAACAATTTACAATAAAAAGTAATTTTAATTTAATACACGATTTATACTTCTACCCTACATCAACCTAGAGAAAAAACTTAAGTGGTGTGTGTTTACAAACTATGAGGGATTATTGATGGTCTCCTTCTTCTCTCATTTTATCATGTATTACATGCATCTAAGAATAGTGTTAGGATGACTACATGTCTCTTTATCCCTCTTCAAAGTGGTGGTTAGTAATGTAACGTTAATCATATCAGTGTGGTTATTATTTGGTAGTCCAATTACCAACATATTTTTAGGGTTTCAAGAAAGGATAAACTATTCTCAACACAACTTAGTGATTACATGAAAATAAATATATAAATTATACATCAATAGATAGTAGAATAAGATCATTGAATCCATATCCAATGTGCATCTATAGATGATAGGTTTCTATCCTTAGGGAAGAGGCTCATTGAAAAATATATCTAGGAACCTACAAACCTATCCTATGCCAAGGCTTAGACCTTGATGTTTTTTATACAACATGAAAACACACTAGTCTACTTCTATGCACATTCAAATTACTTAATAACACAATTTAAGCATCATAAAATATTTTCTCTCTAATCTTAAACCTTGATTATATATTTTTTAACTATCTAAAGTAGAAAATTAGCTAGAAAATGGAAGAGAAACATAATTTAAGACAATTTCAATTGTTTATTCTAGTTTTTAATTATCATTTTTACGCATTATGTTAAGTTAGGAAAACAAGCCTTTTTCTATCACAAAAAAATGATATTGCTACTAAGACCTATTTTATAATTTTCAAACACTAAAAATGAATGGTTATATTATCATTATGCTTACATATTTTTTATGGTCTCAAGTGATTATACAAATCTTAAATAAATTTTACAACACCAAAATAATCACCATATAATAGTGCAATACTTCCACTCATGACACAACATTTGTATACTTAGAACAAATTCGACTCATTTTGCAAAAAGTGAGGATCTTTACATAGGCCTGTGAAATCTTAAAACACATAGCCATCATTGTACATTTCATCCCAAGGTCTTGTGAAAAACAAACAATTTTTCTTAGAATAATAAGTACCTAGCAACAAATTCGCAAATGAATTAGAGGTTATTAATCATGAGATATATTGACACATCCTGAAATTTGAAATGATGTAAGATGCGACACATTGAAGAATCACATTACAATAGAAATTATCTAACTAGAAATCACACACATGCAGTGCAATTTGAATGCCAAAAGGGATTGGGTGGAGGAGTGTAGACTAGAGGAGGTGTCAAGGGTGAATCCTAAATGAAAATCATTTGTTAGCAGAATTTCAAAAAGGAGAATGTGGTGCATCGGGATAGATGGATGACACCAAAAAATGAGATAGTGAAGGCTGCAAATGTCTTTTATAACCATTTCATTAAGTATTGTAAATTTAATTTTTAAATTTTTTTATCATCCTATGGTTGGGAATGGCAAGGGAATTCATGGATATAATGAGACTCCATATGGTTTCTTATCTTGTGGAGTAAAAATAGCTCTATAATGTGTAACAAGGAAGGTTTTTACTAATAAAACCATCTAATTTTATTGTATAATGTCTATAGGATGTGAAAGGAATTTCTTTTTTCTTAATTTAAGATCTGTTATACTTACTATGGGTTTAAGTAGTTTATTTCATGTCTATCTTAGGAATGGAATTTGTGAAGAAAAGAATTAAAAACCATATATAAATTGAAAGGTTTCAAACTTCAAGCTTCTTGGACCTACACATCGCCAAAGGGGGAGATAAGAGAAAAATGATGGCTTGATTTATTGTGAATAAGACATGTCGGAGTAGTTTTGGCATTGTGGATGAGACATTGATTGATAAGGAGATATGTATGATTTTCCACTCTACCATTACTTTCAATATGTTTATGGATGTTGGTGTGTCCTTATGTGGATTTTTAAAACTTGGTAATCCTTTTTGTGGCATGCAACATACAAAAATTCACACATATTATAGTAACTCTTGTAAGTTAATAAACACATTTCCTCTATTTTTTAGTCTTTAGATATAAAATTCCCTTTGTAGGCTTCATATTATCATATGTTCTTTTTAATTTATTCATTTTTACGTCGTATGAAAGTTGTATTCAAAACTTCTGTTTGAAGGAATCATGAATAGACTAAGACAACATATGGTTTCTTATGTTGTGGAGCACAAATTGCTCAATACTTTATAAAGAAGTTTTTTTTACTAATAAAACCATCAAAGTGTATCATATAATGTCTAGATGTGAAAGGGATTCATTATTTTCTTAATTTAAAATTTGGTGTACTTACTCTAGGTTTAAGAAGCCGATTTCATGTCAATCCCAAACATGAAATTTTTTAAGAAAAGAATTTGTAGCCATATATAAATTTAAAAGTTTTGAAATTTAATCATATTTTATATAAGTGCATCCATAGGAATAAAAAAGGGTTGCGATGCAGCTAGAGTACCTACCACGGGATGTGGCTTTCAGCCACTGAGGAGGGGAAGGGTAAAAGTAGCCCTGTTTAAGACATAGGAAAATGTTTTCAAAGTGATGCAATAATGGCATATACCTATTCACATTTGACATAAGTAATTACTATGCAATTCAATTGGTTAAAGAAAAATTCAGTATGTCTGTTCCTGGAAACAAGTCTTATCTGTAAGAATTAAACCATTACCATGCAGGTGACCTTCAAATGATTAACATCATTTACGAATATGATAAAAATGGAAGCTGTGATATGGATATTTGATTCATTTTGGTGGGTTTACAAATCATTTCAATCGTGGACATGATTTACAAATCACTCAATTATTTCACTATAGTATTCATCGTGAATCAAACTCTATTAATCCTTGTCAATCTAAATCAGCCTGAACATTATAATGAAACATGAATCCTGAATTAGGTATATGCAAATAAAATACAGTTGATTATGTCCATCCATAGTAGCAGAAAAGAGAGAACTGAGTTCTAGACACCGCATACCTCCTAGACAAAAATGGTGTCTTGATTGGTTCCCTTTCGGCATTGTTGTGTAAACATACAAGCAACACTGGTGGAACCATTTGAAAGCATCCTCCCAGGAATTTTTCTCATCTACTCATCTACTTTTTGCTTCGTTTGGCAAGGATGTCATCTTCCTCCTGTTCCCCTCATCCTCACCCTTGCTCTGGACGAGGAGGCAGACCGAGGAAGAGTATTCAAACTCCTCCCAGTTACTTTCAGTTCCACTGTAGTTAGAATATTAAATTTTTTAAGTAACCCATCCACCCTGTTCCCTGTTGATATATCCTTGTTTTTATTTTCTAAGGAATCAGAATTGTAAGCAAATTTGTGGATTTTTCAAGAAACCCATTTTATGCATATCCTGTAATCATGGAACTCCTTGAGATCACATCTCTTTGAGGCATTCTATCGAACAGTTCTCATGCATTTTCAACAAATTCATATTGTGCATATTCTGCAATCATGGTATTCCATGAGCCCACATTTCTTTGAGGCATTTTATCAAACAGTTCACGTGCCTTGTCTATGCTTCCACATTTTGCATACATGTCTACCAGGCAGTTGCAACTACATCAGTCAAAATTCCTCTATCCATTATGATTTGATGGATGTCCATACCCTGTTCCAAAGCTCCCATTTTGGCACACGTTTAAGAAGTTGATTTCATGTCAATCCCAGACATGCCGTCAAACAAAGGTTGTGGAATTTGGCTTAATATCTACCAATTGCAATTGCATGAATAGTTTCTAAGTAATTATAACACATTTTCAACAAATCCATTTTGGGCATATCCTGCAATCATGACTGTCCACGATACCACATTTTTTTCATGCATTCTGTCAAACAGTTCACGTGCCTTGTCTATGGTTCCACATTTTGCATACATGTCTACTAGGACATTTGCAACCACATTTCACAAAATTCCTCTATCCTTTATGCTTTGATGGATGTCCATACCTTGTTCCAAAGCTCCCATTTTGGCAAACTCTGAGAGTATGTTTGCAAATGTAAACTGATTAGGTTGAAGGCATATTTGTTGCATATGGTGAAATAGTGTGACTGTCTCGTGAGGATAACCATGTCTTCTATATGCTGCAATAATTGTATCACCTTTGAGTAATGAAAGAGTGGACTGTCTTTCCTTGTGAAACCATGCTCATGAAAATACAGGTCGAAAATCAAACAGATTCTAAAAAAACATTTCGGAAGCAAACAAGGAACCCTATTTCATGCAACAAGCCACATGTCTAAGGATCCGAAAACAAGGGGAGGTGGACAGAAAACACCTGCAGCAGATGGAAAAGCCGGAAAGGAAGATAAAAATTTAATTAAATTGGTCGTATCTGTGCAGAAGGAAGAAACGAGCTCGGCAATGAGGGATTAATCCCGCACCAATCATCTACGACACAAACAAAACATTTGCTAATGTTTATCAAAAATCACAAGAAATATATGCACAAACATTAGCTTTCATATATGTCACACGGAACCCAAAGCAAACTAATAGCAGAAGGCGAATACAATAGTATCATGCACGGCAGGAACTAATAAGAGAAAATTATGGATTGATTTTATTGCAAAAAGGACATGTTAAAGATTTTTTGGTGATGTGAACGAGGCATTAATAGATAAGGAACTCTATTTATCTGCACACACCATTTCCGAAGCACCAAGGATATCCACGTGATGTATATACATTGAAAAAGGCATATATAGATGATTAAAAGTGTGTTATACTCTAAATATCCATGAGAACTCGATCTGAACCACCCCTCTTTCTAATTAATGTAAAAACGACCCACCCTAATTTAATTTGGCAACACATTTAGCATAAAAATTTAAATAATAGCATATGTGTAGCCTTTCAAGAGATAAAGTTTAAAAAATCAATTGTTTTGAGATAAACATGGAAAGTGCTAGACCCATGCCCAATCAATATGAATAGAGAATTGGGAAATTATATAGATAGGCATGCATACTTCTAAATTAAGGCTGGCTAAATTTGACATATTGGAGGGTCGTTGATGACTATGACTTATTTGCATTAATGTATGGAAGGAAATTTTTCATCCACGTGGAAATGTTTATTCTAGGATTAATGTGTAGTAGGTAGCTAGTGGTGTTTTCATAATTGTTCTTTGTATTTTTACTTATTATTTGTTACATGTATATGTGTGGTGTACATAGGAAAATATTCTTTTATTAATTTTTTCACGGTATAAAATTTGTATTTCAGCCTTTCGTTCAAAAAAATCATGGATAGAATTACAATCCTTATGGTTTCTTACATTGTGTAGTATAAATCGATCTATAATTTACAAGGAATGTTTTTTAATAATCAAACAATCAAAGTGTATCGTATAATGTATATATGTGAAAGGGATTCCTCATTTTATTACTTTAAGATCTAGTTTACTTGCTTTAGGTTTACATATTCGATTTCATTTTGATCCTATACATGGAATTGGTGAAGTAAATTATTAGTATCCATATATAAATCGAAAGGTTTTGATCTAAAAACAACTTGAATCACACACGTCCACAATGAGATAAGATAAAAAAAAAAGATGGATTTATTTTATTGTAAGAAGGACATGTAAAAGGGGAGTTGGAAATGTGGATGAGGCATTGATGGAAAAGAATCTTCGTTTATATGCATACATTGTTGTCAAAGCACCAAGTATATGTATGGGAGGTATATACATTGAAATAGACATCCCTAGATAACGAAAAAGTGTGTCAGACTATTAACATCCATGAAAACTCAATCCCAACCATCACACTCTCTAATCGATGTCAAAACAGCCCACCTCAATTTAATTTGGCATCACATTTAGTGTAAAAATTGAAAGATTAGGATATGTGTAGAATGTTAATAGATAAAGTTCAAAAATTCAATTGTTTTGAGATAAAGATGGAAAGTTCCAACAAGATGCCCAATCAATACGAATAAATAATTGGAAAATTATATGGATAAGTATGCATACTTCCAAATTAAGGGTGCCTGAATCCGTTATATGGTAGAACCATTGACGACTACGGATTTTTTCATTAATGTCTTGATGGAATCAAATTTTTATAAAGGCACGAATCAATTTTTTATAGAACACAAGGAAATGAATGAAAGGACTGTTTTCTTAATTTAAGATCTAGTGTACTTACTTCAGGTTAAAGAAATTTATTTCATGTCGATCCTAGATATGGAATTTGTGAAGAAATGAATTAGTATCCATATATAAATTGAAAGGTTTTGATTGGTGTCCCCAAGATTTCACCCTGAAATTTAGGACTACCCCTTTTAAAAAAATTCATTCTTTTCAAAGCAATGAGCTGTTTTGCGTTTGTTTTACTTGCAGTTGTTAGCATTTCTCTAAGATATCCTTAGAGAATCATAAAATCCAAATTTCCCAAATACCCACATGCTAAAATTCACTCTATCCCTTCGCCAGGTTTTGTCTGGGAGAATTTTGTTTATTAAATAAATAAAGTTCTTTTAAACATAGATTGAGCTAAAATAGGAGGATTTAGGTTATATAAAGCACTTCACCCCATCATTATTACCACAGAACATTCACCCCTGGGGGGAAGAATTTTTTCAGAACAACTAATTGGAGAAATGTTTGAGCAATTGCTTGCAACTTGTTTTGTTTTGTTTCTATTTCTTTTTGTCTTTGTTTTGGTTTTTATTCTCTGACAATTCCCATAGAATATTCATCCTTCCTACTAGATATTTCCCCATGCCCAGGGTTTTAAAAAGCTATCCAGTATTTTTAATTAAAAAATTTTCTACAGGCAATCAAAGCTCGAGACTCTTTCAAAAGATTGCAAGAAGTTACTTAGTCCAAAAAGGTGCAAAAATGGGTTTTATGAAAATAAGAAAAATATTTTCATCAATACGTAGAGCTTGATAAAATATGCATTTTTAGAGGAAAATGAAACTCAAAACAGAGCCACAGAATGAAAGTTATGGCACATGCAAGTTTTTGCTGCTACATCTTCCTGGACCCTTTCCAAAAATGGAAAATTTTGTTTTGTTCTTTTATTTTATTCACCAAAAATCCAAAAAAGGAAAGAAATGTTGTCTTCGTGCCATTTGCAATTTTCAAGGCTGCCTTCCGTTTCCAATTTCCACGCTGCCTTAAGTGATGAATTTCCACGCAATTTTAAATACAGAAGTAACAATGCAAGTTGCACTTTTGCAAAATAGCTATTTTCATGCAAGTCGCACTTTTTGGAAGGAAGGGTTTAAGATGCCAGTGGGAATTTTATTATCCAGTGTGGATTATATTATGCTAGTGGGAATAAGATGCCAGTGTGGATTCTATTGTTTTGTTATGAAGGAATTCGTAGGCCTGGTCCAAATACGAATCTTCACAAAATCATGAGAGCTACATAATTTTTTTTGTTTCTTTGCAAATAAATGGTGCTTTATTTCAAGATAGAGTTCCCGTCACCTACTTGATATGGCTAAATCAGATTTGTAAGAAGCCTTGTATAAAATATTGATTTTTTTGCATTCTGAGCATCTGCTACGATTAATGTTTTCCATCCACAAAATATTTTCATCCTTATTTGATAATTCATTAATATATTTTTATTATTATTTTATTATGACCATGATGTAAATTTTAAAAAATAAGAATATAGACATATTTTATTTATTTACTTTATGGAAAAAATATTAACTAAATTTGTCAGTAGGGCGTCCACTCAAACTATTGCCTAGAGCACTCCCAACCTTTAATTAGGCCTTGCTCATTATTTATGCCTACAAGTCGACATGAAATTAAGAGAAAATAAATGTACCAAGATGGATCCTATGTATGCATAGCGACCAAGTGATCAATGGCTCCAGTGTTCTTATATGTCAACGTCCACTACGTGTCCACTGTGGATCATTCTAATGGTTGTCAGATCCAAGGGGTTTTCCTCCCCTTTGGTATACGTCTTTTGGCGTAACTAGTAAAAGTAAAAAAATGTATCACAATTGGGATTCCTCCATATACTAGGTTAGAGTATTTGTCCTATAATTTTATTATTCCATTGATACAAGTGATCTGATTGTGTATGCCCTAATCCTTGTCATATCATAATTTAAAAAGCCATTCACTATAATTATTCAATACTTAATTGTCATAATTATTCAATACTTAATTGTCACGTGGTTGCTTAATCTATTAAGCAACTTTCATTTTTTGAGTAATTAATCTTTTTAAATATTTCACAAGGTCTAAAATGCAAATACATGTCAGAACCTCATAAACTCATTTTTATTGTATATCAATCCCCAACTAATGAAATTTATGTTTGGAAGGATTGCACAAATACTAACATTTTACAATAACACATTCATACATAGGTAATAATACAAACATGCCATCACACAACATCAGACCTCTCAATTGACCATAAATGATAGTTATGTGCATGATACGATGACCATGTGACCTCAGTTAAAGGCATATTATAAACCTTTCCCACTATATGGTAAGAACGAACTTCATATTTATTGTTTCATGAGTAAGAATTCACATGATAAAATGGAGAAAAGGTAATTGCTTTAATGTGCATCAAATTAAATATACAAATAAAATTTTATCTTATTCAGGATGTCATTATAACCTGAAATAAAGTTAATTCAACTGAATATTAGTTGACAACTGAGTGAGTAAAATGTACTATACAATACTAGTTGACAAACCTTAAGAGTTAATTGTACTATAAAATTTGTTTATTCAACAACAATGGCTAGCATTCCCATTCTTTATAGTGCCTCTTAATTGTACCAAAACTTTGGGTGACCAACAATCTCCCTAGGTCTAGCTTCACTAAATTTTTACATGCATCTTCCAATAGAAATGTTATATCAAGGGAATATTTTTTTCAGATACTATATGCATTGTAGACTTGAACCCAATATATGATGTAAATCCCTAATACGTTATGTAAATGTTAGGATAAGCACATACCCTTTATCAATAAGGATAATTTTAATAGCCATTGGAAAAGTTACAACCCCATGACTATGTATTACTAATCATATAGTAATAATATTATAATAATTATAAGAACATGATAAAGACATTTCGTATGAGTATTATTACCCTTTGAATAATATTATCTATTTAATGGGAGTACTTTTGAGTATAAGATCAGTTCATATTACACCCCTATTTCTAGTTTATGTATAGTTGATCAAAATTGCTACATCACATAAATGAAATACAATGAGGATGTACAATTACATAAATTTAATTATTATTTCTTGCATATTTCCATTCTAAGGGCAGTGTTACATACTCCTTGTATTTCCATTCAAGGACAATGCATTAGAAATTTTGAATCTTACAAAAAACAAAATTCAATTAATTTTTATGACCTCAAGTTCAGATGACCTTGACATGCATGTTGAGAGAGCTTGTAGAGATGTCTCATCTGTATGGAAATTATTGTTATGACCTAATAAGGAAAAACTGCTTTTTGAAATTGATATACTCAATCATTTCTAAGTGGGATGTCAATGCATCCAATCCTTACAAATCATGTAGACCATGAAGATCTAATTTCCAAACATTGTGTTTTTCATTTATAATTTAAAGAATTTCATTTGTCGCTTTGACATTAAATTTCTCTAGAGCTAAGTACTCTTTTTCAGATTTCTTTGAAAAAATCCTAGCAGTATAGTTGTCTCCTTATAAAAATGCATTTATTAAATGGTGAAAATCATCCCTACTCAAACACAAGTAACAATCATCATTCACCAATTTTGAGTAACAATCATCATTCTCCTTTAACTTCCTTACCCCAAGGCTATACCCAACATTATCGCATCATCTTTGTATAAAAATGGTTTAACAAACTTGTCATTTATTATGCAAGAAAAATGACTAAAAGTATTTTTAGGATGTGTCACTCTCAATTTTCTATTTGATGGGTTACCATATACTGATTCATTCCAAATTAACATGCCATACAATACACCCCACCCTGCAAAGTTGTTGTAAGATAGGGGCACTATATATCCCTCCCTTTCTAAGAGCATCATCCTTGGTGTGACACAACACAAAGATTAGTTGGAAGGATAAAATAGAAGAAACAGGTCAACCATGATAATTTTGTTTATTGCCAAGACCCTGTTACCAACATGTGATTGCAAGGGAATAAAAAAATCATGATTTTCTTCAATTGTTTAAGTTATGTGAAGATTGTTAGTTTTCTCTCTACCATAGGGAATCTAAACAAAATTTCATAGTCATATTCAAACCTATTTGATAATGTTTTCATATATGTCACCCTCTCATTGGTGACAATCCTTGGGGATTTCTCTTCATATACCTCCACTTTGATGCTTGGAGGGACTTTTTTTCTCTTTTTTTGCTTGGGGAGTTTGAGAGGAAAAGCTTAGAGAGGAGTTAGGACCTTGGAGGGATTGACTTGCAATTTGGAGCTAGATGTTTTTACTTGTGATGTATATCTCACAACTTTCTTTTTTTTATTTAACTTGGGAATCTATGTTTGTTTTTTTGGCTATGTTTTGCACATGGGTATGAATATTGTTTTAAATGTTTTGCTTCTTAGTGCTCTATCATTATTTTCTTCCTTTCAAATGCATGGAAATACCTTTGGGATGTATGGGAAGCCATGGAGGCTTATGGTAATATGAAAATGTGTGAATAATAATTTGGATTACATGGAAAACTTGGATGCTACAAATTATTTACTTTCCTTTTCTCCCTTCTTGAGAAGTTTCAAATTTTCATGGGTTTGTTCTTGTCTTGTGTAAGTGGTTTGGCTTGTGTATATGTTTTCTTTTTTTTTTTCCTTCCTCACCTTGTTCATCTTGGACGCATACTCCATCTCTTTCCCATGGGCTTGGAGGGAGGCTAACATGCCCTCCATTTATGGAAGAGGAAATGTAATGATGCCTATTGGTTGGGTGGAAAACTAAGCCTTTGTCCTTTGAAATAAACATTACATTCAGAGTGAGGTTTGTATAAGATATAAAAAACAAATATGACGAAACACACCTATAGTTAGGTTATTTTGTTCCAAATAAATATGAAAATATAATGTATATGTATTTGAGAATTTAACCCAAATTAAACATGATCTAAATATAATTCAAGTAAGCTTGGATCTCAAATATCTATCCCACTTAATTAAAACTGAGTGGTCAGAGTAAAGGAGGTAAACTAGTTTCACAAGTCTATTATAGCTTCCTACCAAGGTTAGGAGACAACAAGAGTTAAAACCGGGTCACTTTGATTTAATTCAAATAAATCATCATACTACTCACTTAAGATTATAAACATAAATATATCGCCAAGTCGATTGCTAAGTAAAGGAGCAAGAAATGGTGGGACACTACAGTTTCTAACACAACCCACCAAACTTAACCTTAACCCTCTGTTATTGGAATAAGAAGATTATGAATTGGGTATCAGTGGATGAAAAAGGTCCACTTCAATTCCATCCACCTTCCCTTGCTCCAGCCGCTGCTACACCAAACTTAACCTTAACCCTCTATCATTGGAGTAAGAAGATTATGAATTGGGTATCCCAGCCCACTGCTGAGAACCTGTGGCCCTCATACTACCTCCAAAACTACCAGATAAGGAAACTACTTATTAATTAGGAATGTTTTTACTCAATCTGAGAACAGGACGATGGATAAAAAATGAATAGGTTACTTAAAGTTAAAAACAATTGGGATTATAATATTTATCCATTTATCAACTCAATTGAAAGACTTATCTATTAGGTATTAGCTGACGTCTAAGGGAATTTGAATATATTACCTAGATATCGAATCAAACCCACATAGCTAAATTTCAAGAACGCACAAAACCAAATAAATAACCTTGAAACGATGGAGATTTTTTATTGTTGTTTATTGAAGGATCTATTGCAAAACATTTATGAGTCTATTAACATAACCTGAAAGTTCCAAATCAGAAAAAATGTGAGGGGATTCAAATAAACGTATCCCCCGTACAATAAGCTATTTGTATGCCGAACGAGTGTTTCATAGTGATATTAGTAGTTAATGAAGGCTAGCAAGCACCAATACACGTCATAAAATGAATGGTGAATATTTATCTGTCTTGCATTTGTTTAAACCTGATGTTGAACAATGGTCCACATGACCTCACAAGTCTGACAACAATTGAAAGGCCCTACTTGAAGATTTTTTAGGTGTTGGACACATGGACAGAAGACATTGGAATTCGGCCCCAGATGTGGCAAAGGATGAGATCTTACTCCTCAACAATGAAAATTGATCTAATAACTCAAATATACGTGAGGAAAACAATGATATAAGTATCATCCTATGGATAGAAAGCATACAGGGGTTTGTTGGTTTCGATGCAATGGGAGCAGTAGAAGAATGATGAGGGAGCCCTCCATGCTTGTATGCGATATGGATGATGAGACATTGGAAAAATGGTAGAACGAATGGGTTTATTATCGTTGTTGTTGGGGGGGCCTCTTCTCTTAGAATGTTATCCTCGATATAGTTAAAAACCTTGCAATTGATGTCATTGATGAAGTGGTGATGATTTTAAGTGGGGACGAAATCCCTAACATACATGTTATGGTTTAGATTATAGGGTATAAGATATTGTCTACTGCTCAATAATTGCATGTTCTTTAAGTACAGAAGGCGCCACAATAATAATAATCAGCAACAACTTAGGGATAATTTATGTGGTGATTCTGGTGGCTAGAAAATCCCTAGTGGAAGTCAGGATTTTGAAAGCGTCAACACTAACGAGGAAGCTAGGGAAGGGAAGATGACCTACATAGGTTAAATTTGACATCCGTTTAGATGCTTTTCATGATTTTATCCATAAAATACTTATAGATATTTGAAATAACCATCACATGTGAGTTAACTATTTAACATATGACTGTAAATTCATATATTAAATTATATGTAAATTATATTAATATATACTAAACATAATTAAATAAATACATAATTATTTTTTACATATTTTATTAATAAGATATAAACAACATTGCTTTATATTTTAAAAGTTAGTACTAGAAAATTACCCATAAATAAATTGTTGGACATGAATAGGTGTGCATCAAATTGAACCCCTGATCTTTTGTCCAGACGGAGTGAACTAGGTATTTTTTTACCCCTTATTTTTCTCCTTGAAATCCTTCACTAGAGCCTTACACTGATACTTAGTTATCCTCATATGAAATCCTTACCACAACCTTACATTGATTCTTAGTGATCCTTGTAACCATCCTTCTTCACTTCGCAATCTTACCTTTTTTCTTAGCAATCCTATATTTAAAATCTTCCCAACTACACGATTGTTCTCTTTTCCCTATAAACATGTGTTTGTTTATAATTGTGAATTTCAACATTATTATTACAATTATATGTTTGTGAGTGGACATATATTTCAACTCTAGTAAATCTGCCTCACATTTGACAGTTATCATCATTTCCCTTGCTATTTTATCATGATTTGTAATTTTTCCATGTATCCAATATTAGTTTAGAGTCTTGTTTATTTCGGATCCTTCATCAGTATTACCTATAGTATTGTTGGATACTATTAACGATTGTTGCTTGAAAATCCTCATAATTCCACATTTTAATTTCTTTTATCACATTATATTAATTTCTAAAAAATGTTGGTTTTTAAGTTGTCTTAGTTTTGAATCCTTTGCATCATTGTCAATAAACTAGTGAGACCTATTATTTTATTAGGGAGATCTAGTCCCCCTGAGATTCCTGTTGAATTGCGATATTTTTGCAATAAATAGGGTTGTTGGACTTTTCAATATTAGGATAACAAAAAAGTGGTCAGTAATCATGGCAAGAATTACCATATAAACATTTCAAAACAAGTTGATGCCCTCGCGGTTGCACTAGGTTAAATTTGAGACACATATATGTGTACCTAACAAGTTTTAGGTGTGATTAAATCACCATTATTTTTTATTTTTATTAAATGTTGAAGAATTAGAATTATTTTTTATTTTTTATTTTTATTTTCACAAAATCCTAATTCTAGAAACTATAGGTTGTAACTCATAATCTAACTTAAATTTCTATTGAAATTCAACATAACAAGATGTGCAATTTCACCTCTTCGATGAAATTTTATATGGTAAGTTATTCCTTTTTTATTTTTTCCTCCCTGAAGTTTTTTATACAAACCCAATTCAAAAAAATACAACATATATAAATCTCATAAAATCCTTGACATTTTCAGGTTAAGTTTAATAAAAAAGTTATTCTATTTTTTTCTGTAATTTTATTTAAATGCAAATTCATATGACTATGTATTAGATTTATGTTTTAATTTTATCTCATGTCATTGATAATATTTATCTCCTTCTCATTCGCAGTCATTCTTATGATTCTCTAGTGGGACATACAAAGTTTATATGATTATTGATATACATAGTCTATGTGAAATCCAATGCAATTCAAAGTGTGGCGACATTGTCAGAAAATGATAGAGAAAAGATTTATTTATATGGAATTTTTTGTTTGAGAATTAAATGTCATATTTCAAATCTTTTACGTCTATATTTCAAAACCTGTGCACAAGAGATTTCCATGAATAAATTTAACTAGAAATAAATAGATGCTTACAAGAATTTTTGAATTAGTAAAATGGAAAATCCTTGACATTTATATCCATTTAGAACTCCATTTTTACAAATAAAGTAATTGAAATGTCTCCTCTCTTTGTATTTCAAACACTATATTCACAATAAAAACATTCAAATACTAAAAAATGATCAGATTCTTCAAAATATTATCGTAGTTAAATAATTGTAGTCAGGCTCGCCCCTCTGCTCCACTACCAATGATTCTTTCCCCCTTCCCATGGCTTCTTCCCATTATTTTCTCATCCCCAAGACCAATTCAAAAGGTGGCACTGCATGTACCATGTTGATGATTACTTTCCCCTATACAATCAAAATCCTCATCAAACCACACCTATCCCTTTTTTGTCGGTGACTGTTCAATGACGATGCCATCACTGTTGTTGATGAGTAGAACTTTGCATGGGCTTGCTACCTTGACATGCTACATCCATTCCACATCTTCTTTTACATATTTATGAAATGGCTAAAACTACAAACACATTTTAACTTCCGAAAAAATATATCACTCCTTACGTTTACAAATATATCTTTAGGTTGCTTTTGTGTCATCTAAGACAACAACCCAAGTCCCATCGAAGGATTGATATGAATGTCATGATATTTTTTATGATTCAATTTCACATTGTTTTCCCTTTCCGCATTCCCCACCCACACACTTTTCCACCCTCTAACCCCTTCATCGTCACCCTTCTTCCTCTCCCATTCTTTCTCTCCTTCAATATGAATCCTCTAAAAAATCAACTTCGGTATTTTCATCATACATTTCATGTACAATGGCTAGTCTAATTAGACTCTGTGTCGTTTTGCATATTAATGTTGTTTTGCAATAAATGCATAAAGTCGCGTAAAAAAGTAATGTATCAAGATTTATCAACGTATGCACAGCGGTCGGGCTATCAACAGTTTCGACGTTCCCGTACATCGTCATCCACCACATATCCACCATGGCCACCGTGGATCACTTTGACAGTGTTCAGAGCCAGAGTGTTTACCTCCCTTTTAGTATACATCTTTCAATGTAACAAGGGAGATGAAACAATTTCTACTATTTATAAGCATCATATCTTATGTAACCTATATATCGGTTAAATTTAATTCTCAAGGGGTGGGTCTTGGCTATTAAGAGATTGAAAGATTTGCTTAAGACTGAAGAACACAAGGACTATGAGATAAAAGTCAATCCAAAATAATTGTTAAACCTTAGGCACATATATGTAATAGTTTACAAATCTACTTTAGAGGAGAGTTTGCGCAACAAGTCCTGGTCTTCGTCTTTCTAGTTCATAATAAGAGTCCAAGGTTGTGGAATGAAAATTTTTCTAACTTAGTTTCAACCATCCTCATATAAATATGTTAGGGTTTAAACCTTAACTTGAAGAAAAGATCCGAAGATATATGTTGGTAACATATTATTCAAAATTTTGAGTAATCAATTAGAAAACGAGCAATGTCGGCTTTAGTCTGAACCTTGGCGGTGTTCACTCTTCTCCAATAACAAAATTCATATTAAATTGTGTTTTAAAAAAACAAAAAAATTGTTTGGTAGAGATGAAACACAACCTAATGTCTTGAAATAGAAAAGAAATGGCTAATGTCATCAGCATACCTTTATTCCTAAAACATTAGGAAACCAATATTTCTCAAATCATTGCTGGTTAACATTAAAGCAAAACCTGGATGTACTGCATTTCATTTTAAAAGTCTATTCACTATAAACTGCCTAACTTAATTACAACGATCTGTTTCAGTGATGTTAAATTTCTGCAATCCAATTGCAACCACCTTTTGAGAATTTGTGTTGAGATATTTACATATCTTTCCGAATTTTAGCAATCCAATTACAACAATCTTGAAAGAATTTTTATTGAGATATTTACATATTGTCCTACCGAATATATCAATTATGATTGATGAACGACGATCAGAATCCCAGGATTGTAACTCTCTTCACCAAAAGAAAATTCCAAAACATAGCAAATGCAACAACATCACTTAAAATAGAAAGACCATCTACGAGGTCTTTACTCTTCATGTTAGCTTCCCTGAACTCGCATTCTTCAGCCAAGCATTTCCGATATGATTTCAGAATCTTATTATTGTCCTTACTTCTCCTGCAATAAAAAGACTGTTCCTCCCATTAAGATGAGTTCGCATCATGTCTTTCAACCGCATGGTCAGCTCTAAACTACGTAGTCTAAAAGATAATTAAATATTTTGGTTGTCGTGTGGACATGTTTTAATGGTCGTTGGATGAGTGGGTGCATGAGAGGAAACTAGCTAGTAGGGTACAACTGATTATATCCCCCAGTTTCTACATTGAACACAAGTGTTGTATGATGTAAACATTTTCCATGTTCCAACAAGTTTCATAATGTTTGTAGTTCATTATGCAAGTGAGTATTTCATACCACTATAACACATATATCTTAATTTCATTTTTAAGTATTGGGAAAGGAATATCTCCCTCCCTAACTTTTTTTTCAATAATCATTTGCTTCTGTTGCACATCATAAATATTTCTGCATTCTAAAACATATATGTTTAATCAATGTAAAATGATTACAAGTATTGTTGAGTTTCGTAATTTAGTATTAAGGGAGTTTTTACCTGAGTTTACATTGTGCTCATTATAGGTATCTATTGAGTTTTATAGTGCCTTATAATTACTTTTAATCATGACATGGGGTGATCATTATTTTCTTAGACACTCTATCACATACGAAAGTAGTGGAAACAACCATATTTCACATTGTGAAAGGTATTTAGAACCAATGTAAAAAAAAAACTAACATTATTTTTCGTGTAACCTAATTTCCTAATCATAATTTTAATAGGTTAAAATTGATGAATAATTATCAAGATAAATTTTACCTTAAGAAAATACAATGCAAAATAATGTCATCAAATTCCCATATACAAAATAATGTATAAATTTGGACTTCATATTATATGAGAATAAAGTTCAGTGAAATTGGAACTTTTTCACAAGTTTGATGAAAATTGTTGTAAATCTAGACACCAAATATTACATGCTTGAATCCTGTGTGATAATGGATATTTAGTTAAAGGTATGTACATCTATCAAAGAATAATGCATTTTTTTGGTTTAATGTTTTAGTTATTTGCACACATAAAGCATGAATTGGATTAAAAATTGACTCCAGGATATGGGGATGTATCATGGAATGCATTTGTTTAGTTTATTTTATTGAGAAAATGACTCAATGATTTGTAGTACCATCAAATAATTATAATTTGTTTTATTGATATCGAAACAAAATCAATAGATTACTTTAACTCGATATTTCAATGAGTTACAATAAAAATTTAAACTAAAATTAATAAAGAATTAGCATACCTTTCCTTCTATACAACGAACAAACTAGGTTGCTTGAGCTCCTTCTCCTTCTTCACTAGGTTACTTGAAGTCAATATTAACTAGTTACAGTAAAAATTTAAAAGAATTAGGATACCTTTATTCTCAAGAATGAAATTATAGTTGTAGTAGAAATGAAATCCACTTGGGATTAAACAAATATTATCAGGATATGTTGTGAAATGTAACATGACATAAATGTGGCACAAATGTGACTCATGTTGCATCACATTTTCACCACATTTGTAGCACTATTATCACATTGTGTTTGTATTGTGTTGGTGATAAAATTTGTCATTATGGAAAATTAGGTGTTTTCACCAACACTCACGGGGCTACGTCCCTCTCAATTGAATGGTGCAGTTCCCATTATTGAATGTAAACTCATATATTCCTATATAAGTGATGTGAGTTTTCCAAAAAGGTTGGAGATCACACAAGCAAACTCCACTAAGCCTATGGAAAAGCATTTGTATGGGGTACAAGGGATGAATCTACGGAAATGAAGGGTGAAGGAGAGAAATTAGACAAAGGAAGGTTATTGCTATGAGTAGGCACAAGTAGAATTCACACCCAATAATCGGAGTAGTTCAACATTCAATATAGAGGGAAAAAAAATTAAATTTATTAGTGAGACAAACAAAACCCACATATAAAACCAATTCTCTTGGGCACATTCAGCAAAGATACAAATCTCTTTTTGATCGTTATACTTATAAAGTTTATATAAGAGGGAAAATAGAGAAATACATAGGTAAAGAGCAATGGAAGAAATACAACTTTTATTTCATGTGCATTGGTGATACTAAGCTCAACAACAACTATCCACAATTGCTACAACATAGAAAATATCAAAAGCTAGCATTTTTAGGATTCCTTGGAATGGAGAAGAAATCCCAATTTATAGAGATGTGAATTGACCCTTCGCTTACCACCGACATGACTCTTCATGATCTCATTCAATTGTGACTTTACATCTTCCTAGGAAGCAAAAAAAAGTTCCTTTTTATAAACCAAAGGGACTTTTACAATGCAACTTTATAAAGTCACTTAAGTGAATGGGACAAACTACAATGATTACGCTCAACGAGGAATTAAAAAGGGAAGAGAAGGAAGAGAGAGGAAGAGAAGAGAAGGAAGAAGTTTCCAAATATGGTGAAGAAGATCCTTTCCATAAATATATTTAATTATTCATGCCTCTTGATAAATATTTTAGATAGTGGACTCCTGTTCCTTGAATTCCTTGCTAAAATATTCTATCGAAGCTGTCAACCTATCTTCCTCTAGAATGAAAACACAACCCATAACCTTGGTAAATGTTTTTTGGACATCAATTATATGCTTCCATTGATGAATACATTCTTGTGGTCCATTACAATTGCATCAATACAAATTTTGATGTCGGCCAAAGACTCTAAGTTTTCTTCATTGAAGGAAATAGAGTCACGTAACTCTTTCTTGAATAGCTCCTGGAAGGAAGTAATGAGTTCTTCTGACGATGAATCCTCAATGACTGTAGGGAGCTCAATTCTCTGAACATAATTATAGACATTTTTTAAGATCTCAAAATCATGTTGTCCACATGAGTCCAACTTAGATATGACATTCTTAAGCATTGCATATTTCATGTCCATGATGTAGATCCAAAAATGAGACAAATTCTCTACATATAAGGGTGTGAGAGTTGAAGGAACTCGTCTTAGATATCAGTGGAAACCTCTCATCCAAATTAATCACATATTTTGTAAACTCATCCTTTTCTTTGTTCACTTCTAATAATGTTGCAGGGACATACTTGATGAGAGAAACAATATATGGAAACAATGCCTTCCCTTGCTTAATGATTTTATCAATCCACTTCTTGGTGTCCTTTCCCTTCATCATGTATGCTTTTGATTTCTTTATTTCTTCGGGGTCAAAACTACTGATTAGGGAAATATTTTCTGTTGGAAGAGAAGATGCTAAGCTAGACTCCAATAAGGGTTGGATGTAGGCACATAGAGCTTTTACATGTTCCTTCAATTGCATAATTTTATGCTTGTATTATTCATTCTGAGTGAAGAGGTGAGATGTGGATTCATTGAATAGAATAGAGTCACCCTCATGTGATGCTTTACCTCATGAAATGTGGTTCACCTCATAGTCTAATGAAGTCATATCTTCAATGGGGATTTCATTCTTATGTTCAGAAAATTTAACATACTAGTTACTTGGGATGCCACTGAAGAAGCAGGATGTCATCTGAGCTTGCTTTCTTCATTAGATATTCGATGTATCTAAGATTTCTTTGATACTTGGCATGATAGAAATACGTATTATCCTTGAGCCACTCTAAGGAATTTCTTGAATCCATGGAAAAGGCTCTTCAGGAGTTGACATGATTCCTTACACTAGAGCACTTTCAAGAGCATTTTGTAGAAACAACTCTTGATTACCATTAAGAGTATTTCTGATTGGGGAAGACATATCTTGACACTTAGATGCTCTTTAATGAATCACTCTTGGTTAACTAATCTTTCCTAAAATACACATAATCAATGGTTTCTCAACTATTGCGCCCTACGATGTTCTGCTTTGCTCCAGTACACCACTGTGAAGAAAATAATGCCTCAGGATCCTCTTGAAGGATGGATATCCTCGTTTGAGATATGAAACTATCATACCATGTGAATAGTTTGAAAATCAGAGAGATGAATGAAAATATAACTAGTTGTAACTTTCTAAACTCATAATTAATACTTTGTATTTTTAGCAAGTTGAACCATGACTACTTATTTTGGGATAATTTTTCTTTTTTTTAATCAAATTTGGACTTCTTGTTCATAAGGAATTCATCTGGCATATTCAATACCATTCTATTGGTAGTTTTATTCTATTTTTAGACTATTTTATTTTCATTTTTCATTTTTGTGTTTTTTTTTTCTTTTTTTTCTCCAAAATTGTTGAGTTTGTCACTTTTGTTGTTTTCTAAGTTCACTGCCTTGAAAAGGTTTGCTATTTAAGAAAAAAAATTGTTTATAGTAAATGAGTGCACTAGAGACATGTTGTTTTTATAAAATAACCTTCCCCACCTCATATTACGAGAAAAAAATCTTCATTGGGCTAGGTTTTCACTCTGGATCTCATGTAGAAAATTTTAGCCCGATCTAGCCATCGGAATGGTGGAAAATAAAAAAAAAAACTAACGCACAAATCTAGGGTTTTTTCCATTAAAATCCTAGAGAATAACTTAATATGTTGTCACTTTATTCTAGAAGGTGTTTGGGATGAAAATCAGTTGTGAAAATTTCATCCAATTTTGTTCACCGGATTGGGAGATATGATTTTTTTACGTTTTCGAGAATGAAGTTAATCTAGAAAACATTTGGCATCGTGTCTAGGAAAAAATGAAAGTTTCTTGGTTTATTTCTTATCTATGAATATGAATTCATGGAGTAATTTTTTTATCAAACTCAGCAACCATGGTTTCTAGAAAAAATATCGTAGCACCTCTCACGCACGCACAACGGAAGAAGTAACATGACACTTATAAAATTTGTAATTTTTTTAAAAATATTCATGCTACAGAGTGCAATTTTTTGTCCCAAATATCCCAAGAGGATGAGATAGTTAATGAAAAAAAAATTACCCTATATCATAGCATTCCAAGTGTCTCGAGGTGATTTCCCTATGTAGGGAAGAGAAAATCATGCAAAAATCTCATTGGGGCTGAATTTGAATCGTATGAGGAACCTAGGAAGGGGCTTGCTATAGGATAAATTTTTTATCCCAAATATCCCAAGGAGATTAGTTGGTGCAAATAATTTTTCCCTATAGCAAAGTGCTGACAAGTGGCAGAATAGGGTTTGTAGACAAGAAGGGCTAGGATTAGGTGAGGAGGCGCTTATCTTGCAACATTGGCCTTCGTCAGGGTAACATGATCAACCAAATGATAACTTTTTTGTCCCAATTGTTTCAAGGAGATGGGACATTTTCTTGTAAAATAGTGTGCCCTATAGCCAAATTTTGACAAGTATCCACTTTATAAATTGGCTAAGTCGCGGAAGCATACCTTGGAGAGAGACTTGAAGACAAGGTTTTTAAAGCTCCCAAAGGAATTATTGGGAACTTACTTATATGATTTTGAATCTAAACATCCTTTTGAGAATAATGGGATGGTTCTCATGAACTATTTCTTCCTGCAACTCCCTAAAAAGTTTCCTTTTTACTGAGGATCGCTAGGTGTACTTACTAAATATAGAATTAGGATGAAACATTATTTGGTATTGTGAAAAATATGAAAGTAATATCATTTATAGAATTAAATCATATTTCCAATGGTATCTTATTTGACCTAAAATTCATTATATATCTCCTATAATCATTTCCTAAAGCTCAAATGTTATTTTAAACTGCAAGCTCATTTACCTTCAAAAACCCGCTTTGATTGAACCTCTCCCTAACCCTTCAAATATTACCCAAATCTTCCTAAATCAATTTAAATATGATCTTGGATCTTTGATATAATTCCCTAAATAATTTTATCCTTCATTTTTATCTAGAGAATGCACACCCATCTCAGAAAGGCTAAAAATAGCCATTTCTAAGTCTACTGCAGAATCTATCTTGAGAGGAATTACCTCAAAAAATATTTGTGAAATTGTTTTCACCTTCCCAGTACATGGCCAAGGTAATTACAAAAAAAAAAATGAGAACTTGGAGGATTGGGATAGGCATGACAGAGGGGAATATCTCATTTGGAGGAGTTCTCATAAGGGCTTACAAGTAAAAAATTTGACACTAGGGTATAGTTTTCATGTTTACAATATTCATTTTTTCCCATGCAAAAACATATGAAAATAGTTGGATCTAGCTTATGGACATGTTCTAGATAGAGTTCAGTGAGGATAGATCATGCAAGGTATTGGTACCCAAATCGGTCCTCCCTTTATGGTCGAGCAATATCAACATAATGAGAAGGATTCCTATATAATTATAGATTTATATTTTTCTTGTTTTGTAGCCAGCGAAGTATCTCAGCATCTCTTTATCACTCGAGATCGAAGAAGTCAGGTAGCACCATACTGAGGGTATGTCCTACCCTCTTACTTTAGACTCTGCCTTTAGCCAGGGTGAGAGGGCCTATTCTATAGTCTATAATTGTGAGTGGGGTGGATATATCAACAATATTTGACACTCCTTTATAGAGTAATTGAAAAATAGCTCTGGGAAGACATGGTCAATTCAACAAAGGCTTACTCTCATGAGTTGTAGAAAATGCAGATGTCTTCTAAACAAAGCTCAGACTACTAAATATAGTATGGAACCAAATTTATTTAGCATATTATTGTCTTTAATGAGGTAAGCATGGGTAGTTCTTGTAGGATTAGTTCATTTTGGTTGTATTTGATTTAGGTAATTAAGCAACTTAAATTTGATTATACTAAATTTCAAGGAACTTTTAATAAATGTTGGGAGATCTACCAAGTGTAAGAAAATTATACCTCAAATAGCTCACAATCAACCTTCAACTAGAAGATGTACACTCATGGAAGCCCAAGAGTGCACGGTTTCACACAATCTTTAAGGATTCAAACACAAAATCTCATGTTGAAGACTTAATAAAACATCATAGATTTACAATTTATCATGCCTAAGATACACTCAAAGTATTATAAACAACAATTAAAAAAGTGGAGACATAGTGACTTTAAAAAATTTATTACACAAATGAAATGAAAGCTCTTCTCAACAGTGCAATTGTAATTTCTAGAATGCTACCAAAATGATAAAGTTATGTATGACTTAAAATATCTCTAAAACAAGATTGCAATGGGATCATGAATAAATATTTTACAGTATATCATCTTAACAGAAAATATAACAATGCTCATGATTAACACAATTAATTCAAGGCTCATCAAATTTATCAGCAAGGGAAAGTAGATATATAGTCTCAGTACTTGTCAATGGTTGTACACTTGCAACTATCTTAACGTGACTTAATTTGAAGGCTCAAATAAAGTAACAAGTTTCTTAGATGAGTTCTTGGGAAAATGGTTTTTCTCTGAGTTTTCCTTTCTCTTCGAAAACATATCTGAAAATTTTAACCCCCTTCTACGAGATTATTCTTTTCTCATTTATACCATTCTATGCACTCATTTTCTTTCCAATTTACCCTCAAAAGTGTGAATCTTCAAGGTAATATTCCCCTTTATAGCATATATTTTAATCCATGTTATTCTCATGAAGATGCCTCATCAAATGTTTCCAGGTGTGAGAACTATGATCCTTCCACATTTTCATTCTATTTATGTATGATTGGGATGCCATGTCATCACTTTTACCCACTTATTTAATCATTATTTTCCATTGGTGACTGGACATCTTATTTTAATGATTTTCGAGCGCCTACAGGGAATTTGATTTGACAGATGCGCTTATTTACTTTTCCAGAATCCTTTTTGAATGTTTTATATTTCTTTTCATGCCTTTTAGGTTAGTTATCATGCATGATTCTTGTCAAATCAGATCAATTTTTCATTTTATTCTCAATGCCAATTCATTTCAACTTTTAAATTTCTTGTGTCGATATATATCTTATTGAGATCTCAGGAATAATTTCACCATGATTGCACTGAATTCAGCTCTCCTGCCTTGAATTTCCTATAAAAATGCACCAATTACTTCATTTTTTCACACTTTATTCTTTGTGTATAATAACTTTGAGGAAATCCATATGTATTATGGAAGGAAAACCAGTGGCACCCAGTTTGAAAGAAATATGTACTAAATATTTGCATTCTATCTTTGATTTTTCGGTTCTAGATGAAAATTTTGTAAGGATGATGTTTGAGATTGTTGATCATGATGATTATTGCAGGCCTTTAACAACTCGAGTTGTTCAAGTTGCTCTCGTGAGAAGACCTATCAGGATAACTCATCTTTTCTCTACTTTTTAGATGATGTATTTTCATCTGTATAGGATTGGTCATCAAAGGGTTCCTTAGGATTTGAGGGAATTCTGAAATGTAAGTAGGCCCATTGTGTAGGATTTTACCAACTAAAACTACTACCTTTGTGATGAATCATTTGTTACAAAAGAGATTCGTTTGTAATCTTATGTTCTTGATAGAGAAATTTCATCGACTACAGTCCCCTCCCTTTATCACCAACTAAATGCAATGGAGAAACGTATTTTAGTCTCAGAGGAAAATAAACTAATGAATACACCCCCTCCATCTCCTGAACCATCACTTCCTTTTCTGAAAAAACATAAGGGTGAGTCTAGCTTTGGGCCTTCAATTACATTTACTAATTTCATGCCTTCTTCTCTAGTCATTCCATAATCATTTGTGGTTGCATTTCCAACTCAAGGTTCTCATCCAACTTCTTATGTAAAACCTAGAGGGAAAAGGGCATTTTATAAAGGTGGTTTAGCTATGGGTGAATGGGTCTTTTCTTACAAGAAGAGGTCAAAATTTTTTATCCTGTTACATGGTCCCTTGTCCATCCTGTATGATCTTAAATCAATGGGCATGTCTTGGACACTGGTCGAAGACATTATTTTTTTTTCAAATGGCACTAGGGATGGATGAGCATGGGCCTAGGAAAAACATTTGGTGAAAAAACATCCTCTTTTTAGAGAGGATTTTGTGGTATTGGATGTTTAAAGTTTCTCATTATTGTCTTTTCTTTTGTAATAAAACTCTAGTGGATATATGTAATCTTTCCTCTCATGGGCTGGCCTGGATGGGCCCCGAATAGATCCCCATTTTGATTTTTTCAAAATGCATAAAGTATAAACATCTCATTAGTTTATATGCTTTTACAAATGGACATAAAATTTCATCCAAGAAATATAAAAATCTAATGCATTATATCAAATCACAATTTATATGAGAGAATAACAAGTTCTAAAAGTAATGTTCATCTTTCAAGAAGAAATAGTATCAAATGAAACACTAGTTACAAATGAAATATAAAAAGAAGATAAAGTTTTAAGAATGGAAAGCTTAAGCTTGTTCATCATCTTTCATTTCTGCATCCTTTTCTTCTTTAGTTTCTTCTTCTGCTTCTTCTTCTTCTGGAAACCTTGCCACATATGTATCATACCTTCGAAAGAGCTCATTGATTTCTTCTTCATTTGGTCCTATATGGTGTTGGAAGATCAATGTTTTTCTTCCTATTGCATCCACACAGTAGCCCATTTTTTCTTGTATTCCAATGGTCTGGATTTTAAATATGTAATTTTGTTCTCAGTTTTCCTCATTGTTTTAATAACTTCATAGGAGAAATTTTCTTTCTGAATGTTTTTCTCAAAATATTTGAATAAGAAATCAATTTTAAGATCACCATAGCTCTTCTTGAATTTTTTGAAAAGCATATCTTCAAGTTTTAAATCAATAGCATATAAAGTATCATTGACCCATTTCCTTTTAACTTCTATTTTTTCTTTGATCCCATTCAAAACTTACACCCTAATCTTTGCTAATTCCTTTAGCACAATCCCTTTTTTTCAAACAATTCATCACTGAGTTGAGTTATACGGTCCAACTTGGGAAAAATTCCTTCAAAGTAGAATATTTTGGTATCACACTACTCAACTATTTCATCAGTTTCATTAAGCCTATTCTTGAGCTCTTCATACTTTTCACTGGTTTCTTCAATTGTTTCATTTTCCTTTTTTGTCAATTTGTCAATTTGTCAATCCATGTGTCCACAACTTGAACTTTCTTAAAATCCTCATCAATATTTTCCATTCCTTCAGGGGTATTGGTAGAGGTACTTTCTTGAGTTTGAATAGACTACCCAATTAATGGTTGCAGACTAGAACTTAAAGATTTGACTTGTTCTTTCAATTTTTTTGGAGTTAAACTATCCTCATCAACCTTTTGTAATAAGACACTTACTACCTCTAATACTCCCTATTTTAGTTGATCTCTTGGAGGATTTCCTAAGGGAATAAGTTGAACATTGTAGTTGTTGGCTATTATATTTTCTCTAGTTTTTCCTTCATGAAGGATTGCCACTTTAGAAATTTTAGATCCCAATGGATCAGTATGAGTCTGGTAAGAACCCTAGTTCTTTTGGAGGTCCTCACTGGTTTTGGAAAATATAAAGTTGTGAGGTATATGGCCTCAATAGGGACAATTTCTTTTTCTTTCTTTGAAATCAACTCCCCTATCCATCCCTTTACAAGACTTGTCCTAGCTTTGTTTTCTCGCAATTCTTGTTGGGGTTTCTTGGGAACAACCACCAACTTCTTGAACATATCTTGTTCACTTTGGGTTGATGGTTCTATCTGATTTTCATAGTCTTCTCTCAATATTATCTCTTTGTTATCACTATGTACTGGCACTTCCCTTAATTTTCTTCCTTCTTGGTCTTGAGTTTGGAGCTGACCAGTCTCTTTTTGAGTTACATCAGTAATTAGGATATGTTCTTTCTTTATTTCTTCAGCTAATGCAATCTTAACTTCATCTTTTTCCTTGGGAATTTCTTGAACTAATATCTCTCTTGTAGGATCTCCTTTTTTTTCCAATATTTCCACCTCCCTTGGAGGTTGTTGGGTTGGCACATTATCATTCTTTTTCTCTGTTGATATCTCAGGTTGTGTCATGGTGGATTGCCTTCCCATTTTTGGTTCCCTATTTTCACCCAAACCTTATACATCCACACCAACAATAACTTCATCCTTAGCAGTTACATATTGTGTAACCTCTATTATTTTATCATCTACAGATTTCCTTGTTTGATATGGCTAACTATCCTTAGTGGCCTTGAATTCATGGGAAGGATATTTTTCCCCTAATAACTCAGTACTCACACCTTTTTCACTAAGCATATCTGGCTTATTTGACTATGAAGCCGCCTGATCTACAGAGGAAACCTCTGATACTTGAACTTTGATTTCAGTGGTTGGCATATGAGTAATTTTTTCTACTTCTTCACTCATTTGAATATCACTTACATTCTTTGTTGTTTGTTCGTAAATAGATATGTCAAATTCATCCAATGTGGAAAAATTCTCACCAATATCAACATCCATTAGCTCTACCTGACTCTTTGCTAGCTCTTACAAATTTTCAAATAAAGGTATATTCATGTTTTCAACTTACATGGTTTCAGATGTTTTCACACCTTGATTCAAGACATCACTATCTACTGGATTAGTTAAGACATTACCTTGAGTTGTTTGTTCTTCATTGTTCCCAATTTTCACTCCCTCTGAAGATAAAGGTGAAAATAAAGGCACTGGTTGCATAACCTATGACACTGATGCTACATGTTGTACCTGGAAAACATCAATTCTTTCATGTTCTAAGGGATTAATTACTACATCCCTATGTTTATGTTTCTTGTGTGTATGAGAACTTTCTCTTACCAGAATTGGCTCATACACAATTTTGTGTCTCTTATGTGCCCTTTCAAACTTCTTAAGGTATGGTGCTGCTCTTTTTTCTTCACCATGTGGCTTAGATTGTGAATGGCCACTTGTTATGGCCCCACTCATCAAACTTATCAGCATTCTAGGGTTTTTGAAAAATATCTGAAGGAAGTCCTATGAGTAGCCATACCCTTCCCTTATGCTTGAAGTGGTACGCAAAGGTGATAAGATCATTCTCCATAGATTTTAGAAGCATTTTCTTGGTCCTCTGTCTTAGAGAAAACCTATAAGTACTACACTAGTAGCAAAGTACATTCATCTATATAAGTTCATGAAGTAGGCCCATTTCTTTTTTATGGAAAGCGACCGCAGCCGTGATTCCACTTATCTTTTGTTTCCTTCCTCCCTTTCCCTCGTTTCCTCTTTCATTTTTTTTTCCTTCTCCATACATCCTTCGCCCGCTTCCTTTCCTCCTTCTGCTTTTCACTCTTTTTCGTCCACCTCTCTTTTGCTTTTTCCCCCACCCCCTTTTTTCTCTTACCTTTCCCATTTTCTGTTTCTATCTTTTCACCTCCTTCCTCTTTCCTCTTTCTCTTCCCAATATCTTTTTTTGCACCCCACTCCCCGTCTTACTCCACTTCCTCTTTGCTCATGCCCCTCTTTCTTCCGTATTTTTCTCCCTTTCCTTTCCATTTCCCCCTCTTTATTTCCTCCCAAGGGATTAATTCTATCAGCTCTTTCTTTAAGGGGAGGAAGGTCATCTGTCAATTTTCCAAAATCCCTCATTTATAAGAACTATTGTAATTTGAATCGATTTGATAAATCAATGTTCTTAGGCTAACCAATCAATGTTCTCTCATTACCCAAGTTTAGGCATAGAATCATCTAATTCATATTAATTCTAGTTGAAAGGGGGCTACTATGGGGTGTCCTCAACCTTTTGACAGGATAATATTGGACTCACATTATGGGTCATTCAAACTGCCTCAGGGATTAAACGGAAAAAAATCTTGAAGTCTATAATTTGGCGTGAGGGTCATCTTGAGAAAGACTACCTTGACCTATTTTCATCTCGACAATACATCAAAGAATCCGTCTAATAAGGCTAATGTTCAAAGTGTTTCAAGATCGTTGAACCAAAACCTGAGTCATAGCTGGCTTTGCCTCAAGCTTTCATCCTATTCCAATAATTTGGCCTTTAGTAATTGAAGGGTAGGATACTTCCAATCTTGATGGGAAATCTAACGTTGTCTTATGTTTTTCCAGTCAGTAATTTGTGAACTGTCTTGTCACTATGGCTTAGCAAATTCACACAAAAGTAAATTTTTAATCTAAATACTTGCAATTTACATGGTTGGGCTTTAAAATCCAGGCCCCTACGTATGTAAATTCTCTGGTACTGAATGAAATGAAAGAGCATCCATTATTCCATGATTTACTCTTGTCTAGACTGCCTTAGAAATCTGGTATGTCCCATTTTGGACTGAATAAAAATGATGGTCGCCAAAGAACGGTATCCTCAACCAATATCACCTTCTCTTTCCAATTAAACAACAAATTGAGGAAAAAACTCTCATGCTTTGTATTTTTAAGTTGTCAAGTGAAAGAGGCTAGGGACACGCTGGGTGGCCGGCAATATTATAAATCAACAAGTCATCATGTAAAATTCTAATTCTCAGCACCATTCTCTAAGATTTTTAAGGATCAATGCTACCATGTGTCATGACGTGCTTCTAAATGATGGTGCCTACCAAATGCTCCCCTATTTTTTCCAAAACTATCCACTATAAGTGCACTCCATTCCTGAATTCATTGTGGTTCTCTAATCCAACCATTTGACTCAAAATCCTTGGTTTCAAAAAATTTGCCCCAATAAAACATTTTGGGATTCGAGGGTTTCCTTCTTCTCTGTAAATAACACAGTTAGTACTTATGAATTTACATAAGTCCTGTTCTTGGCATCATAATCTTGTGGGCTAAAAAAAAACCAGGTTATTGATTTTTATTACACAGCAATTTTGGCATTTCTTGCGGTTACAGGGTGTTTAAATTTAAAACTACCTTACCATTCCCATTACTACTTCCCTCTTTCTCTCGTATAATCATAGCACAAAAGCCAAACTAGTTTGGGCAATGTATGAGGGTGGTGGAATTGGAAATAGAATCAGCTCAAGAAAATATTATAGATTGACTTGCTTTCATGGATTCAATTATTGTTAGGGCCTACTTCAATATTTTAGAAACTCTTGTAAGTCGACATTTATTAAATATGTGTATGATATTATACAGATCATGTGATTCCAATGAAACCAAAAAACCCATTACGGCTGGTCTTCATCTTTTTAATGCCCGAGTTTTACATTCAAATTCATTTGCAAATGAAACAAGAGTACAGGAGTGTCTTTAGTTTTACCAATTTTCTAGTGAATTACATTTGTAATTCAAAAAATTGGTCTGAAATATTTTCAATCCCTAGTTCTCAACTGAGCTCCCTGATCAATTTCCCTTTGTTCCTCAAGCGAAAATTTCTTTGACCAAATCAATGGAATCAAGATCTCAAGAAAACATAGCCAAAAGCTCAATGGCTCGAAGACCAAAATTCCTCCTTGATTTATGTGAAATGAATTGATGCGGAAGTCACATGCATTGCATCATGGACATCCATTTCGCCTTCCAATTGAAATAGAGGTCCTCTACCTGACTCTTTGCTAGCTCTTACAACTTTTCAAATAAGGTATATTCAGTTTATCAACTATACATGGTTTTCAGATGTTGTGCACACCTTGATTCAAGACTCACTATCTACCTGGATTAGTTAAGACACATTACCTTGAGGTTTGTTTGTGTCTTCATTGTTCCCAATTTTCACTCCCTCTGAAGATAAAGGTTGAAAATAAAGGCACTGGTTGCATAACCTATGACACTGATGCTACATGTTGTACCTGGAAAACATCAATTCTTTCATGTTCTAAGGGATTAATTACTACATCCCTATGTTTATGTTTCTTGTGTGTATGAGAACTTTCTCTTACCAGAATTGGCTCATACACAATTTTGTGTCTCTTATGTGCCCTTTCAAACTTCTTAAGGTATGGTGCTGCTCTTTTTTCTTCACCATGTGGCTTAGATTGTGAATGGCCACTTGTTATGGCCCCACTCATCAACTTATCAGCATTCTAGGGTTTTTGAAAAATATCTGAAGGAGTCCTATGAGTAGCCATACCCTTCCCTTATGCTTGAAGTGGTAACGCAAAGGTGATAAGATCATTCTCCATAGATTTTAGAAGCATTTTCTTGGTCCTCTGTCTTAGAGAAAACCTATAAGTACTACACTAGTAGCAAAAGTACATTCATCTATAAGTTCTGAAGTAGGCCTTTTTTATGGAAATTCGGGATATTTTCCTCCCAAGGGATTCATTCTATCAGCTCCTTCTTTCAGGGGAGGAAGGTCATCTTTCAATTTTCCCAAATCCCTGAATTTATTAAGAACTATTGTACTTTGAATTGATAAATCAATGTTCTTCTAGGCTAACCAATTCAATGTTCTCCTCATTACATCAATTATCTAGGCATATGAATCATCTAATTCATCTTAATTCTAGTTGAAAGGGGCTATGGGTTGTCCCTCCACCTTTTGATCAAGATAATATTGACTCACATTATGTGGATCATTCACAACTCCCTCAGGGATAAAAGGAATCTTGAAGTATATAATTTGGGTGAGGGTCATTCTTGAGAAGTCTCTTACCTTGACCTATTCTTCATCTCTACAATACATCAAATAATCCTCTAATTAAGGCTCATGTTCAAAATTGTTTGCAAGATTGTTGAACACCAACCTGATGTCATAGTTGGCTCTTGCCTCAAAGCTTTTCATCTCATCTTCCATTAATTTGGCCTTTATAATTGAAGGGTAGGAGTACTTTCCAATCTTGATGGGAAATTTAATGTTTGTCTTATGTTTTCCAGCAGTTAATTTGTGAACTGGTGTCAACTATCTTAGCAATTCACACAAGTCCATTTTTTCATCTAAATACTTTGGAAATTTACATGGTTGGCCTTTAAATCCACTGACCCTAATGTATGTAAACTTCTTGTACTGAATGAAATAGCATCCATATTCCATGATTACTTGTCTAGCCTCCTTAGAAATCTTGTATTGGTCCCATTTTGGACTGAATAAACATATGATTGGTGCAAAGAAGGTATCATCAACCAATATCACATTCTCTTTCCAATTAAACAACTATAATTGAGGAAAAATCTCATGCATTTTGTATTTTTTAAAGTTGTCACGTGAAAAGAGGCTAGGGAAACGCATGTGGCCTGCAATATTATAAATCAAATAAGTCATCATGTAAAATTCTAATTCTGCAGCACCATTCATCTCTATTTTTACTTTCAATGCTACCATGTGTTCATGAAGTGCTTCTACAATGATGGTTTCCTACCAAATGCTCTCCTTATTCTCCAAAACTATCCACATATAAGTGCACATCCATTCCTTGAATTCATTTGTGGTCTCTAATCCAACCATTTGACTCAACATCCTCTGCGTCTTCAAAAAATTGTGCCCTAATAAAAATTTTAGGGATTCGAGTGGTTTCCTTATTCTCTGCTAATAACCATTTAGTATTTATGAATTTCACATAGTCCCTTTTCTTGGCCTCATAATCTTGTCGGGCTAAAAAAATACCCAGGGTTATTGATTTCTTATTACAAGCAATTTTAGCATTATCTTGATGGTTACAGGTGTTAAATTTAAAACTACCTTACCATTTCCATCTACTACTTCCCTCTTTTCTTTGTTATAATTCATAGCACAAAGCCACACTAGTTCTGGGCAATGTACTGAGGGTGGAATAGCATCAGCTAAAGAAATATTTATAGATTGAATTGCTTTCATGGATTCATTATTGTTAGGGCTATTCAATATTTTTAGAAACTCTTGTAAGTCGACATTTATTAAATATGTGTATGATTTTATCCAGATCACTGTTGATTCCAAATGCAACCAAAAAACCATACGGCGTGGTCTTCATCTTTAATGCCCTAGTTTTACTTCAAATTTATTTGCAAATGAAATAAGAGTACAGGAGTGTCTTAGTTCTTACCAATTTTCTAGTGAATACATTTGTAATTCAAATTTGGTTTGAAATATTTTCAATCTCTAGTTCTCAATCTGAGCTCCCTGATCAATTTCACTTTGTTCCTCAAGGAAATCTACCAACAATGGCATCAAGATCTCAAGAAACAATAGCAAAAAGCTCAATGTGCTCGAAGACTTCAAAATTCCTCCTTGATTTATGTGAAAATGCATTGATGGCGGAAGTCACTAATGCATTGCATCATGGCCATCCATTTCGCCTTTCCCAATTTTGAATAAGAGTCCTCCACATGGGATAGCCTTATGCAACCTGGGCTCGGGGAAACTTTTTTCCCTTTTTTATCATGTTTTAAATGCATACACATCTATCTATTTGACCCGATTTCCTGATTTTGACTTTCATCTTGAGTTTGACACATGGTTACATATTAACGGTGGAAGAGATGTGGGCCATTTCAGAATATTTTTTCTCTTTCTCAATTGAACTCAAAATTACCAATTTTCTCCGATGACCCGCTTCCCCGCTCTTTGCATGAGAAAGAGCCACATGTCCTTGGTGGGCCTCGGGAGATTCTTTACAATTTTATATTTTATTACCTTAGTGTGCAAAAATACAACAAGACCATGATTCCCCACATTCAACCAATGTGTGACACATGTATTTCTTTGGAGGTGGAGTCAATTTCTTTTTTTTCACATTTTGACTATGAATATTTAGAAGAATATTCATTGGGCCATGGGGATTAATTTACAAATTATGAATGTTATAAAATTGTTACAAGTTTACAACTTAAACCTACCATACTATGACCAACTGGAACACACCACGTATCATCCAGCGGTATAGCCAAATATGAAATTTGCAACATGATCAGGGAATAGTTCACAGAGGTAATTTCTTGATTTAAAACCGATTCAGGATAACTTTTTTGCAGATATTTTTGAGAAAAACATATCTAACGTGATCCTCAACCGAAAAAGATGGATAAAAAACCTAAACACGAGATTTTCAAATTTATGTAACATGACTGTAACTTTTGAACTCACATTTTCACATGGGAAAACCAGAAAATGTAAAAAAATTCAAAGGCATGTTCTAAACAAAGGGGTGGATTATTTCGAGCACCAACACAAGAATCCCAGAATCTCAAGTCACTACATGGACCAATGCCTTATCCATTGGGATTGTGTAGTCATTTCTTCCAAACACAAACACACATAAAGGAAATACACCAAAAGACGAAAACAACACACAATGGAAAAGGGAAATTATACTACAAGGGAGGGATATTTAAGGAGGTAGGAAAAGAATGTACACATACCCAGTAATGGGTTGGGAGAAGTACATACCATCATTAAACAATAGACTAAAATCTAATCTTTGAAGCATGAAAATCACCATCTGATCATACCATGCTCCTGAGATGGCTTTACATGGCATGAGAAGGAGAAGACACACCAAGATTCCATCCTCATACTCATACTGCACTTAACATATTCTTGCATCCAGTGAACACTTTGTTACCTACTTGGAATTTTTGTATCTTGTAGCTCTAGCTTAAATCTTTATGAATATGAGAATCCAATCCTCAATGTTATCAAAAGTGGAAACATTGAATTTTTCATGGTGACATTAATCCTCCTTAAATTGCAACATGAAATCATATACTAAATCAGGAAGGTGGATAGAGGAGCTAATAAAAAGTTGATTTACTCCATTTTCAACAACTTCTTAGAACCTTTCCCTTTATTTTTTTGAGCAAGAGATTTCAAAAATATATTCCACCTCAATGATGTGAAGATCTTTATCATCATTGAGAGAATGAAGCTCAAAATTGACCTTGTCATCATCTTCAAAATTACAATTTTTCATATGAATATCGAAACATTAATCTCCCATTGGGTTAATTTTGTAGTATGAATTCTTGTTCCACATTAGTAGCGTATTCAAATGTAATGAGGAAAAGTTGACCTTGCCTATACTCGCAAAAATCTTGTGCTTTTTCACCTTGTTGTTAACAAATTTCTTTAGTTCAAATTAGCTCATTAGTTCCCTCATCGTCATCCTCTATGGTGAGGGTGTTGTCTTCAAGATTTAGAAAATTCATAGGAGATTCAAGAATCTCCTTTTGTTTGCATTCATGTTCTTCTTCACAAAACAAGATAGAGGAAGAATTAACTTCACATTTTCTTCATTGAGGAAGACATTAATATCATCTATTTTCTACATATCACCATCAAACATTGGTGCATGGAAAGGAGAAAGAAATGCATCATACATATCTTTCATTTCCATGGCCCAAGTCAAGATCTCAAGACTAATTTGAGGTTCTTCAACTACTTCTGCAATCTTCAAAAGGTCTTACAGGGATTTCCCTTCCAAGTCTATCATACACTCATTCCCATTTTTACTAGAAAGGTCATTACATGCAGCTTCAAGGAGATGATTAAACATATGATCCACACATGTCCATGATTCATTGGAAACATCCTTATTCACCTCCTCTATGCTTCTTGTCATCCAAGGTTAACCATATAGAAAGAATGGGCATACATGATTTTCAAAATTATCAAACAAGGAGAAAAGATCCAAGATATGCCAGAAAGGAACTCCTTTGATCTCAACATCCATTTCATTGTCCTCATGATGGGAAGTAGAGAACCATGTTAGGGTAGTAATATGGGAATAATTTATAACTCTATCTTGATAATTCATTATTGATCTTCTTGCTCATATAGAAAATGAAATATTTCATACTCACCATCATTATCAACATTATGCTCCTTGGGTTAGAATAATAGAGTTAACTCCTTAGAGAGGTTATGCTCAATTTTATCATTCTCCTTGGCTTCAAAAAATAAGTTGGCCTCTTCAATTCATTAATCCATGATTGAATCAAGGAGATAATTTCATTCTTCAACTCTCTCTCCATTTCATCATTCAACATTTTTACATCACTTGAAGAGTTAAAATCTAAAAGAAGAATATCCATGATTACCTCAAATTCATCATCATCAATTCATGATAAGGATTAATTTCTTGTATGTCTTTATGATTGATGGAATCATTGAAAATAACTTAATCACCTATCGTGCAATAAAAATATTCCTCATTTGAATTCATTGTTTCATCAATGGGTGGTGCCTTGAGCTAGAATGAGTTGATGAATGGAAGTTTAATTATCATGTCTTCTTCGTCATCTTCAAATTTTTTGATTTGATTGGATTGTGAGGGTTCTAGGATATGGAAGTTATCGAAATCACACAAGAATATTCTTTAGATGAACAATTTGTAGTGCAGACAATCATCATGATTTTCCTCCATGGGAAAAATATCCTCTTCCTCATCCTTACTATCAAGATCTTCAAGTTATGCATTTGTTTCTTTTATGGTTTCTACATATTTGGATCTAAATTTCCTTGTGAAATACTCTTAATTATTTGTACATATTTAGTTTCTCAGGATACCATTTCTTCATTTCTATAGGCAAGGAAATGATCCCAAGGAAGAGAGATAAAATACATGGTTCTAAGTTTCTCGATCATATTTGTGAGGTTGAAAGTATTACCTTCAGAAAATTCTTGATCTTTGTTATCTTCATACAACATATTGCATCTCCTTTGCATCTTTTTCATCAAGCTTTTACCTTCTTTCTCATCAACAAGTCCCATTTTCTTTCCTTCAGTAGCGATTCTCTTGAACTGAAGCCACCAGCATTTTTTATTAA